>CAJHNH020001024.1:1101331-1240492 GCA_905116865.2 Candidula unifasciata
TGCTCTAAAATTACTTGAGAACTTTCCGGTTGCAATCGACTGTGTTTTCTTTGATCCATTTTTTTAGATTGAGGAAGATTCCCCTACCTCCATTTTCTGTTGAAGTTTTTGCTGATCCGTCTGTATATGCATGAGTCCAGGTGTTACTTGGGTATTGTTCTTCTATGTAGTTTAATGTGATTTTCCTTCTTTCTGTTTCATTATGAGTGTTATTTTTCTCAACACCAGGAATATTTTCTATCAATTCAGGCAGACACTGCTGTTTCCAAGCAGGGAGCGTATATGTAATGTGGACGGGTTTGGATACTGATAAGTTAAGTACAGGATCTCCCCTGATTTTAGTTTGTGCAGTCTCTACAAAGTTTTTTCACTTTAGTCTTCCTCAACAGCTCCCGTGTGTATAGTTTTTACCTCTCTGTCATTTGACATTCTCTCAATATGCCCAAGCCATCTGAGTCTATTAGATCTCATGATGCCAGTGATCATTAGTGATTTAAACAGATTACAAATTTTGTAGCTGCTTCTCACTTTCCATTCCCCGCTGTTTGCATCTTTGAGGGTCCAAAGATTTGTCATAATACAATTTTTTTTAAATTTCTAATGATGCTTCATCTCTTTTAGTTGTGCTCCAAGTTTTTTCAGAATGTAGGATGATTAAATAAGTATATATATCTCTCTCTTCCTGGTTGGTGTACTCTCTGTTTTAATTTTTCTAATTCCCTGTCAACAACCGTTTTTCTTCCCACTTTCCCTAGAAGCTTTTTATCTGTTCCCAGGAAATACATCGGTTCTGTAGAACCCCATTTCAGAACCTCAATTCTACATGATAAATCAAAATTATACGTCATACACATACTAATATTTCGTATAAAGGATTCTGTGGAAATTAGGAAACAAAGAAACTTGAAACTATGGGAAAAACAACTTACAATGTATGGATGGAAAAGTGAGAAGAACTGAAGCACTATCATTGGTTATAACCAAGGAACTATTTCCAACCCTTGCTACATCCGTGTCCTTGGATACTGACACTGTACGAGCAAGATTGTTGCCTGAAATGAAATGCACAAATTTAATATATAAATATACTTCAACGAATAAACAGTGAATACCATTAAAAATGTATCAATAATCATCGGCTGTAAAACTCAGCAACAAAGTTTAAAAAGTTAGTGACTTCACTGTAATGGGTTTGATCCCATATGGCTCAGTCACTCTCCACACAATGGCAAGCCACGTGCTAACTAACAGTCTTAGTTGAGGTTTCAACCTCATTGCAATCAGATCACCCCCATACATGCTCCATTCCTGTGCCAGTGAAAACCAAATAAAATGTCCCTCATTGTCAACTTTGAAAAACTGGTGAACAACAGTCCTGGCACAATCTAGAAATATGCACATGCAGTAAATGCATAAGCTAGATGTGCCACAGCCAACAGTCATCACCAGAAATGCAGTCTGTCGTTGCAGAAAGTAATTTGTCACAATAAGCTGGCTATACACATGTACAACTATTACATAAGGCAGTGTTTCCCAACCTTTTAGTGTGTCCTGCCCCAACTGAGCCTTTCAACAAACAAAAAATTTGTCCACTGTGTAACATATACATAATTGTATTGTTAATGTCCATTTTCTATTTTTGAATGTCCCTATTTAACAAACAAACGAAACTGCCCTCCTCCCTCCCAGTGGGGCATGGGCCCCATGTTGGAAACAAATGACTCATGTAAACCAGTCACACTGAATAGCATGACTCAACCACGGCACAAACAAAACAATGGCAATCTACATTAAAATTCAAAAAAAAATATTTTAACTCACAGTGCTGCACCAAGCACTAAACTAAGCAGTTCAGGCAGCAAAACCATAAATTTCCATCCATTTCATATCTGGAAACTGCAAGAGCAATGCTTAACATTCTGTCATGCCTAGTCCTCCATACTGGACCAGAAGAAGGCTCTCCTTTCAACTACGGCCGGTAGACAACAGTAAACGGTCGGTTAGTCGGAGTTCTGTCCCCTGGCTGCAGTGCAAGTACGGACTGGAGAAGGCTCGAATCAAACAACAAAATGAGGTCGAAATGCCTGGCAGAATCCGCGCTGCGCGACTCAACTTAGCGACCGCGTTCAATTACCGCTTCTTGCGACGCATTACGGAGTGGATTAGAGGGAAGGACACAAGTGACATAATTACTGTGTGTTAGCGATAGACAGCATGCAGTGCCCTACTGTCATCATACGGTTAGGGTTGCGACGTTGAGTTTCTGCGACACTAACCTAACGCTAACCCAAACCCTAACCCTAACCCACATCCTAACCGTATGCCAGCAGGTCACTGCACGCTGTCTATTGCCAACACACAGTAATTATGTCATTTGATTCCTGCCTTCTCCAGTCTGTAATTTCGCTGCAGCCAAGGGACAGAACTCTGATTAACCGGCCGTCAAATGTCTACCAGCCGTAGTTTTAATAGGAGAGCCCCAGAAGAGTGCCAAATAGCATCTTCTCTCTTCTTTCTTTCATTCATCGGCGGAAAGTTTTGGTTCTTTGTTCACCTCTTGATTATTTTATTATTCTTCCAGGACCTGGGTATTGCATGCACATCCGTTTTACAGATCTGACACATGTATAAAGATGTGGCTCTCCTTCGATCTCCCCTTCTCCCCCCTTTTTATGGCGGCCAAACAAATACCCTAACAGGTCCTCAGTCGTGTGTAAAATACATTTTAAAATGGAGAGAAGCTGCAAAAACCCATTTCAATAAATCAATGATAATGGAAGAAACCTAACGCCTAATTTTAAGTGAAACTGATAACTGATGTATCTTCGATGAGAAGTTACCTGTCAAAATGTAACCACCCCACAGGCGAATCCACGTAACTTACCGTTATACAGATTAACAAGGAGGGCCTCATTTTCCTCAGATATGTCTAATTTATAAGAAACGCCGTCAGATTCCTTAATTTTGCCATCTCCGTCGTAAGAAGCAAAGCGCACGTTTTCGAACACCGTCGCCATTTTGGTTGCGCGCGTTTCCTATTTCTTTATTATATATCAAATCTCGACATAGAATTGAGATTTTCACAATCTGACAGCAATTTCCAGCAGTGTCAATAGCACAGAACCTGTGGCGTGTTGTTGCTGGACTAAACGAACATGCTCGACAGAAGTAAAGCTCGACAGAAGCGTGACAGAACGTCGGTGTGTAGTTTTTACATGACACACACAGCCTCCAGAGTTGTCTTTGTGCTGCTCTCCTCACCCGCTCGAAAACACGAATGCCGGAAACTAACGAAACAAACAATTCTATCTATCCCAAACTATACATTTAGAGCTGGTTGTAACTCATGTCTTTGAATCCTGGACAATTAATTATGAAGCCAGACTATTTCTTGAGGCCTGGGAGATGTAGTTTTACAGAAAAATGCTTAGAATTTCTTATGCAGCTAAACATGAACTTCCTAGATGTTTTAAAAGAGGCGAAGGCTCGAAGACAACTTATCACAAACATCAGAAAGAAACAGCATTTTTTTGGGAAGAGGGGTAATCTGGTAATCATAGTTTCAGCTTCATAGCAAACGGGTCACCCCATAGTTGCTCCGCTCTTGTGCCAGCGAAAAACACACGTAGCTCACAGTGTCACGACATGCACTCAACTCAGAAGCTGGGCGACGAAACTATATCCTTCCAGTCTACGAATGGAGCAAAAATGCAACGGCCACCGTCTGGCAGAAGCAACATTTGCCACTGCTAAAAAAATGTTTCAAATGGCCGTGCCTAGCGTCCATTTTGACCTGAAGCATTATGTGAGGGTTAATAAACGGTCACCCCAACAGTACCCTCACTATTAGCTGGGGAAGGGACTTAGGACATTACATCCACCAGCAAGCGTCGCCGCTACAACGACCTGATTGCCTTCGTTAACGACTGTTCACTCAACAGCCATGCAGTTCTTTGACACGAAGGAGACACCTTGAACTTGGGTTTCGGACTGCCCACTCCCTACAAGATGCTTAACTCCCATGTCACGCAGTCGTGTTAGTGTCAGGGATTCCTCATTATCCACTAGCCCGGCCCGTACAGCGTTGAAGATATCTGCTCTGTCCATGCTTTTTCCCGCAATCATTAGTACAGTGCTTGCCAGTTGTCCGCTCGCTCATTTCCCTTTACGCCCGCATGGCCCGTTGTGTAGATCCAGGTTACGGAGGTTAAGTGCGATTTCCAAATACTTTTTATCCATTCAGAACGGAAGAGGAGTGCCGATGTGATGTAGCGGCTATACGCTCGCCTGCGGATCGGAAGATCGTGGGTAGGGATACTAGTGGAGCCAAAAAAAATGTTTTTAATGGTCTTGGCTCCTATGTCGACCCATCCGTGAGTGGGTACCAGGTACAGTTCTGTGAAGTAACGGCAGTCTGCGTGGTGCTGACCACATCACCCCCCCCCCCCCCCCCCCAAGTGCTGATTGGTCTATTAGGTTTAGCTTTAGGCCACGGCCGACTCTATTTATTCGAGAAGGCATTGCCGAAGGCCTGAGAAGGGCTCCTTTACTTTATGAGAAAAGGGAAACTTGAACATATTGTGATCACTGGGAAAGATCTATGGATAGAAAAAGACAACGTGACAGGATTCTTGACAGCTTCTGTTATGACATGAAGAGGTGTCTACACACAAACTCACACACACAGTTGTTGATCACAGATTGTGGAAAGACATGATCGTCCACGCCAGTCGGCAAGGCACTTGGTGACGATAACGATAATATCCTAATTACAACCTCGATGAGTTAAACGATATTTTTTTTTCAATATAATTACCACTTCTGCTACTGGTACCTGTACTTCCATTGGCGTTACTTGTGACGTAGTCAGGCGATACCCGCTTTCTGGGCAATAGCAGGTAATCCACCTTCAACGACTCGTCTCAAAGAGCCAGATGGACAAACTAGAGCGCATACAGAACGCAGCAATGCGGGTCATTCTGGGTTGCACCAGAGACACCCCAGAGGTGTGTTTGCGATGCATCCTTGGTTTGTCGACTGTTGCAGGTAGGCACAAGGTGCTGCAGGCGAATCATATGTCAGGGTAGCTGCAGAAGAGGGAAGTCATGGATGTCTCAGGCAGAAGACACAATTAGACAGGTTTGCATCTTGAGAACATTAGACGAGGAGATGAGTGGGTCAAAGTGCCATCTGAACAGTCAGACTTGTGTAGGGTCATAATCACACTGAGCCAGGAATGCAGAGACTGGTCAGCAGGTGCCACAGAGGGGAAAATTCATCAATTAATTCAAAATAATGCTCGCTCAAAAGATTTGATCATTTATACAGACTGTTCAGTGTCAAGAGGCAAAAGAAGTGTTTGGGGTTTCTTAGCAAAAGTTAATGATCGACGTTTGGTGCAGGAGAGCCTAGCATATGATACATATGATACCCTGCTTAAGAATGGAGGTAAAGGCGGTCACTGCAGCTTTCCTCTGACTAGAGAACTCGACACACACACATATCGTGATTGTAACTGACTCAGAAAGCATGCTGGGGAAGATCAGGACAGGCATGCTTCGTGCAGAGTGGCATGCTTCGCTGAGGAGGACACGGGTGAAGAGTATTGTCTGGATTTTTTCACCAGATAATGCCAGTGTGTTGGCAAATGAACAAGCGGACAGACTGACTGGCTCTGCACGGCTTGGTGGAATACTGATGCATGATAAGGCAGACGTGGTTAGTGCCTTGTGGGAAAGCTTTTACAGTTCGGAGGAGTAGATGGATCACCACAGTCTGGTGAGACTGATGAAGTTTGCAATGACGAGAGGTTCTGGCAGATGCTCGAAGCTAAGAGGCAAGGCAAGACGGACGTTTAATCAGAATGCTACTGGCACCATTAGTATCGGAACTCTTCGCTGGCTGCTGAAGATAGGGACGGAGCGCTTATAGGAATGCCCCGAGTGCTGTGATGTTGGTTCTTGAATCAATCAATCTTCAACGATTCCAGAACTGTTTCATGGAGAGGTTACTCCAATGTCGCTTTTTTTTTTTTAATATATTTTACAGTCTTAGCTGACGGTTGCCTATTATGTCCATAATATTCTCAAAATTCGTGTGATTTATTAAAGATACGTTTATAAAATCAGACACCTCCACAAGACAAACTATTTGACAAGGAAAGAACAGAATATGGTTTTCAGACTTCAAACATAACACATGTCAACTCAGCATATTCCTACACAGATTTCAACCACAGTTCTCTCTTTCTGTGGAGTTTCAGCGCTGTACACGTCTGTTGATAAACTTCTCTCAGTCTATCTTTAAAGTCCACAATAAACACATTCTGTATTATGACTGCCTATAGCTCTCCCAACTACTGCTGGACAACACTAGTTGTCTTCTCTTACAGCACCTTGGCACCTTTCCAGACGACAGTGTTATATCGCGCTATGAGGAGGCATGAGACTCATAGCCCATGGCGATGGCGAGTGTGACTAGTAAAACCCGCCCGTGTCAAGAAAAGTTTTTCACAATGATAGCATGGGATTTCAGGAACATTGTCAAGATTTGTGTTTAATCTGTTTCTTTTCAGACGCTCAGCTCTCAACCTTTCTTCCTTCAGTTTCATTCCCTTCCTGAGTCCACCTTAATACCTGTACCATTCATGTCTCGCTTGCACATATCTTTATATCGTAGTAGAGGTCGGCCTCGATATCTTCTTCCTGTCTTGAATTCACCATAAAGGATGTCCTTAGGGAATCTGCATCATCTTCCATTCTCCAGGGGTGACCCAGCCATCTGAGCCTTCGTAGACTGAGCATGGAAAAGACTGTTGTAGTACCTGCTCTTTCCAGTACCTCAGTGTTTGTGATTTTGTCCTGCCACTTAATGCCAAGTATTCTTCTTAGGCATCGCATATGAAAGCTGCTAAGCTGTCTCTCCTGGTGCAAATAGGTTGACCAAGTTTCACTGCCATAAAGCTGACTTAAGATATATTTCCATGGCGTGTGTGCGTGGCATCCTGATTGCTGTGGTGTGCCTCTTGGCTGGTTGCCTCCGACTTCAGCACCTTGTTTTGCTAGGGTAGACTGTGGTCATGCTTGAGGAGAGTAGGCTCATCCCTTCATCTTTCGCCTTTACCTCGTTTGTTGTCCCATCCAGTTTCCCTGCTGGGAGTTGAAACCCCAACCTTCAACTGGATTGCTGGGAAGAACAAGGTCCACCAAGTGAAGGTGAAGTAGGCTTGAGCAAGAGAGGCTAATAGACATTAAGAGTCTTGTATTGCATTTGGACCCCTAAAGCAGAGTGCTGAGAACACAAGCCTGATAGACAAGGGTTTTTGTTTTAATTGTGAGCTTTCTGTTCTCCCAAACTCTCTTTGTCATTCTGCTCATTGTTGTTGCTGCCTTACATATCCTGATGTTGATTTCTTGGTCCAGCGATAGTTTACTATTCACCATGGAACCCAGATAGGTAAAATGGTCTACTCTCTCAAGCTCTTCACCGTCAGTGTAGACTGTAGGTCTGTCATTGACAACTTGCACCATAACCTTTGTCTTCTTTTTGCTGACTGTTAGTCCAAATTCACAGCACGCATCAGCAAAGGCAGATAGTAAACGTTGCAGCTCCTCCTCTGAGTGGGTGGTTATTGCAGTTACAGCAGCTAAGTACCTTTCTTATCCTTCTCTTCTCTCTTGCAGAACGGCCTACCTAATACTCAGAACTCCTACTGACGTAGTACTGTCCCTTGGGATCATCATTCGCCCTCAGTGATGTTGTCACAGTCTAGCTGAAGACTTCATGCAGGATCAATGATTACTGAGAATTATAGTCACAGCACTCCGTGACAGATCCAAAGGTGGCCCCATCTTCACATCAGTAGCTCCATATGCGTAAAACGACTAATGGCGCCTGACCTGTGTTGATTAATGAAAGGTCTTGTTCCCTTAGTTCATTTCTTGCAGCTCTATGCCCCCCCCCCCCTATCCATCAGTCAAGACAAAAATAAGCAGCCATACCTTTTGCCGTATTTATCTTCGCGGTAAGTGCTGCAACAGTTCTTCTTCTTCTTAGCGTTCACTGGCTGTGAACTCTGGTAAAAAGTTCTGGTAGTTCGTCCACTTTCGGTTTTGTTCTAGAACAAGTTTTGCATGCACTTTCGTTTTACAGACCTGGCTTATTTCTATGCAGACTGTTGGTTCCTTTCCGCTCTGGCACCTAGACTTTGAAGGAAACACCCCAAATGAGTTGGCTGTTATGATATGCTTATCAGGTAGCAGTTGGTTTATTGTTTCCCCCTCCCCATAATC
Source organism: Candidula unifasciata (assembly GCA_905116865.2). Classification (NCBI taxonomy): domain Eukaryota; kingdom Metazoa; phylum Mollusca; class Gastropoda; order Stylommatophora; family Geomitridae; genus Candidula; species Candidula unifasciata. The sequence goes on from CAJHNH020001024.1 coordinate 1,109,623, forward strand.
CACAAGGGGAAGGCCGGTCCAGAGCAGCCATATATTGCTAGTCAGCCTTTCAGGGAGGGCAGCGGCAGAACATGAGCTTTCTCCGTCATTTAGGAGGTTTTCACGAATGATGAGCCAATACATGGTGCTCTGGTACAGGGCTCAGCCAAGGTATCATCATGTCCTTCTCATGACTGTTTAACTTCACTTCCGTATACTAAGCCTCTCACTCACCACGGACTGCACTATTAGAAGCAAGCAAGAAAATGAGGACTTTGCAGCAACACAATACCTCATACCACTTGTACGTATCACCACTCAGTGTTTTAACAGAGCACAGAGGCCTTGCTAAAACTAAACAGATAACAACAACATGAAATCAGACACCACTTTTTTTATTAAAACCATCCAATCTTCTTTTTATCTAGTTCCTTTTAACAGAGTCAATTGCAATTCATATTAACAAAATAAGATGTCACATACACACGTTTATATTCAATTATACAGGCAATAATTTACTAGCTTATTTGAAAAAAATTGTTTTCTGTTAACTAATTAACAAGCTACAAGACAGCTCATTTTCAAGGTAATACTGACAAACCAAATCTTTGAACGTTTACGATGTACATTTTTAGGCAATGGCTGGCTGAGGGGTTTAGAATGATGGGCTGTCATTCAGGTGATAGATTTTTTCCTTTGTGCAGCAAAAATAAAATTCTAACCTGCAGTCTGTGGCGTCTGCACTAGCAAGGCGGTGCTAGATTCTCAGGCTCATGACCTTCCTGCCCTAAAAAGTGAAAGAACAGGCCGTAAAGAGAACATCTGATGGCTATCAAAATAATGATGTTATTTCCTGTTTTATCCAGCTTCCAAAATCGGTAAATACAGGAAACAGAGACAGAATACCTAACAGCTGTCAATATAATGATGTTATTTTGTGCTAATGCCCAACTGTAATGTTTACTGATAATGTGAAAATTTATACTAATGCTAAAGCATAATTTGAAGATATTTGATGGATTTATACATTCAACAGACTCAGTATCACTGTACTCAGATCACACATATTTATGCTCTGTCCCTCCTCTCAGCAGTTAAAGTATAGGGATGCCGACTGTTTTCGGGGCAATGTGATTATAAATTATGAATCCATCTATGCTGTTTCTTGCTTGCGTTCATGCCTGTTACTGCAATATGTAATAATAAATAATAAAAGTCTACGCTGGGCTGATTCATCAACCTCTGTATTTGCCTGAAACAACCCATGATTTGCGATGAGTATTATGTCTTTTGTCCATTCAAATGTTGGCCAACAAATCAGCTTATTCACTGCCTTGGATAGCCACACAAGATCCATCCGAGGTCCCGACACAGTAATCTCTATATAACTGAACTGAGGGTACTACCACAGTATAAATTCAGGTCATATATGGTCACTCATGATGAATTTTCTGAAACACACTTAAGTCACACCATGGCCACTCAGGATGTTGGATATTGCAAAGCATACACTGAGAATTAAACACTGAAACATTTATTTAAGCCTTGTTCAAAGTTGCCACTGTATCCTCAGTACCAGAGTTACCTCTGTAACAATGGTACTACTCAACATAAGAGACCTGAGATGCCAAACACAACCAGAGATGAGAAAGACATTACGAGGCTGCTACAGTGACCATGACTGATCATGATCTCTCTCTTGTTTACTCTAAAGGAAAGGTAACACCAGTATGAAGTAGGCTGCAGAAGCTGCCGGATCAGAAGAGCTGTGCTCTATCTGTCCATCTGTCGGAGCTTCTCTCCCAGACCAGCTGCCAGCCAAGGCTAAGAACCTGGTCTGCCCTGCCATAACATAAAGTTTTCAGATTGCATTTCCTCTTCCCAGGATAAGGCTGGTATCCTCCCCAATGCGTGAGAGGACATTAAAAAACAGTTAAGACTAAAGATCCCATAATATTAATGTGAGTGAGGACATACATACAATCTTGCAAGCATCAAACTTTCACTCACTTTGTCAGTGCACTAACATCACATGCAGGAATAATGAACCTTGAATGATAAATGATGATAAAAGATAACAATAACAATCACCACTTGATACACAGCAGGGTTATTAAACTGGTGGCCTGCAGACCAAATCTGGCCCGCAGAAGCCTAGCTCGTAGCCCATGGATCATTGCATACTGTATTGTATTAATTATCTTTCTACACTTAGGCTTGGGCCTCTGATTGCGGACAAACTCCATTTTCAGCATTCTGGCCCCGAGTAAACCTAGCTGAAAAACCCTCATATACAGTAACATAGAAACGATTCCTCAAACAAAGAATATCACTCTTAAAAAATAATAAAAAACTTAGCACCTGTTAATAAAATATATTTCTACTTGTTCTTCTTCTTCCAGTCACCCCACTGAAGAGTTGACTGAGAGATGTAAGGATCATCTGTGTGTTTTTTCTAATGTGCTGTAGAAGCTGATCTTCATGTTCTTTAACTTGATGCTGTCGTTCCATCTGTGTCTCCCCATGCTCTGTGTTAATTTATTCCCTGTTTCTTTTACTCTTAACAACAGTTCTATAATTACCATAACAGACCCATATGACTCAAAGTAATCATCCAGAACCACGTGGTCCCACAGTGGCCAGGTGATTGAATACCAGGAAAGGCAGGGATTTTTAAAAACTGAAACTTGGCAAGATTAAAGGGAGAAAAATGAAAGGCAGAGAAAGTGTGAGAGAGAGGCAGAGAGAAGATTTCTGACAATTCTTCCTAAAAAAAAATATGGATTGATGCATTCATGTGGGTTCTGTAGCCCAATTTTGGAGAGAGAGAGAGAAAAAGAACAATCCTACTGTCCCTTGGTGCAACCGGATGTGTTGAGCAAATATCACAGTCTAGCTGTAAACCACAACAAACTGTGCCAACCACCCTTTAAAGGCGAATAAAGAAGATAAGATCTACTGGAGATCATGAGAAGCATGATGTCCAGGCCCTTTGGTAAGGCCTCCTGATGGTAATGGCCCGTAACAATATCGCACTCACCAGCTATTTCATCATTATCTAGGACAATAAGGCTGCCTCAGCTCCCATGCAGATCGAAAGGTCATGGGTTCGAGTCCTCGCCGTACCAGACCTTTTAAACAAAATGACCTTGGCTCCCAGGTGGACCCAGCCTTGCTTGGTTACCCAGTGAAATCCAGGAAGTAAAGGCGTTCAATGTGATGCTCACCACATCACCCACTTAGTGTCAATTGATTTATAAAATATATAGGTCTAGCCCTACATGCCCAATACAGCTGAAAGCATGGAAAACGGTCTTTTACTTGACTAACTACCACATCACTGTTTCAATCTAAAACTGCATATATCCAGCAAAGAGCAAACTAAACATACATTCAGGAAACACAATGCCAACACAAACATTAGCAAGAACACTGGGCATTCTTCTTCTTCTTCTTCGCGTTCACCAGCTGTAAACTCTGGCGGCAGGTTCTGGTTGCTCGTCCACTACTGAACTGCAGTCTTGCTTGAGAACCTGAGTGTTGCGTGTGCATCAGTTTTACAGATCTCATTCTCTTGAATACAGACTGTTGGTTCCTCGTCTCTCCGGCAGATGCACTCCGACTTCAAAGGAAGCTCCCCAATTAGTTGACTCTTACGACATGCTTTTGGGGAGGCAGTGGGTCTATTCGTGTTTACCCCACAATGGGGCTCCGGAACCCACACGAGGGACTGGGCATTCATAAAGTTAAGTTCTGACCAGCATTAGTTTTTAATTCCTACCTATTTACAAAATAAGACATATCATATACCAATATGTATATTCAAATGTATAATTTAGACTACAAGATGAGTCAATGCCAATAACATATCATATTGACAAATTTAAACGCATGAAGGAGATTATCTTTCTTATTAATAAAAAAAAATTTTAAACTTATCTTCTTCTTCTTCTCATTCACCAGCTGCAAACTTCAGCGGAAAGTTCTGGTTGTTCGTCCACTTCTGGACTGCAGTCCTGTTCCAGAACCCGAGTGTTGCGTGTGTATACGTTTTACAGATCTGACTCTTTTAAATGCAGACAGCTGGTTCATTGCCTCTCAGGCAGATGCACTCCGACTTCATAGAAAGCTCCCAATTAGTCGATTCTTACAACATGCTTTTGGGTAGGCAGCGGGTCTATTCTTGTTTTCCCTATAAAAGGGCCTCGGAACCCACATGGGGATTTTAACTTATCTAATTTCCCTGTGTGGTTTCTGGGCCTCCATTATGGGAAAACAACAATAAAGAATAGACCTACTGCATACAGCAGACTGGCTATAGGCCAACAATAACTAAACTACTGGTAGGTTTTTCCACAGGTCAATGAACAGAAACCAGGCAAAAAGGGAGATAGCCTTGCTGCCTTGTAGATTTGAAACAGCTAAAGGCTAACAGACCAATGCATGTCAACATTGGACGCACTGCACTACAAGTATGGCAAACATAACCCAGTTCATCTGTCTGTTTTCAGACTTGTGCAATACTGGGTTATTATGCAGAAAATATTGGCAATAAACTGACAGTAAAAAAATATATACAACATGATGCTATCTAGAATAATCACGGATCACAGTTATACATTGAAGCTTTCACCACATCCACATGTGCCTTTGATGTTTGGGTTATTGAAGATGAACTCAGACGTCAGTTTGTCTTCATGGTAATCCATTTCTGTTCCAAGCAAGGTCAGCTGGGCTTTAGCATCAATAAAAACCTTCACACCTGAGCAAGAAACAATATGTAATTCTATAAGACAATAAGTCACATATACCTATATGTTTGAATAAAAAAGATGCTTTATATACTACAAGCACACGATAGGTATGCACACATACACACACAAGAACCCTTCATTCTTAACCACTTGGACAGCCGTTCCTCGCTAAACAATATCCTCACTCTGACTGCAGACATCTATTGAAGACTGACGCGTGTCAGGCTTCGGCTCCCATTGACGATACTTCTGACAAAAGAGCACATGGAAGACGCCGAAATACAAATGTTGCTACTTCCAAGCAGATTTAAGGTATTTCAACGGCTTGGACAATGAATCTACATGAATTTCTATAAAACAGTCATTCCTACTGGCAAGGCAACACACACTCCGGACGATCTGGGCTACTTCTACTGCCACCCTGTTCCGTGGTTAACAACGAGCAAACATTACCTGCTCGTGCAAACCCACTGCTCGTGAGTACGTGTCTATCTCTATGACACCCATCCCTTGGGTACACTGTCACTAGAAAAATCATACAGGCCGATGCACAATACCTTGTGAAGATTATCCAGACCTTCCATCTGCGGCCTGACACGTTCTTGAGATCTCCCATCTCACAACATGAGCTTCTGTCATGCTGGCCCGGCCTCTGCAGCATCTCTCGCCGATAGCCTGTATGCCTAATGCCAGCGTAACATGCGGGTGTGCAGGACTAGTCTGGCAAAACCCAGACTAGAACCTACATCATCGTATCCTTCCTCTCCGGGGACTTAAAGCCAACCGTTTTTCTCTCTCTTCACATTGCGTTCAATGTGTCCTGCACCGCACCAAGTGTTTACGTTCAATAATGAACTTCCCTTTCATATACCCAAATATTGCACACAACAAAGACTAAAGATACTAAAGACATCTGGTCATTGCTGCAGATATCAACTGCCTCCATTCATCTCTGTGATTGGCTTTCTCTTTCCAGTTGGCGACTCCTAGTATTTGTAGGTCTGTCTGTATATTATCTCTCCTTTACGGTTGGTTGCCCTGTGACCTACTCATTTTCAACACTTTCGTCTGTGCTTTTTTTCTTTCTTCTGTTATCTGTCATTCTCTTTAAATGCTCCAATTACTGCAGTCTATGAGCTCTCACGATATAGTAATAGTGGTGATTTAAACAGTTTTGAGTTCTGTAGTTGTTTCCCGCTCTCTGTTTTCTGAGTGGAATGGAAAATTGAGTATCAAAACTAATAAAAATGTAACAAAGTAATCAGAAACTGACCATCTTGAACTACTTCCTCATCAAATTTGCCTTTCTTATCGGCGTAGTCTAGTGTGTAGGTCAGGCCATTACATCCTCGTGTCTTCACCCCAATCAACACTCCATGCTGAAAATACATCAACAATAAAAATATCAACTAACATCATCTCAATGTAACAAGACAACGTTTCTCCATGACAGAATCAGTCTTCTTCTTTTTCTTGTCTTCTTCGCGTTCACCAGTTATAAACTCCGGCGGAATGTTCTGACTGTTCGTCCACTTCTGGACTCTAGTCCTGTTCCAGAGACTGAGTGCTATATCGCTGATTGTACATCTATTTTATAAATCTGACTCATGTGTATGCAGTCTATTGGTTCCTCGCCTCTCAAGCAGATGCACTTTCAATGAAGCTCCCAATTAGTCAACTCTTACGATATGCTTGCTGGTGTTGTCTGAGAGGCGATGACTCAACAGTCTGCACAAAAATAAGCCAGGTCTGTAAAAGAGCTGTGCATACAAAGCTCAGAGTTGGGACAAGACCAAAGTCCAGATTTAGACAAACAACCAGAACTTTCTGCTGAAGTCTACAGTCAGTGAATGTGAACAAGAACTGGCACTTTATGAGTGATGTCAACATCATTTCTAATTTATGAGACAGCTGAATCTAGATCTATGTTGAGATGAGAGTGAGAACAATTATTACAGCACTTTGAACATTGCCTATAAGCACTCTGCCCCCATCTGCAGTAGCCAGCAAAGAATTCCAAAGCCACTGGTAGCAGTAGCAGTTTTATTATATGTCAGTCTCCGAGTGGAGAGTATCGGACATATCGCCTGGTCACTTGCATCTACACAAGCGGTTCTCAATCTTACCAATTCTACGACCCTTTAATACAGTTCCTCATGTTGTGGTGACCTCTAGTCACATAATTATTTTCATTGCTACTTCATAACTTTGGTGAATAAGTGTTTTTCGATGGTTTAAGGCCAGATACAATGAGAAGATGGAAATGGCTTGGCCACATTATGAGAATGAATCCTGATATACCTGCCAAAACAGCTCTCACGTGGACACCAGAGAACGAGAACTGACGGTCTAAGGCAACCACTGTAAAAGGGTTATTCGACCCAAAAAAGAGTCACGACCCACAGGTTGAGAACTGCTATCTACACCATTCTGTCTATACTGTGATGAGATCTATCCACACTTCCGCATCATTCAGATCTGTGTGCTCATGGGAAATATCCACTCCAGGAAAGATCTAAACAGAATAACTACCAGGTTGGTAAGTCAGTTTGCTAGTCACTGTATCACAGAAGCTAAAGAAGTGTGCCTCAAGGAAATGAAGAAATGATTAAAACCACACAGAGAACACAACAAGCATAAAAACAGAAGACATTTAACAAACACAACTAACCATGTCTGAAGCCACAGCTTTAACAAACACAACTAACACATACCATGTCTGTGCCATTCAACAGTGTCCGCCATCAGCTGTTTCATTCAACAGTGTGTTCTCAGTTTTTTTAACAGCGTTAGTTGTCTGAAACGTAGAAAATAACACATACACCAGTGTGTTCTCATTCAACAGTGTGTTCTCATTCAACAGTGTGTCCTCATTCAACAGTGTGACTGTGTTAAAACGTAACAGGTGTGGATGACCAAGTAGTTAGTCCTAGTTTCACACAAACCGACACCATATTATTTTCAGAATTTTTTGGAAAGAAAACTCGAAAATTGGGAAAACCTTGCAAAAGCGATAAACACCCGATGACACAAAGTGCCACCATGTGGATGAGGATCACCCGTGGAGAAGTCCCAGAAACCGCGTTCAGCCGCTAGACCATATTTATGGCCGGGCTATATTGCGGCCCCTGGCAAGAGCCAGAATAGAGCTTCAAATAACGAAAAATTGCATCACAAAGGGATGTCTTGGATACCCTAAGGGATGTAATCAATTATAAGTTAATATTATTGTAAGTGCCGACCCCTGGGGAAGTAATGAATTGTTTGTGTAAGTTCACATAATAATAATTTTTTTCAAATATATTAATATCGTTTGAAATTAGGGTTAGAGTTAGGGCTAACCCTAACCTTATCCTAACCCAAACAATTTAAATATGAATGAACATTTCTATTATGCGAACATTCTCAAACAACGGATTGTCTCCCTTGTGGTCACTGTAAACACTAATTGATTACATCCCCTTGGGTCTCATTTGCAAGGGCTGAAGAAAATTGTTCACCATTATGTGCTCCTGTATGTAACATGAATAAACAAGGATTCTGGAATTTGTTCATGCTGGTCTGACATCCAGAATGTGGCTCTTTATGTTAAATCTTTTAGATTCAAAACCATGAGAGGGAAAATTTAAAAAAAATTATTTAAAAAAGCCAAACTAAATAACACAGTGTTGTATCTAACTATGGAACTAGCCTTTTATAGACTTAAATGAAGTACCATTAAGGAAATTTTTTCTAAATAACCATATGTATCCACCTGCAGATTCTAAACTTTTAATTCTAAAAAATTTACGCTACTTCTGTTTTTTTTTTCTTTGCGTTCCCCGGCTGTAAACTCTGGTGGAAAGTTCTGTTTGTTTATCAACTTCTTGACTTAAGTACTGTTCCAGAAATTGAATCTTGCGTTTCACAAGTCTAACTCACCTGCATGCAGACTGTTGACTCCTTGCCTCTCAGTCTCAGGCAGATGTACTCTGACTTCGAAGGAAGCTCAAGCTCTCAAATAGTCGACTCCTACGACATGCATGTGGGCCGGCAGTAGCTCTATTCTTGTTTTCCCCTCAATGCCGCCCCGGAACCCACATGGGATTACACCACCTAACAAAATTATTCGGAGATTTAACTTGAATTAATTACCACAGGGTCGACAGTACCAAGTACTGTGAGTGTGAGCTCCCCATCGCCCAGACCAGAGCAGGATGAGACGTAAAACAAAAAAAATAACTACAAAAAAAATGTGTCAGTGTCGGAATATGCTTAGTTCAAACTATACGAGCATCACTGTAAATGAAGTCAAGTAAAAGTTTGGCGCGTACCAAAGTTAGGGGAGCTTTCTGTGGCGTCAGACGTTTGGAGGTGACCGCCCGAACTGTAGCCCGTCCTATCGCCCTGCTAGCCATTGTTGTTGTGTGTGATGACTTTCGTAATCATCACTGTCAGAGTGGTTCCCCTTAGAGCTCTTTTGTTTTCACCGTCAAGAAATTTCAGTCCAGTTTGGTCATCAAGGAGATAGTTAGTTAGTTAGTTAGTTAGTTAGTTAGTTAGTTAGTTAGTTAGTTAGTTAGTTAGTTAGTTAGTTAGTTAGTTAGTTTGTTAGTTAGTTAGTTAGTTAGTTAGTTAGTTAGTTAGTTAGTTGGGTTATCCTCATTGCACTCCGGACATGTCCATAGGTGCTCAGATCCTCCCCTCAGTATGAACCCCAACGTCCGATGGCTAATAGTACCAGTTCTATGTTGATTAACAAGTCGTCTGGCGTGCGTCTCGTTTTTTGCTGTGCCGATCTTAATTCCCAAGTCTGCCATTCTGGCGAGTGATGTGGGTTCACTGCCACCAAAGTCCTCTATCCTTCCCATTTCTCGGAGGGCAATGATAATATCAGCATGATCCATAGGCTGACAGTCGGTAGTGATAGCGGATCCAGCCAACCTGTCAGCTCTTTCATTTCCATCGACGCCTGCGTATCCCGAAACAAAAATAAAGGTGACTCCACGCACAGTGACTTCTGTAATGATTCAAGCCATTGTCTTCGCACTGAACCTGCTTGAACCCTCCGGATCATACTCATTGAATCACTGAGTATACACACGCGGGTGTATTTTTGTGTTTCAAGCCAGGCAAGCGCTTGCGTCACTGCCATCACCTCCATCGTCATGCTGCTGGTTGTCATGGAGAAGGCGCCGTTGGCTTCTTTGACTGTTCTGCCCGCTGAGCGTGCTGTAAATGCCCATGCGCTTCTTCTTTGGCTATTCATCAAGGAGATGTCTAAGAGCAACTCTAAGGCGAACATTGAGGAGAGAAGCCAAAGGTGCTGGACTGAATTACATCCTTGATATTGAAATGACTGCTCATGGTAGAACGGAAAAGAGGAATAGACCGCAAGCCCTGTGTGACAAACAATACCGCAACAGGGCATTGAATAAATGTGCCGTCCTTATCATGAAGTACTCTTTCAGACTACACAATGGCTTTCTCGTCAGGAACTTCGTGGTGCATGCATATGAGCCCCCCATCCCTCCCTCCCCCTGCTTTTGTCCAATACCATTAAAATTGTTTTCTGTGAAGGGCTAACCCTAGGAAATTTGCAACCGGCCATGATCGATCGATGTATACCCTCTGGGCTGCTATCTAAATGTTTACTATCAACTTGATGGTAGACCAGTAAGACAGATCCCACATACCCGGTTTAATCCCCAAAGAAGTTATAATTAGGGCACAAGTAAGTAGGGCTGTACCGAATATTCGCTTCGGGGCCGAATAGTGGACCTAATAGCTATTCGGTATTCGGCCGAATAGTGGCGGTCGGGCCGAATACGAATAGTGATTTCTGCATACACTGCGATGGACTGAAATAACTCTCTCATTAATAATGTCACAATTTATTGCCTACTTTTCTTGATTTTCGCTGCGGCACCCCTGGCATACGCACCCAGTTTTAGAACCTCTGCTGTAATGCCTCGGAGGAGTCAGCAGGCGCTGTTACCTCGCAACCGTGTCGCAGTTTTCCCCGCTACGACAGATTTAGGCAACGCTACTGTTGTGTTAAAGAAGGCATGAAGAAACTTGAAAGTGTATCTGTGAGAGAGAGAGAGAGAGAGAGAGAGAGCATGCATTTTTTTCTTTTTTTCGGGGTGTCTTTGCCCAAATCAAATTGAAGATATTGCGAACGAGAATATGAAGGTGCATTTAAATTACATCGAACGAACGCCTGAACGAACGATGATTTAAATGCGAATTTGGCACATGGATAAAATCAGACGAACGATGCATTACTAAAATAAAAAACAAAATAGGACAGGCAAAACTGCATTTTATATTTAAAAAAAAAAAAACATCTTATGCAATATATCTTTGTCTTGCTTGCTACATACATCCAGTTTTAACATGTGGCTATGAGTCCTGGACAATCAGTAGCCAGGCCAAACAATTTTTTGAGGCCTCAGAGAGTGTGGTTTTACAGAACAATGCTTAAAATACCTCGGACACATGTGGTGACCACTGGAAAGATTTATGGAAGGAGAGATAGAAAAAGACAACGAGAGAAGATTCTTGACAGTCTTGTTGCATGTCATGGTGGTGTGTCAGCACACGAATTGATACATGCTGCAGGAGATAGCAGATTGTGGCGAAGTAAAAATCGCCAACACCAGTCGGCAAGGCACCTGATGATGATGATACACTATTCGTATTCGGCCGAATAGTTGGTCCCACTATTCGTATTCGGCCGAATAGTGAAAACCACTTTTCGGTACAGCCCCACAAGTAACGGCTTTATCAGAAAGGTGTCACCTGCAGTCCTATGTGTGTGAGGACTGACGGACTGAGCGGCCCCATAACCACAAATAGGAGTTTTCATTTTTGAGTTACATTTTACTTGTGTTCGTATCGACTCCTACTACGTGGGTCAGAACTCCGCCCTCCGATACAGCAGCCACCTCAGTGTCTCCGCGTTCACCATACCCAGTTGGAGTTGACTGGCATATCTTCTTTCTTTGACCTAGAACTGGTTTCTGCATAACTGTACTCTTTTTTAAAGCAGTTGTCTATGTATTGTATACACTTCTTCTGGGGTCCCATTATGGTGAACCCGAGAATAGGCCCACTGCCTACCTGCCAAGCATGTTCTAAGAGCCGGCTAATTAAGGGTTTCCTTTCTTAGTCGGAGAACATCTGCCTGAAAGGCAAGAAACCAGCAGTCTGCATACAAATAAGCCATGTTTTTAAAGCGGATGTGCACGCAACATTCTGGTTCTGGAACAAGACTAAAGTCCACAAGTAGACGAACAACCATAACTTTCCGCATGAGTTTCCTGCCGGTGAACGCGAAGAAAAATAAGAAGAAGTATACATTTTAAATGTATCATTATACTGAATTGATATTAGTATTTTTATTATTATTCACTCAAAAGATCTGAACATCAAGGAAGATTGGCTAATAAACAGCATCCTGTCTCGAAAGCTGAAATATTTTGGTCATATCAAGCGCCATGACGGATTGTAAAAAATTATAGCAGAAGGCATGGTACCAGGAAGGAGGGGTAGGGGCCGACCGACACGAAGATGGGCACAAGATATAGGTGACTCCTTGAATGTTAAAATGCATGAGGTGGGAGAACTGGCGAGAGACCGATGTCTTTCAGGCAGACTGTGATGAGAGCGACGTTCTGCAAAGGACCTGCTACGTGATGATGATGATGATTCACTTAAACATGGCTGGGCCTCTTGAGTCCTCATACATTCGAAAATTTGAATGGGGCTAAGCACCCTCCCTCGGCCCCCCACCCCAATTTCTCAAATTCTCCAGGATGTCAGCGCCTTTAATGGTCCAAAAACATGCAGAACTGGCGCTAGCACAAATTTCCCTACGAGAGTGCTGCAACCTACATCACACGCATTCTCTTTCTGTGAATGAAAACGTAAATGGGAGACAACGCAGAACGCTTTTCGAGCAAACAGTACACTGGGACACCCCTGTAACTTTGAGCAAAGTTGACGAGCCTGAGCAAGCACCAATCAAAAGTGACCTGGTTTGTATATGGGTGGAGCAGACCCAGAAAGGGAGAACGTAACATTCACCGGTAATCTGTTCATGTTTCTGTGATTAATTGTGAGGCTTAGGACATCGGCTCTAACCACTCTACTGTTCGGAAAGCACCATAAACAGCAGTCCTTGCTGGTTAATGACAGTACTCATCTTTGCAAACCAGTCAGAAACGTTGTCAGCTGTTGATTATAGCTCTTGTGCTTTCTGTTGCCCATCGCTCACACTCCTGTATGCTAAAGGCTGATCGACTAATGTAAATAATGTGGGTGTTCAAGGCAACAAAAATACAATGGAGAAAGAAATAAAATGTTAATGAGGAAAGACTTGAAGTTGGGGGAAAATTTAGAATATCTTGGGTCATTGATTACCAACAATGGTGACACAGTGAAAGAAATTAAACGACGATTATCAGTTGCTCTTCAAAGTCTAAACCAACTGAATAAATTATGGAGTGGGACAGACCACGGCCAGCTCCAGATTTATATGCAGCCGGACGTGGACAGACTTCAAAAATTAGGTTTCTAAGAGCATGCATCTTTCCTATTGCGAAACCTAGACACTTACTAAACAAGCTGAACAGCGCATAAATGCCATTGAATACAAATGTTATAGACGGGTACTAAGAATATCACGGATAAAGAAAAGAACAAATGCACCCATATTTCAAGAACTTAATATTGAAGAAGGTTGACTATTAAAGACGACAAAACACCGAAAATTGAAATATGTTGGCCACTTGAAACGTCACGAAAGTTTAGAGAGAACAATAATGGTTGAGTAGATGCTTAGGAAGAGAGGAAGAAGAAGGCCAAAGAGAAGATAGGTGCAGGATGTGGCTGATGATCTCCAGATGGGTGTATCGGGCGCGGGACATTTTGCTTGTGATCGAGAAGTTTTCCGGAGGGTTGTTATAGGAACAAGGTTCTGCAAAGAACTTGTTACTGGCTGTTCGAGGCAACGAGGAGCAAGTCATCTGACTGACTCAGAGTTCAGGTGAACTCTGAAGTAGCTATGTCTAACATCAATGCCATGTGTTCCTATCCAAACTAACAGACATGGGAGTGTAAAGAAGGAGCTGTAAGAAATTGACGTTTCAGTAAGGGGTGTAAGACTTTAAATCAATCAGCACAAAACAGGCGTTATCAGTAATGCTCTTTGTGTGGAACTACTGAGGAGGAGATGAATCTTATATCTGGAGTGTTTGATAATAAACATCATTAATCACTACTGTGAGTTGTTTATTTTGTCAACTGCTTATTTGATTTAATTGATTTGATGAAAGAACCGATATCACAGCACTCGGGGCATTCCCATAAGTGCTCCGTCCCCATCTTCAGCAGCCAACGAAGAGTTCCGATACTAATGGTGTCAGTAGCATTCTGATTAAACGTCCGTCTTGCCTTTCCTCTGAGCCTCGAGCATCTGCCAGAACCTCTCGTCACTCCTCCATGCATCAATCTCACCAAACTGAGGTGATCCACCTGCTCCTCCGAACTGTACACGCTCTCCCACAAGGCACTACCCACGTCTGCCTTATCATGCATCAGTATTCCACCAAGTTGTGCAGAGCCAGCCAGTCTGTCCGTCTGTTCATTTCTCAACACACCGGTGGTACCAGGTGAAAAAATTCAGACAATACTCCTTACTAGTGTCCTCCGCAGCGAAGCATGCCAAGTGCACGAAGCATGCCTGTCCTGATCTTCCTCAGCATGCCTGTCCTGATCTTCCTCAGCATGCCTGTCCTGATCTTCCTCAGCATGCCTGTCCTGATCTTCCTCAGCATGCCTGTCCTGATCTTCCTCAGCATGCCTGTCCTGATCTTCCTCAGCATGCCTGTCCTGATCTTCCTCAGCATGCCTGTCCTGATCTTCCTCAGCATGCCTGTCCTGATCTTCCTCAGCATGCCTGTCCTGATCTTCCTCAGCATGCCTGTCCTGATCTTCCTCAGCATGCCTGTCCTGATCTTCCTCAGCATGCTTTCTGAGTCACTTACAATCCCTGTGTGTGTTTGTGTTCTCTAATTGATTATTTCTCTGTACAATTCGTTATATTGACTTGTGCATTATACATATTTGTGCTTTTTTTGTACGAGAAAACAAAGGAAGTAAAGTGTTGTATCAGTTAGTATTAGGCCTACAGTTAGCCGTTCCCCCCTCCCCTTTTTATGCCATATTTTCAAATACATTTTCGCATGCGTTTACTTGCTGGTTGTCGGCGTCTATGGTTTAATCGTTGCGAACGCGCTTCGTAATGTCAGTTCGACCTCAGCTACGGGCGATTGTCTGGCGTTGGTTTCGACAGTGGTATCGAGCGCTGACCGTTCAGAAGCAATGGTAAACTACTGCACGTAAAATTTGCCTAGAAAACCCACAACAGCCAAAAAATGCTGGAGTTGGTTTCTGCAACGTCCTGTAAAGGATACGCAACTAACTTTTGTTGCTGGTTAAGGCGCATGATTTATTTCATCTAAATTTAGAAATCCTTATAAGATAGATAGATATATATAGAGAGAAAGAGAGAGTGAGAGAGAGAGAGAGAGAGAGAGAGAGAGAGAGAGAGAGAGAGAGAGAGAGAGAAAGAAAGAGATTATAAATTATAAAGTAACTACGCGAAATTGTTAATGGTTGACAGGAAATGTGGCCTGCCACATCCGCCCAAGTCTTATTGAGGAGAAATACGTGAGTGTGCGTAGACGACCGAAAGTTTCCGCGTGCCTGCCTTTTCTGCGTCAGCCATCAACGAGTCAACATGGACAAGCTTCAGCCAGTCAAACTTGCTAAAGTAAGATCACGTCTGTAACACTGTTCAGCTGTATTTAGCTTTTTATTTTGCTCTGTAACCCGAGTGTCATCGACTGTTAGTTTGTTGGATATGATGAAGATTCAATAAAGGTACTAAAAACTTTTCAATCTCTGCCCTGGTATCGATAACAGGTCATTCATGCAAGTTCCGTGTGGTTCATTATCTGTTTTCATAATAAATAATTTCAAGAATAAGTTTGGTTAAACATTGAGTATAAATATAGTTCATTGGTTTAGGACAACAATTTTCGGAGGATTCAGTTTTTACTGTATCTTTCCGAAAACGATTTCACAAATTTTGTACAACCCACGAGGTTTCATTAAATTCCTGGCAAAAACTTCGAAACTAACGCATGGAATGACATTGTTTGCTTGGGGTTGGCGAAGTCGTGTTTTTTGAGACAAATAATCAATTCCCTGATACCACATGAGGGGGGGGGGGAACGAGAATCATTTTAAACTGATACTTCCATTCTTCAAATTAATGGTGTTGAATATTATTTTTATATACAAATTCAAGGATTAAAATTAATCAGCTCTTTGTAAATTTAAAACACAGACTTCAAAAACCAATAATAAATCACAGTATTACTTGGTTAAATTTTTTACTTACTAGCCAGAACAAACTTGGTTTTCTGCGATTTATATTTTTTTAGGAAATAGACACTAAAGATACGATACATACACAAGTTACCCGTTGGCATAGACTACCCTGTATGTCACTTTATCAGTTGTCTCTATTGTTTCCTGACATTTTCAAACTTCCCGGTTTCTCAGGTGTTTGTGTTTTTGGCAAGCCTGCATTCATGTGTCTATGATATTCTTGGCAGTGTTCTCATAATTTTGTAATCAAGTAAACTAAGAAATGTGACGTGGCAAATCTGTCAATGATCGGCATGAAAAAATGATCACTAGCAAAAATAACACGAAAGTCAAAATGGAGCAAGTAGACTAAGAACAAGGTGGAAAGATATACAGGCTTGCCTACAAACAGCTGGGAAAAGGTCACTGTAAAATACATAAAGGTGGGCAATATCAATGTGAGAATGAATATTTACTTATTCTGCACGATTTGAGCATTGAGCATCTGGTCCTGAAAGCTGAAGCCTTTCAATTGTGGCCAAGTCGAATGTTGTGGTGGCCTTGAGGGTACTTTCCAGAAAATGCAACAGAGCCAGACCGCCCTGAAGGTGAATGCAAGACATTGAAGAACATTGGCTATGAAAGCACACAGGCTGATGAATTGGCTAGATGGACTTTTAGGTGTTCCGTAATAAGAGCAGTGTTCTGTAAAGAATATGCTGAAGAAAATAACTAGTGCAATTAAATCATAATTTCTTTAAGCAGTAAATGAGGAAATATTTCTAATTATTTGTGTGTATGTTAATCTGCAGGTCCTGAAGGTTCTTGGACGTACTGGGTCCCAGGGACAGTGCACACAGGTAAGTCATCAACATTCTGCTAGTAGTGGCATTCAGGAAAGTCATATGATCGTAAATTATTTAAAAATTGCCATATTTATTATTCTCCAGGGTCTTGTAATAATCATCACAGCCAGAGACTAACTGGTTTATCTCTCATAAATTGCATTGCATTATTTATTTAGAAAAGTTATACTGTCCTTTTGTAAATATTTTCTTGATCTTTAACATTCAGTAAATAGTACATAATATAGAAATTGATTTTTAAGAAGCATCGACTACAAGATAGCAGGATATAAGGACTGAATACAAATATGCATGTGATCTGCCACAGAAAAAAAACCTGAATTTAGTAAAACTCTCTAAATATTCACTTGGGGGGGGGGCAGTCATAGAAGTAGTAAACTTTCCAGCTGGGACCGGCGACCACCTCAGATGAACGGAGGATGAGGTAATTTTAAGGAAAAAACAAGTGTACTAATGCGCATGACAGTACTAGTTAGCTTTGTATTTAGCATGTATTTTTTTGTTTTTTAAACCTGTCTGTGCTTAGTCATATTAAAAGAACTTTGAGATGTATGGTTCCCATGTTAAACTGTAAGTCACACAACTGTTTCAGTTTATAAAATGTTTAATATCACCAGGTGCGAGTCGAGTTCTTGGATGACTCCAACAGATCCATTATTCGCAACGTAAAGGGCCCAGTCCGTGAGGGTGACATTTTGACACTTCTGGAGTCTGAGAGAGAAGCTAGAAGATTAAGATAAAGGTAAGTTTCTTTTTAGTACAGTGAGTAAAGTAGCAATCCTCATCGCGCCTAGATTAACTTAAGGCAGAGACAAACTGTCGCCAGTCAGTTTGATCCTAAGCCATAAAGTAGTAAGGCAGACCCAAAAAAAAATTGTTAACTTAAAGGGAAAGCCCTGTGAGGTCATACCACACAAGGCATATATCAAAAGACGACATGGAGCATTGTGTAGACCAGTAACACGATGGAAAGATAAGTTTGTAGAGAAACTTTACAAGACAGCGCCATGGTCGAGGAGGCCTGAAGAGCAAGAAGCAGAACCTACATCTCCCTTGACACCTAAAGGGGAAGGGAAGAAGAAAAAAGTTTTAGGACTACCAAATTAGTTTGTGTGCATAATGATACACATTCTCATTGTGCAGTGGACCACAACACCTTCACAAGCTGTACATTTAAGTGGAACATTTTGGGCATTTGCTACAGGACTTTATCTTGTTCCAGAATCTGAGTTTGGGGGGGGGGGGGGGGGGGGGTTTATATATATGTATTTAAGGTGTTCAGAAAACCAGTGTAGTAACTGCCAGTCTTTAACTTTTTAAGTCTCAGGGGGTTTAGCATCAGAGGCCTAAGGGGTAGTCAAAAGAGAAGTAAAATCGGCGCATCTTGTGTTCATTGGGCTCTTAGGAACATATGAATGTATGATACGTTTCTTGAGACTCGAAGAGTTAAGCAGTAGTCTAGACATGTTTTAAATAGGAGCAAATCATTATCATCACGTTCAGTACTTAAAGATAGTCAGATCTACTCTAGCAATATTTAATGTCCGAGTACCAGTCCTGAATTGGCAAGACAGGAAAAGAATATAAACTACGGCCACATACAAGTCGATACTGTAAAAATCTAATAATCAGAAACATAGGTACTTAGTTGCAAACCTCTACTCCAACATGCTGAGAGAAGAAATACCATCTGGACAAAAAAAGCATGCTATGCCCTTCATCTATCCCTTAACACTAAGGTCAAAATATATAAACAGTTGACAAAGCCAGTCATTTTATGGATAAAACTCGCACAACTAAAAAGATTAAGCTTTATTAAATATTTTTAAAAACAGTCCTATGACCAATCAAAGATGCAAACAATTGGGCATGGGGAGTCAAAAGCAACCATAATATTCATAACTTCTTGATCACTGGCATCATGAGAGCTTGTAGACTGAAATGGCTGGGACATTCTTAGAGAGTGTCAGATGACAGGTAAAAAATGTATACACAAGGAAGCTGAATGGTCGTAGACCAAGAAGACTATGGAAGGATCCTGTCCAGACAGACTTCCTAACATTTGATGGCACCAACTGGACAGAAAAAGCCAACCAGATAAGTGAGTGAAATCTGCAGCAATGAACCTCAAGGGCTCAGAATGTTAGAAGTCCTGAATTAAAATTGTCAAATTTAAATAGAAAGTTCTCAAAAGTTTTCTTCTCTGTATGCTAATAATGACATTTTTCTCATCAGGTATCTGGGATTCAAGTCAAGAAATGAAGGCAGGCCTAAGCTGTATTGGACTGTATGTCTAATCTTTGTGTGTGTTGCTTCATAATACAATAAACATGTGTGAGCATTGTTCATCTGGTGTTTATTCTTTAAATGTATGTCAGTTTTTTGTATTGTTACATCATGTCGGCTGTCTTTACTTTTCAAGGCTTGACCTGGTATCTGGGTAAGGCTGGGCTGCCCTGTGAGCCAATATCATATTAAAATTAATCCTGGCACTGCAGATTTGAACCCACAATCTTTAGATTTGCAAGAGGGTGTCTAGCCGCTATGCCTCTTCAGTTTCCAGCTATTTAGTGCTAGATCTATATTAAGCAGGATTTTTTGTTAAAGACTGAAAGATGCTATTGATAAAAAAGCTAAGAGATAAGCAGGCGGGTTTTTGGTCAGATTGGATCACATACGCATAATATAGCCAAGCACTGAAATCAAATTCACCACTCTACATTGGACTGAAAAAAGCTTCTAATACTAAGGAATCTTTCTAGAAATTAATGGACTATTACTGTGTCCTACCAGCAATTGTTAATTTATTAAAAAGCAAGGTATAAAGGCATGACATATCAAGTTCTTTATAAAGGAAAGCAAACAGATACATTTACAGCAAGAACAGGTGTGCAAAAGGGATTTCTATTACCTCTGTCTGTTGTTGGCAGTAGACTAGATTCTGAAGAGCGCAAGTGCTATACAAGGATAGGAACCCTACAAAACAACTTGCTGATCTGGTCTTTACTGGTGATATTTCTCTTCTGTCCCATTCACAGAATCAGATGTAAGATAAAAATACTTGATGTGAACTATGTCTAAAAATGAAAGGACAAATAATGAGAATAAATCAGGCAAAAAGTAATCTGGTGTTTCTTTATGGTATCACACTCCAATAAGTGGAGTCGTACACCTATCAGTACAGTAATGTAAATAAAGATTAAAGGGACTAATAAAGGTTAAAATACAAAAGACAAGATCAGCTTTTATACGGGAATTTATGGAGGTCAAAAGAAATTAAAACCAATACTAAACTTACTTTTGAATTCAAACGTACTGTTGTGCCCTCCCACTGTAGAGTTTCTAGAAATGAAAGTGGATAAAATAAAGGTAAGGAAGGGGCACAAGAACAGCATGACGTACCAGTCTCTTATCAACAGAAGAGAATTAGACGTACCAGTCTCTTATCAACAGAAGAGAATAATCAAATCAGTTATAAAGCTGTAAAAGACGATTACTATATAATGGACAAACCAGAGCAAGTCATTGTTCTAACCTTAAAACAGGACACAATCCACTGCACCAGCCACGTGGACTGGCACACAGACAACAGATCACATCTTCCGAGGCTCCCAAAATACATCAAGGCTAAACGTTATACGGGTTGCTGATTTTATTACAACAGTCAGGAAAGTTCACATTGTGAAGACAACACTGCAGATATAATCTATTTCAAGTGAATGAAAGACGTACCCTTGTATGGAACAGCTAAAACATTTACTAACAAACTACATTAACTGGTGCCTGAAGAGAACTGAGCAAATTAAACGCTATGCTTAAAATCACAAATTTTGAGCTTTTGCAAGAGAACTAAAGTTTTAATAGACCAAGAGGTGAAGACAACTTGGGTACTGGATAGAATACAAGTTGAAAAAACTGAGAATATAAATAGAATGTCTTTGCACAGAAACCCATAGGGGACATAAATAAAGGCAGACCTACAAAAGGAAGAACAGAGCTAGAGAGTAAAATTAAAAAGATTGGGTGAGCTGCATGAAATAGGGAATTATATAACCGCGTGAGTTGGTTGAGGGCCTATGCTCCATTAGGGTATATAAGGCACAAGAAATTTTTTTTTTTTTACAAAAGGTCGTAAAGGATGAACTGGAAGATAGTGAGTTGAATGGGATAGCCAAGGACAGGATTACGTACTTGGTTAAAGTTTGTAGGGGATAAATCCCAGAGGAAGAAAAGTAGGCTATCCTCCGAATAACGGGCACATATTATATCAGCCGCAAAAACACCCGCAGTCACATGGCAATTGTGCACTTCCGGCGACTTAAGTTTGCGGAATACCAGCGGCCACTACCGGGAGTATCCCCCACGCCGCTAACTCGGCGTGGATTGTGGCTAAACTAGATGGCTTTGTTCGTGAGTCTCAGGAATCTAGCCCCAATCCACGCCACATTAACGGTGTGGGGGATACCCTCGGCGGTGCCGGTAGTCCGCACATTAGGTTGCCGTAAGTTTGCAATTTACATGTGACCTGAGGCCCTGTTTTTAGCCGCCATAATATGTGATCGTTATTCGGAGGATTGCCGAAAAGTGTATCAGCTACACTTATTTCATAAACTAGCGATTTTAATAAAAATCACACCAAACAAAACTAGTGTGTAATTAACAGTTTATTCAAATAACATCTGAAAGCGTATAAGAACTTTCACAGGCAATAAACTAGAATTAAACTGCACTGTTTCGTTGCAACAATTACATATGCCAACACCTGTCTGCAGCATGTGGTTCTATGTCTGTGCAACAAGGCTTGTGTGTGTGCATCCTCAATTCACTTCTATCTCACACCCACTGACAACATTAACAAGGTTTTAGTTTTAAAAAAAAAAAAAACAGCTACCTAAGCAGAATGTACACACAGCCAACATTAACATGAAAGGTTTTTGTAAGTAGAGAACATTTAGCATTTTGCTCTTTAATTATTTACATTTTGTTTTTCAACAAACCGCCAAAACATTTCACTTTTAAAGCAAATCTGGACGCACTAGTGAGATATTCTTTTGTGAATTTAGTAAATGTTTATCCAAAAGAAAATTGCGGAAGATTGTCCCCTCCAGGATTGCAGTCTGTAACATTAACACGTCAAGGACAAGAATCCTACCAGTAAAATCCCAAAAAGCCTTGTTCAAAGTTATATGGCGTCTTCTTCCCCTCCTTCCCCCCCCCCCCCCCAATTAAAAAATAACCTTAAATGAGAAAACATTTGAAAGAACCGTGTAATTATCCGGTGGCACGTTGATGGGAAATTAGTACTCCTAAAAACTATCAATGACCCAGATGAAAAAGAATTGTCAACCAACTGGTTGAACCCTAAGGTATTCTTGACTGCAGTTGGAATTTTTTCTTTTTTTCCTTTTCTCCTGGAATGCGTCAGAGCAGTCAGATTTCTGACATTTGAACATGTAATTACATCAGCGACCAAAAACAAATCCATCAGGTTACTGAGGACACGAATCTAGATTGCCTGAACGAGAGCCCAGTGTTTTCCACTGCTTGGCCACCTATCCTTGGTACTGTTCTCCTGGTTAACAAATGTTTTAACATTATGTCGAGTGGCATAAAACAACCCCAAAGGTTTATTCTTGTATCATTTAGAAAAGTAAGGAATTAATCAGATGTCTCAAGCAAGCTGAATTAAACTGGGACTTGAAACATTTAAATATTATTTGAATAATCTCACTTCAAATACACTTTTTGTGAAAATAAAATTTCGCCTGTCAATATTTTTCAACAAATGCATATAAAAGGAACAAAATATATTGAAATACAGAACATGGAACACTGACATAAAAATGGTAATCAGGGAAACAAATATAATACTTAACATAACTAGTTATAATTTATTTACAAGTGATCCACGGGCCGCAAGTTGTCATGTCTGGTGACTGAATGATTGGCATTGCACGGAGAGCAAAATGTCATGTTTGGTGACTGACTGACTGCAAGAAGCTTTCTTTGGTTGTCAGAAATGCAAACATATTTACACAATAATAACTCAAACATGAGACATATATTAGTAGCAGCCAGTAAACAAACATAAAGGAAGCAAGAGAAATTAACAACATCAATTACAACAAAAGACTGATTAGATGAAAGGAGTTCCTCAGGGAGAAATGCACAGCAGGAATCTTCTGGATTCCACCATCATTGTATGTTTCGGCCCTTTTACCTTCCTCACACTCTGGTTCCATTCTCTTGTTGTGCAGATGAATCTTGCCAATAGTACAGAACATGGGTTTACAAATAGAAATATGAAGTGATTTTTAGCCAGGAGATGTTAGTCTAAGAGGAAATCAATCAGCTGATGGGGTGGGGGGCTGGAGCAGGCTGATGTAGTAACTGTCCTCAAAAAACCAGACAAATAAAATCCAAGAAGAACAAGACTAAAACATTCTTCTACAAAATACAAGCAACAACAAATGTATAAAGCTAGACTAGAAAATCAAATCGAAATTACTTTCAGCTTTTCCCCCCTCAAAACAGAGTGAGGGATCTAGGGAATTCACCTGACTGTCTGGGGATTTCATTCTCAGCTCACATTAAGTTAATGATATGTCACCCAACCATTTTAATACAGGTGATTAACATTGGGATGCATAAACAAAAATCATCCACCCCATGGACAGAATTATCTTTTGATCAACAGACAAAGAAGAGATTTTACATTGAATTAAACTTCAGAAGATGCCTTCCTCTCACTACTCCTGTTACACAGCAAACACACCTCATGTATCTTAGTTCACATTCTCAGCACTAATATTCTCTATATCCACTGTAATAGACTTTGGTGGCTTTCAGCGCAGCAGATTTCTCCTAAGAGGCGTGTAAAAGCTAATTTAACACACCACCCAGCAGATATTTCAGACAATCTTCTAGTTACCCTACCCTCAGTACCTCTATAACAGCAGTCCTGGGCACCAAAACATCTACAGTATATTGTTCCAAATGGTTTTGTCTTGGGGGGAGGGGGGGGGGGGATTTAAGGGATGCTCATCAAATATTACAAAAACAAAATGATGCAAGGAAGGGAGGGGCATGGAGGTAAAAATCACAAATGATATTAGAAATGTGAGTTCCAATAATGAAAACATGGACAGATGAGACTCTTTGATTGATGTGAGCAGACATGACTGATGCAGTAATCTCCAGTGTGTGCATGGTGTGTAATCAGTCTACAGGGGGGGGGGGGGGGGGGGGGTTAGGTGATGCTCATCAAATATTACAAAAACAAAATGATGCAAGGAAGGGAGGGGCATGGAGGTAAAAAGCACAAATGTATTAGAAATGTGAGTTTCCAATAATCATGGACAGATGAGACTCTTTGTTGATGTGAGCAGACATGACTGATGCAGTAATCTCCTATATGTGCATGGATGTGTATCAGTCTACAGGTCTGGAACTGAATGGTCCATCAACTTCTTGACTATGCTTGAACCCATGCTGAGAAAAAAGAAGAGAAAATGTATCTTAAAATATGTGAGTATGCACTTCTTCAGTACTTAACACACCACATTTCCTGGCTGCTCTAAAGGTGCTTTATCACAGAAAGTTGTTGCACTGGCTCATTCTATTCAACTGCTGCCCAACAGCTTGTGTCTCACGTCTCGATTTCAATTATTTCAGATGCAATCATTCAAAATGTTTTTCAGTAATGCCTTGGGAATGTATGAGTTACAATATAAAGTGAAGTTGAAAGAGTTAAACAGCAATCCAATTTATCAGCTGTCACCTCCTCCGGGTGGGTTTTTGACTTTTGGCAAAAAAAAAAGAACAGATTTACGGTCCCTCTAACAAGGATGTTGTAAATGGCAACACATCCCCCCCCCCCCCCTAATTGGAGTGCATCTGTCCGTGAGGTCAGGAACCAAAAGCCTAAATACAAGTAAGCCAGATTTGTAAAACGGATGTGCAGGCAAAAAGATTCTGTAGCATAATCTAGAAGTGGATGAACAATGAGATGTCTTGGATTATCCTCTGATGGTCAGCTGTGTGTCCACCTCTTATATCACTGTCCATCTCTTGCCCACCTGTCTTTGCAGTAGGTTTCTTAATGTGGCCACAGTGGTTCACTTTACTAATTTTTAAATTAATTTTCTTTTTAATGCCAGTTTTTCCAGAAACTATATCTGATTATTGTTGTTGCCAAGAAACACAGACTGCAGGTGGAGACTGTGCATTTATGGGAATGTCCCAAGTGCTATCATGATGGTGTTAACACAAATCCACAACATATTTTCTTACAATAAACATGTTTCCAGGGTCTTATTGCTTCGTTGGGATTGGTTTAATATGCTCAGGTTATCAGTTACATTGCCTCTATGATCCAACACATCAGCAGCATGTTGGGATTGGTTTAATATGCTCAGGTTATCAGTTACATTGCCTCTATGATCCAACACGTCAGCATCATGTTGGGATTGGTTTAATATGCTCAGGTTATCAGTTACATTGCCTCTATGATCCAACACATCAGCAGCATGTTGGGATTGGTTTAATATGCTCAGGTTATCAGTTACCTTGCCTCTATGATCCGACAGGTCAGCAGCATGCTAGGATTGGTTTAATATGCTCAGGTTATCAGTTACATTGCCTCTATGATCCAACACATCAGCAGCATGTTGGGATTGGTTTAATATGCTCAGGTTATCAGTTACCTTGCCTCTATGATCCGACAGGTCAGCAGCATGCTAGGATTGGTTTAATATGCTCAGGTTATCAGTTACATTGCCTCTATGATCCGACATGTCAGCAGCATGTTGGGATTGGTTTAATATGCTCAGGTTATCAGTTACCTTGCCTCTATGATCCGACATGTCAGCAGCATGTTGGGATTGGTTTAATATGCTCAGGTTATCAGTTACCTTGCCTCTATGATCCGACATGTCAGCAGCATGTTGGGATTGGTTTAATATGCTCAGGTTATCAGTTACCTTGCCTCTATGATCCGACAGGTCAGCAGCATGCTAGGATTGGTTTAATATGCTCAGGTTATCAGTTACTTTGCCTCTATGATCCGACAGGTCAGCAGCATGCTAGGATTGGTTTAATATGCTCAGGTTATCAGTTACGTTGCCTCTATGATCCGACAGGTCAGCAGCAAGTCTACAAAGGTTCCTTAAAGTTGTTTCTGAACGACTGTTCCCTCTGACTGTGTTTTCTCACAGGTTTTGTTGTATGTGTTCAGGTGTTCACAGCGTGGTCTGGCAGGAAGACTGGGTTGGATAGATTGTTCTAATTCGACCACCTGACTGTTTATTTTTCAGATTCCTGCCTCATATAAGAGTTGTAAACAAATATAAATCTGACAGTTATAAATTTGAAGGCACTGTCTCTCTCTCTCTCTCTCTCTCTGTGTGAATGGTAGTAAGAAACAAGGGGAAATTTTTACTGGAGAATGCCAAATGATGAAGTAAAGTAATTCCTGAATATGAGAAGTGTAGGGTTTGAGACAAATTGTGGACAACCTTTTTGAATTAAATACGGAAGAAGATAATGTTACAGTTTTGAGTCTACAGTGGCAATCTTAAAAAGGCCAGTGGCAGCAAACAATACAAGCTCTTACCATTTGATAATGTGATCATAAATAAAACATGGCATGATTGTCACTGTCAGCGTCTTGCCACAGGAATCAATGATTTCCCCAATTTCTTTGTCCTGTGGAAGATATAGTGTCAGTCATGAACACTGTACATGTAACAGTAATGACTCAAATATTGAAACAGCAAATGTAATAATGTGGCAAAGTTTGAAAACTTGTTTGGCTGGCCTTGGAATATGTCATGGTATCCTCTCAAATGTAAGCCTCCTGTTCTTCTGTGTTTGGCCTTAAAAGCCATGTTGCAACATGTACTATGATATCTACATCTTCTGACTTAACACATCAGAGTTCAACAAACCCCAAACTTTTACAGCATGCTTGTCAAGGGGCAGTAGGTCTATTCAAGGCAAACAGAAGATGAAGACAAAGAAAAGCCTGGTCTAAAAACATGTACATTCGTCTTCTCGTCATTGCTCTCTAATTTATAGACACATGAGTTCTTGTCACAAAACTGACTTTTTTTTTTTAAAGGAGGTCCCTTTAAGTTCTATACAATTTGTGAGTACAGTGTTGAATCATTAGGCCAGTACTCTCTTCTTAATGGACTGTACCAGTGACATTCTTGCAGGACATGGTCTGCAGACTGCCAACAATGGTGAACTGCTTAGATAAGGACTCTACATATACTGGTTAAGTTTGGGATGACTTGTCCTGAAGTACACACCCAAAAAAGAGGCCAAGTTGCAGATTTATCATGGTTATACATTTTCAGCGGATCCAACTTACATACATGATATTTGTCAACCATGGGAAAAAACTAACCTTTCATCTTTTATAGTAAATTATTACTCTGTGACAACTCTATACTAAACAGTAAGTCCTTGGAGAGGAATGTCAATGTTTAAGACGTGACAACTCTATACTAAACAGTAGGTCCTTGGAGAGAATTGTCAATGTTTAAGACGTGACAACTCTATACTAAACAGTATGTCCTTGGAGAGGAATTTCAATGTTTAAGACGTGACAACTCTATACTAAACAGTAGGTCCTTGGAGAGGAATGTCAATGTTTAAGACGTGACAACTCTACTAAACAGTAAGTCCTTGGAGAGGAATGTCAATGTTTAAGACGTGACAACTCTATACTAAACAGTAGGTCCTTGGAGAGGAATGTCAATGTTTAAGACGTATGAGCCAGAATGTTTAATGTTCACATCTTGTAGAGCATTCACATTTTCTTCTTCTTGGTAAATAATGTTGGCATCTTTCCAGACAGTGTTACATTTTGCTGTAGGGAGAGATAGGAATCAGTCAATGGTAAATGTCACTTGAAAGATCTGTTCATGTTTTCCAAGATCAATATTAAGGCGAGGGATGAAGTTATATGTAATGTTGTTCGTGATGAGGACCGCTCTTTCTTTCATCCGTTCATCCAAAACTATACAGTAGAGTTTCTGTGAGTCGGCAGGACAATGAGGGCAGGGAACAGTGTATGAGTCTTTCTAGTCTGTTAGCACTGCTCAGCTGCCCCTATTCTCAAAGCCTCGCAGGTCACTGTCCCTCTTTGGATAAACGTTCGCCAAGTAGTCCAGTCGCGTGCAGCAGCCTCCCAAGTGTCTGGGTCTATATTAAGGGCTTTAAGTGATGCCCTTAGCATGTCCTTGAAGCCCTATTTTCTGGCCAGCATTAGAGCTTCTACCTTCTTGTATCTCACCATACAAGTTTATATTTGGTAGCTGATGATTCTGACAAACAAAGAATGAAGGTGATCGGCTCATCAAATCTGTGACTGCATCAGGATAGTATCGATCCCAGCTCTATCTCATACGGCAGTATCTGGGACCCTGTCTTGCCACTCAATTTTCAGTTTTTTTTAAAAAGACAAACTGCATGGAAGTGAATACGTTTTTCTGCATGATATATGCATACAACCCATGTTTCAGCAGTAATGACAGCTCCGCAGCTGTGTATACCTTTAGTCTGGTTTGCAGACTGATACCACTTCGACTCCAGGCATTTGGTGTATATTCTGCCAAATGTGCAGCTGGTTTTAGAGATCCTGGTGTTGACCTCTTCATGTATGGACATAGGGTAATAACGCACATTATACACAGAACTAAGGTTGCAGGATACACAAGTTAGAATCCCTCTTTCTAATAATTTGTAATGACTGTGTGATAACTGACCTTCAAGCCGACGACATTTTGACCTCCCACTTCTATCAGCTGATGGTCTGTGAGAAGTCCGTTGCGTGCTGCAGACGAATCCTTCACTAACGTCTTGATACGTCCATTGTTGAATGTGAACCCCACAAAGCCATTACTGTCTTTCTGCATTGTGATTGTGCGCTCAAATGGCCTGCGAAAAACGACAATAAAGTATATAATAAAATATTGTTGATATATGATCAGTCTACAATTCTGATGTCCCAATGTTTAATTCTTATGTCAAATCAGTACTCTTGTGTGGCGCGGTGATTTATGTCACAGGCGTGAGGGGAAGTTAAGTCCAACATGATGTGTATAAGAAGATACTCCATACGTCACTCGGGCGCCAGTCCTTTAATATCCTGGTTGTATGGAACCTCACGCAAGACCCCAGCAGCACGTCCTCGTCGTGCGCCACGGATAATGTCTCAAATGAGCATTAACAGAGCTGCCAGGGGATCTCGGAGTTTGGCGGCCTCCAGAGGTGATGTGTCCTTGTGGCTCTCATCAGCCCGCCCCCAAACGCTTGGGTGAAAAAATTGTTATCAAAAATCATTAGGAACATGAGTAGGTCTGCCAAACGTACAGCCAAAATTACAACCCTTGGTTAAAAGACTGCGGAATAAAGAGAACATTGTTCACTGCACATCCTCTGTTAACCCTCAGTGTCGTCGTCACCGCGCTGGGGTACACCACAACAGAAACCATCCATAGGCTGGCCATTCATGTACATCCTCGGTTAACCCTCAGTGTCGTCGTCACCGCGCTGGGGTACACCACAACAGAAACCATCAATAGGCTGGCCATTCATGTACATCCTCGGTTAACCCTCAGTGTCGTCGTCACCGCGCTGTGGTACACCACAACAGCAACCATCCATCGATCGGATGGCTAAGCCTACATTTCGGACAAAACTAGATCATACGGATCAAAATCTGACCTCAAAATTTAAATTGAACTGAAAAAAGACCGAATGCCCACACCCAAAGACACCACTTGCCCGAGTGTTGGGACAAAACTGATAATGATATGCCTGATGCAGGATGTAAAATCTGTCGGGCTAACGGCTCGTCAAAGAAATCTAACGTGCGAAGAAAAAAGAATGTACCTATCTGTGTGGTTACAAAAGTCCAAAACACGCGGGCTGCTCCCCGCTGACCCCCAGAGGGCGCAGCCCCTGTCGAGCCGGAGGCCTGATACGGTTGTGAGGTTAAGCAGGCTTGTGCAGGACGTGACGATTCCTTGGGTGAGCCCAGAAACAGAGCGCCATGTGTCGGCTCTGCATACATGGATGCCTCCTTGGATGGCGGGGAATGCCCAAGATCTGCCCCTGCCTTCCCTTGAGGGCTAAACTGTTCCACAGGGGGGCCGACCCCAAAGGGTACTCCGGGGGCAATACCTGCGGCAAAGGAGACGAAGTGGACACCACACAAATCAGGCAACGTCTCGACCCACACAAAACAATGGCCACAGTCACCCTAGAAATAGGCCTGACGTCTTCCTTCGAAGTGAGGCAGGGAAATAAAAAACAGTTGTACACGCAAAAATCAGGTCCAGGTGAAAGCCAAAAGTCCAAGCGGACGATTACCTGACCTTCCACTGGAATTCACAGCCGGTGTTCGATGAAAAAAAAAAAAAGTACTCTTGTATGGGGCGGAAACATGGAGAACAACTAAGGCAATTACAATTAAACTACAAACATTCTTTGATCGGTACCTGCGCAGAATAGAGGTAATTAAATGGTATGATAGAATCACTAATGTAGAGCTTTGTGAGAGAACTTAACAAGTTCCGGTGGACCAAGAGGTGAGGAAAAGACGGTAGTAGTCAATATGACATGTTGAGAAAACCTTAGAACAATTTAACTGGAATATATTTACAGTCCCACAGAGGCATAGAAATCAAGGAAGACCACACAAAAAAAAATACATGGAAAAGGGAGAGTGAAGTTTAAAAGATGGTGTGGACATGCAGAGAGCTGCATGCGATAGCAAAGGACAGAACGACATGGTGTGAGTTTGCTGAGGGCCTATTCTTCATTGAGGGTTAGAAATGCAGAACAAGAAGATATTCATCAAGTGCTATCTTTGCAGTGAATGTTGACTGCAATGTGTCTCCAACATGTTTTCCTGCATCTCTGGAGTGATTTTATCCAGCTTCTTCCAGGAATCATCCAACTAGAAGTAATGTTGTCCTATTTCATGCAGCAATGTCTATACTTGATTTAATGACATGCTTGAACATATCTACATTCAGTAAAATAAAACTGTCATGCCAGGTTTGGCAATTCTGTGTGAAATCAGTACAAGAACCTAGCACTGCCCCTCAGCATGAAGAAGTCAGGATAACAGCTCGCACCAGAAACATCGGATTTCAACTAACTTCTAATTAGTTTCCTTTACTTTAACAATATGCTAAATTGGGCGGAGGTGGGTTCACACCTAGCGCCCCCCCCCCCCTTAAAAGAAGGAAACAGAAAACTAACTTCTTCTCTTCCACCTTGTACCTCATCGAAGTGTCGGGGGGAGATGTAATGTTCGTTGATGAGCTCTGTCAAGAGCACTATTAAGACTGATGTTCATTTCTGTAAGACTGTTCTTAATGCCATCACTCCAAATTTTCCGAGGTCTTCCACTCGCTTTATACTCGTAACGTTTTAGTGTGGCTCGCTGTGGTGGATAGCACCAGGCCATTCTTGTTAGGTGTCCAAACCACTTCATTTATTGTTCTTTGATGACCTGTAAGACTGGTTTTATTTATAGCATTCGTCTGATTTTATGATTTCGTATTCTGTCTTTTCTTGAAACTCCTGCAGCTCTTCTAAGGCATTTCATCTCTGTTGTCACAATTTTACGTTCATTGGAGGATGTAAGTGTCCACGTTTGGCATTGATAGCATAGTGTTGACCAAAAATAGCTCTGTTAAGATTCACTTTAGTACTCTGAGGTATCTGCTTGTGCGTCAACAGGGGAGATAGTTGACCCATTACTTGATAAGCTTTGGCACATCTGCAGCTAATTTCTCTGTCCAGTTTTCCATCGGATGTGAAAATTGCTCCCAAATACTTAAATTCCTCTGTTTATCTCAGGGTGTTGTTTTTTAATTTAATTTCTTAATTGTCTTTATGACTTCCTATCATCATTGTCTGTCTTCGTAGTGTTTATTTTCATATTATATTCCTCCCCTTTGTTACTAATTTGATTTAGGTGGTTCTGTAGGCATTCCTTATTTTCTGCTATGAGTACCTGGTTGTCGGCGAAGAGTAATTCTGTAATATCTTCTTTATGATTAAAGTTTGTTTCTCTACATATGGTATCCATGTATGTTATAAAAAGAAGCGGCGATAGTACACAGCCCTGACGCACACCAGAGTTCACTATAAAAGTTCTCGACAACCCTGCCTTTGATCTTATGCAGCATTTACTGTGTGTGTACAGGCTTTTGCAAATATTAATGAGCTGACTGCTGATTCCTTTCCCCCCCATACATTCCCACAACATATTCCTGTCGACTCTATCGAAGGCTTTTTCTTGGTCTATGAATGTCAACAAACTAACAACTTGGCTATTCTTCTAGCTATGATATGGTCATAAGTTCAACAAGAATCCTCAACCAAAATCACTGAATTACCTGTCTCGGATGGCCATTTCAATTCTCTGACCATCGGCTTTCTTGAGGAACTCATGGGCTTTGTCATTACTCCAACCGGCCACAGTGACTCCGTTTATTTGCAATATCTGGTCTCCAAACCTGAGCCCAGCCAAGGCAGCCGGAGAACCCGCCTGAACAAAGGCTACAAAAATCCCCTATGGAAAAAATAAAGGATAAAACATTTTACTTACTGTCTGGAGTGATTTATACATGTCTGTTACTATTGCTGACAAGCTTGTGTCTGAGTGATCATAATGTCAAAGATGGAGACAATGCTCTACATTAATGGGTAGATTTCTTTGCATTCCTTCTATCCAAGCCAACGCACGGTTTGTTATTAGTTACTACCCATGTGTATCACCACAACACACTGTGCGTTCTTCTTGTTTACCTGCTGTAAACTCTGATGCAAAGTTCTGGTTGTTCATCCATCTCCAGGTTCTAGTCTTGTTTCAGAACCTGAGTGTTGCATCACATCTTTTATTCAGACCTGACTTATTTGTATGCAGACTGTTGGTTCCTTGCCTCTTAGGCAGATGCACTCTGACTTTGAATGAAGACCTCAATTAGTCGATTCTTACAGAATGCTTTTTGGGTTTTGGGGTGGCAATGGGTCTATTCTTGCTTTCCCCACAAAGGGGTCCGGGAACCCACAGAGGGAACACTGTGTGTTTAATTGTTCATACCTGGTGTATGTGTGCTAGAGAAACTGGTTAATTTTTGACTATGCACCACAATGTATGCTGAGTCTTTGAAAGGGACACACTGAAGTAGTTATTGTGACAGACTGGGTTTCTGCTGTGAAATCCCCTGAAACTTAAAGAGTAATAGATAGCAGATAGCATTAAAACAAGGACACCTTACATAATATTTTACATCCCCCTGTGGGTTCTGGGGCCCTATTATAGAGAAAACAAGGATAGACCCACTGCCTACCCAAAAGCATGTAGTAAGAGTCGACTAATTGGAAGCTTCCTTCGGAGTGCATCTGCCTTAGAGGCAAGGAACCAAAAGTCTGCATATAAACTAGTCAGATCTGTCAAACGGATGCACACGCAACACTCAGGTTCTGGAACAGGACTGCAGTCCAGAAGTGAATGGACAAGCAGAACTTTCTGCTGGAGTTTACAGCTGATTAATGCGAAGAAGAAGAAAAAATATGTTACAACAGCAGGGGGCGTAGTCATTATATATTAGCACTTCGCTCATCATCTCATATACTGGGAGCCGCCATGGTGTAGTGGCTAGATCTGCGGATCAGAAGGTTGTGAATTCACAATTGAACAGAGGTGGACTTTGTCTAAATTGACAATGACTCCCAGATCGACCTAGCCTTAAACTAGTACCGGGTAGTAAAGTCTTGACCACATCAACCATAAGTGCCTACTGGTCAATAAAATACAGGTCTAGCTCTATTTGCCCAATACACCTGAAGGCGTGGACAAAGGTCTATCTCAGATATTAGCAAATAAAATTATAAACAAAATGTCATACATTGTGATTTTATAATTAAAGCTGTTGATATTAATACTGCTGTAGCCAAACCAGGTTCAAGAATTGTTTTCGGGGACGGATAATGTTTTGAACTATTCTGCGACAGATGATGTTTGGAACTATACATAAATTATGCTTGTAGCCATCAATGGAGGTCAGACAACATATTTATTCTTTGCTATAATTTACTTTTCCATTTAAGACCCAGGGTATGTAATAGTAAGCCAAAGAATAAGGAAACAAGGGAGAAGGCAAAGAAAAAAGGTACTGTAGTATAAAGAGAAACAAACCAAAATTTATCAACAAACAAAAAAAATATAAAAAACAAAAATGATAAAAAATTAGAAGCAAACAATAATAAGAAAAACCAAAAAAAAAAAAAAAAGACATTAAAGAAACAACCAAAATTTGTCAAACCAAAATGAAAAACAAAAACAAAACATAAAACAAAAAAGAGAGAGAACACAATCTGGCCTGTTCCAACCACAATGAAGATAACTGTGGTAGATAAGAAAATATGGACTGCACGATAGCTTTCATAAAGGCTACCGGCCTCCTGATATAAGTTTTCTGACAGAAAGTTCGAAGAAGAAAAAAATATAAAGGGGATTAACGCAAAATTTACCAAACCGAAACTGAGACAATAAAGAAACAACGAAAATACATAAAAAAAACAGTACAAAATGTCTTTTAAAAGTGAACGTAGAAGAATGTAAGGAAACAACAATTTACCAAACCAAAATTACAAACAGGGAAACTATTCAAACAGAGGACAAAGGACTGAACATAAAAAAACAAAAGTAAGCAAACAAGTGGGGAAAAAAAAAAATCAGGGAAAGGGGATATGACAAATGAAGTCAGCAGACAGAAGACACTCACATTATTGACATGCCGAATACGAAGCCCAAGTTTGCCATCCTGATCTTTGCAGAGAACCACCTCTCGGATTCCCTGTTTGATTTCTGCCCTGGCAAGGCCCAAATTGTTGCCTGTGATTGGTGCTACTTGTGTCTGTCCGGACTGGGTCTGTCGAAGCCCAACTTGCAAGCCCTAATTGTTGAACACAAAAATATAATTGAAAATATAATAATACAAAAAAGATTAGGCAACATTACTCTTCTTCTTCCTTGTTAGCCCTTAAAAGGGTGGTTGGCATGCTGTATTGTGGTTTTCAGCTAGATTGTGATATCAGCACCTTTTAGACTAACACATATGATTTCAGCAAACTCTAATTAGTCACCTCTTATGACATGCTTGTTGGGGACAGTGGATATATCCCCCCCCCCCTCCCACAATCTAGGCCCAAGAACCCACAATGTGAGAAATTCGGTTTCTTCACGTTTACTCTTTGTAAACTCCATCAAAAAGTTCTGGTTGTTAATCTTCTTTAGGTCTTTGGTCTTGTTCAAGAACTGAGTTTTGCATGCATATCTGTTTTACAGATCTGATGCCCGCCTCCTAGCCTAGTTGGCTAAACCTGGGTTTATCCCAGGGGGTAGGAAGAAACGCCTAATTTCTTCCAGATTTACAGTATTTATCATGGAATCAAGGCCGAAGGGTTACGATATCCATAGTACCAAGCCAAAGGGTTAAGAACTCATGGTATCTGGATATTAAAAAAAAAAAATACAGATCTGACATGTGTATGAGACTATTGGTTCCTTGCCTCTCAGGCTGATGCATTCCAACCAAAGAAAAATTCCCTAATTAGTTGCCTTTTATGACATGCTTAGTAGGTCTATTCTCAAATTCTGCCCTACATGGAGAGAAAGGTCATCCTGTAAATGACTGCAGCTGTAGAATCTGACTATTCACGGCCAAGTCTACGAATGTTTCTACTGAGTTGGGTGGGAGTCTATTGATCTATCTGGGAGCTGAAAAGGCACAAGAGGCCTCTTTTGAAAACAATACTAATAGCAATCTCTTTCTTTTGAAAACATGCCAAACCTGCTATCTACAGAGTGAAGGCAGAGTTTAATCAGTGAGGGGAAACCTACCACACATATCTAGCCCTTTTTTGACAGTACACAACGCTATGCAGTACCGACACCTGTTGAAACATAATTTTTTCCAGTGCTAATGTAATAGACACTTTGTGGTGAGTACCGGCACCTTTTATTTCTTCAAAACTCCGAGTTGGATATCTGCAACCTTTTTTTCTGACCAAAAAAAAAAAAAACAAAAACCTGCACTGATCTACATTTATTTGATGCTACATGATAGAGGAAATTCCTAAGAGGAGTGTAGATGACAGAGGCCAAACATGCTGGTCTGGAGTCCATTCATGATATTAAAACAAATGCAAAGCATAAAAGTTACAGGAGGAATTAACTTGCATTTCTTCTTAAAGCCCATGCAGTGTGGCTTTGGTAGTCATGTCTATCCACAACCTGTCTTGTGTAATTTCAATCAAATCTGACAAAAATGGTCCTCCATGCCTCTCAACTTGTCTCCCCTTCTCCCTCTGCCTCGCCTTCCCTCCAACTTTCCTACTGTCACGATATACTCCAGTTTTCTCCTTCTCATCACATGACCAAAGAATGCAGATCGTCACTTTCTGATGTGCGCAATCAGTTCTCTTTGTGTGTTTCTTTCCTCATTACTCTTTTAATCTGTCCAGGGTATTCTCATCACTCATCTTTATGACATGTAATAACAAAACTGGATGATGATGATGATGATGATGAGATAGAGAACAATGAACTGAATATGTTCACCAAAATCCATACTCATGATAAATAAACCCGTCAGCAAGGCACATGACGATGATGATGACGACGGCACACGATGATAAATGTGTGGCCTCTCACCTGCGATGGTACAACCTGC
This sequence comes from Candidula unifasciata, assembly GCA_905116865.2. Lineage (NCBI taxonomy): Eukaryota > Metazoa > Mollusca > Gastropoda > Stylommatophora > Geomitridae > Candidula > Candidula unifasciata. The sequence continues at coordinate 1,146,412 of CAJHNH020001024.1, forward strand.
ATCTCCTGCATCATCTCTGGTGTAATGTGTAAGCCCATGTAATCGTTCAGGGATGGGTACAGGGCCGGCCCTGGCTGGGTGGTGTAGGGAGCTGGGACTGCCTGTCCTGGGTGTGGGTACTGTAACTGGGCACCTCCGGTAATTGCACGTTCATGGCTGACCTGAGCCTGGAAGCACAGATTTAACTGATCAGATTGCAAGCTTTAAATTTTTCTTAAAATACTGTAGTATTGTGTATGTATGACGCCTCCATGAATAAGATGACCCCTATGTTTCTTAATATAAAATCAATAAATAAATATTTTAATCACATTATATGTGTGAGATGACCCCAAAATTCAAGAAAACATGGTATATTGAAATTAGTTTCTTCACGCTGTAACACTTTCATAAGATCATTGGGAAAAGTGACTAACTCTGCCCCGGTGTCCTCAAAATCTCCTCATAAGCATTCATTGGTGAAAACAAAAAAGCAGTATATCTTCTTCTCGACTTAAAGTTGAGTTTAATTTCTATTAACAGGTCGCAAGTCGAACTGGTCAATTTACATTTTCCAAATCTACTTTCCTCCAAACTGCGGTTCCAGACAGTCTGCCATTTGTAGTCGGGTCAAAGAGACTGACATCTAGACAATGCTGGACTCTGGGCATTCTTGACCCTACCAGCCTAGTTGTCTTTTATTAGTGACCATTTTTATTTACTTCTTTTTGCGTGGTAAAGTGAGGACATCGTAAATCACATAGGTCCAAGTCAAAGAGAGGATGCATACTGCTTGCTGATTTTTGTCAATCACTGCCATTTGTTGCATTCACTCACTCAATCAAAAATGTTAGTTAACTTATTCTGTCCTCTACTGTCATTCATTCACACCCAAACACTGAATGCTTTAAAGATATCTTGTAGCAATAAAAGGAAAGAAACAAAAGAAAAAAGAAATGTCCCAATTTAGAATTAAAATAAAAATTTTGAAAATATAAAAAATATCTTTAGCTTGGAGACAAAAATAATTTACTTATATTTGTACTTTCTCAAGCTCTAATATTTCGCATAATAACCTGACTTTGCATTAATCCACCATGACAATATTAAAATGATCTCACCGTATGAAGCTGGTCAACTTTCATATCTTCAAGGGTTGGATACAATCGTGACATTATGAACAGTTATTTATCTCTTTAATTTTCTGAAAGCAAAAAAAAAGAACAATACAAATAGTTTAATAAAAACACTTAAAGTCACATTAGGTGGCTTATGTATGCAACCCATTATAGTGAAGCATTTAGTAATTATTATCATTCATTTCAATCGACTGTCTCTAAATGACACTAACTTTTTCAATGGTGCAGATGTAGATTGAGATCCCTATTTACTGTACTGATAAGTAAAATTAAGCTGAAACTCAAGAGATACTAAAATGTTTAGAAACAGGAACCGTAATTCCACTTAGAATATTTTAGATAATAGGATCTATGGAAAAATATAGGCTGGTCTTTAATGAGTACCAGCCAGCAGATCCTGACTGAGTTAGAAAATGGCTGACTAGACCCAGTTAAGTTATTATAGTGAGGTTAGAGGAGTGTTGGCTGTTGATGTGATGGAAATACTTGTTAGTTTTCACATGAATACTGTACGTCTTTGACAACTGAGGTAAGGAAAATAGCTATATGGAGCCAATCCTGATATACAGAAGTTAATCTTGGACAGTTAGCAGAGGGAGACCGAGACAGAATAGTTTGACAGATTATGGCACGAAAGATTATCTTTCTTAAACAAATGAAAGTTTCATGGAAGATCTATGGTGCACACAAAAGAATGTAGCATTAGATTGAGCGGAAGAAATCTCTCAAATGAAAGTGCACAAGACAGAAGGCTGTGAGCAGACATGATTTTCAAAACAAATGAAAGTTAAGCTCCTAGGATTAGATCCTGTTATGGCATGAAAGATCATCTGTCTTAAACAAATGAAAGTGCACAAGACAGAAGTGTAGGATTAGATTGACACATTATGGCATGAAAGATCATCTGTCATAAACAAATGAAAGTGCACAAGACAGAAGATGTTGGATAGCTTGATATTATGGCACGGAAGATCATCTGTCATAAACAAATAAAAGTGCACAAGACAGAAGATGTTGGATAGCTTGATATTATGGCATGGAAGATCATCTGTCATAAACAAATGAAAGTGCACAAGACAGAAGATGTTGGATAGCTTGATATTATGGCACGGAAGATCATCTGTCTTAAACAAATGAAAGTGCACAAGACAGAAGTGTAGGATTAGATTGACACATTATGGCATGAAAGATCATCTGTCATAAACAAATGAAAGTGCACAAGACAGAAGTGTAGGATTAGATTGACACATTATGGCATGAAAGATCATCTGTCATAAACAAATGAAAGTGCACAAGACAGAAGATGTTGGATAGCTTGATATTATGGCACGGAAGATCATCTGTCATAAACAAATGAAAGTGCACAAGACAGAAGATGTTGGATAGCTTGATATTATGGCACGGAAGATCATCTGTCATAAACAAATAAAAGTGCACAAGACAGAAGATGTTGGATAGCTTGATATTATGGCATGGAAGATCATCTGTCATAAACAAATGAAAGTGCACAAGACAGAAGATGTTGGATAGCTTGATAATATGGCACGGAAGATCATCTGTCTTAAACAAATGAAAGTGCACAAGACAGAAGTGTAGGATTAGATTGACACATTATGGCATGAAAGATCATCTGTCATAAACAAATGAAAGTGCACAAGACAGAAGTGTAGGATTAGATTGACACATTATGGCATGAAAGATCATCTGTCATAAACAAACGAAAGTGCACAAGACAGAAGGCTGCGAGCACACATGATTTTCAAAGCTGTCAAGTTAAGCTCCTTCACATCCTGTTCACACATCCTACAACATGCCTGTTAAAGAGACAGTGAGTCTATCCCCCCCTCCCCCTACATGTGATGATACCCTTACATTAAAAACAGCTTTCAAGAATCTTCTTTTGCTATTTTCCCCTATCCACCTTTAAAAAAAACTTTCTACTTAACATTTTTTAGTTTTTATATTCTCATGATGTGACCAATAAAATGACTATTCTTTCAAATGTTTGTTATAGTTCTGCCTTCCGGTTTTAGCCTCGGGTAAAAACATTAAGACTACTTACAGGTGTCCATGGAATTTAATATTTTCACATAAGGATATGGAACATCTACAATTCTGACAGTCAAATTTTGCTGTGTTACAAACTAAAGCCATTAGCGGCAATAACAGTTGTAAAACAGCTAATTACACTCCTTTTAGGCTACAAACCCAGATGATGTTAAATGAACATTACATACATCCAAATAAATGAAATATAAATATCTGAACAAACTGTATATACTTATTAAAACGTATAGTTATACTGGTATAGTTAGACACTCCTTAAAACATTGAAACAAGAGAATGTAAGCATTTTTAAGTGAAAAACAAGCACTTTTCCAAACTAACATTATTGTATTTTGTCTCCTTGTGAAACACTGAGTCTGTTACTGTTACTGGAAAATCTTCACTCAAATATGAACAACTATCATGAACATCCTGTATATAAAGGCTGCTTGTTCGCGTAAAATGAAAGCAATGAGTCAGTACCTTGTGACAAGATGTACCAATGCAGGCTCTGATATGAATTAATGGATAGCGGAAAGCTTTTTATAGTAACTTAGGTCATGTGACTTCGTGCGTCAGAACGTAATTACCCAGCGATCCAGGATCTGCCCCTCAATATTACAGGCCGGGGTTCTGTGTCAACACAATCACAACATACATACATAGCACTAGTGGTCCAGCCTGACAGTGACGAAGGACTTCTGCATCGCTAGCAGCGATTGACACACAATTGATGACAATATACTTTCATTACACACTGAATTCAAACAGTGGAAGATGCAAATGCAAGTTATGCGTCGATTAATGACAAGTTAAGAGGAGAAAAGGCGAGATAAGAGAGTAAAATGTCTTACATTCAACGACAAGTGGTTCTCGCCTTGTCTGCTGCTAGATTCTTCCCCGTCTGCCAGGCTGTCTATTTATAGCCTTATGTAGTCATATGGATTTTTTTTTCTCTAAAGCTGAAATCTTACACAGATAAATAAATACAGATGTAACATTTAGTAAATCACAGAATATGAATATATGTCAATAATATGTGGTTGAATAATGTTTTTACTTTAAATTTTCATTTTTGATCGTTGTTGGGAAAAAAGTTAAACAATCGTTTTAATCGTTGAATACAAAAATGCCAGGTTGCCGTTTATGAGCCAAATATGATATGGTTTAGTCCAGTTACACTTATGCGATTGAGAGGTTAATGATTACTACCTATCTTTAAGATATTACCAACTGTTGTTCGATAATCACAGAACACTCGTATACACACATCATGTGTGTAAATCCATTAAGGTGTGTGTTATGTGTATGTTTAGGTCCTCATTATATAAGTGTAGCCAGGCTCTTTGCCGGTTAAAAAAAAAAATACGGGCCAGAAATGGGGGAGGCTGTGGGTCTGAGCACAATGCCTAAATTAAAAAAAAAATTCTTCGAGCGCCTAGGCACCACCTGACCTAACCCCCCCCCCCCACAAAAGTATAATATTTATTTGCCACTGAGCACATGTATATCATCATCATAAGCGGCGTGGAGAGGAATAATTTGCGATCCAGTGCACGTTGGCTGCCACTGGCTATTGTCATGCCGTGAAGGCGTAAAGTGTCTTTAATGTTGTCGATCCACGTTTTTTCGCGGGCTTCCTCTGGCTTTTGTAGCTTATTTTATGTATATTATTATTATTATTATTTTTATTATTGTGCTGAAAGGCACACAAATATGATGATATACTTGAAATAATATGAAATAAACATACACTTTAAAAAAATGTCAATGAAAGGTTAACGGGGGTTTTTAAGTGGCCGAGAGATTTCAATTGTCTCTCTTTTTTCTGTCAGTGTCTCTTTTCATAAGCAGTCTCTATAGACAGCTTTCTTTTTCATGTCGTCTGTTGTCAGTACACGTGTACTTGTTTAATATATATTCAGACAAAAAGAAAGATGTGCAGTAAATGTGGAGCCGACAAAATGAGAGACATTATCCTGGGTGATCTAAGATCATCATCATCATGTAGCAGGTCCTTTGCAGAACGTCGCTCTCATCGCAGTCTGCCTGAAAGAAACTCGGTCTCTCGCCAGCTCTCCCGCCTCATGTACTTTCATACTCAAGGAGTCACTTATATCCTAAGCCCATCTTCGTGTGGGTCGGCCCCTGCCTCTCCTTCCTGGTATCATGCCTTCTCCTATAATTTTTTCCAATCCATCGTGGCTCTTGATATTACCAAAATATTTCATCTCCCGAGACAGGGTGCTGTTTATTAGCCATTCTTCCTTGATGTTCAGATCTGTCAAGATGTCAGTATTTCTCCTCTTCTTTATCCAAGATATTCTGAGAATCTGATATAAGATAGCGACATGAAATAATATCACCAATAGAACAGATCTAGAAAACCGGTAACTTATGTCTTTGGAGAGATATGAAAGTATTTGACACATCACAGCGAACTAGCCATGCATGTCGTAAGAGGTGACTAACAATGATAGAGGTGATACCTGATGCCTCATCTTTTAAAATCACTGTAGGGCAAAAGATGATATCAAGCAGGTCTGCAGCCCTACAGACACCAGTCTAGAGAGAAAGGGACACCTGTGCCTCCATTGCTTAACTTAACTGCACCTTCTTCTGTCTTGCTACGCGTGATATGAATTGTCGGGATCAAAATCGCGCTGTTATCAATGCAGAAGTCCACGCGCTTATCGATGACAATTCAGATGATGTAGTTGTGTTGATATATACAAACTTCTCTTTCGTATAAAGATAAACACAAATATATAGATGTATTGTCCTCTTGTGTTCAAAATGAGAAACAGTATATGAATCTAATTTTCGCATAGAAGTGATTAAACAAGTCTTGTACATCTATTATCGGGGGGGGGGGGGGGGGGGGTGGGGTGTGGGGGGGGGGGGGGTGGGGTGTGGGGGGGGGGGGGAGAACTGCATATTCATCAGGAACACATTAATAGACAGCGTCATAGATAAGAGCAGCAATGTTACAGAAAGGCTGTTTGTTTCACTAATCACACTGACTACTATCTGCATCTAGATTATGATAAGACAGCAACTCCCAGTACAGATAGAATTATATTAAACTGAAAGGGTTTCAAAACTGTAGCAACACTCTTCTCATTGTCTACAAAGGAGGAAAAGTTTACATTAAAATTCAACAATGATGCTGTTCCACGCTCCAATACTCCAACCTTCCTGGGAGTCAAGCTTGACAGTCGTCTGACATGGAAACATCACATACTAGAAACTAACAAAAAAGCCATGAGAAAACAAGGTGTGATGAAGAAATTGGCAGGCACCACTTGGGGAGCAGACAGTTGTATCTTGAAGCAGGTATACACCGGCACAGTCAGACCAACTCTCGAATACGCATCATCGTCATGGATAACAGCAGCCCATTCCAATAAACAGATACTAGACAAAACGCAAAATAGAAGTCTGCGTACAATTCTGGGAGCCATAAAATCTACACCTATTGTAGAAATGGAAAAGGCAGCCAACATCATCCCCTTAGAAGAAAGAAGAAGGACAAAAGCAATTCTACATGCTGAAAAAAAAATGAAGAGAATGCTAAACCACCCATTACACGAAAAATTGGCAGCAAGGACAAAAAAACAGAATAAAGCGCACAAGCCTAAACCATCTAACGAAGGAATTTGGAAAGTCATTCTCTTCACTACTTAACCAACAACGTACACCTGAAGAGCTATCTTTCGATCTCTGGGACTCCAAATTATTGACACTCAATGTGTCAACATCCATCCCGAACCTGGGAAACAAAGATGCTGAGCCCGCTTTAGTGAAGAAAGCACTCACAATAGAACACCTCAACAACATGTTCCCACAGGACAGCTGGACAAGAATCTACACGGATGGATCAGCAAAAGAAGCAACTACGAATGGTGGGGCAGGTGTCTACATAAAACACCCAGATGCCACTACTGTGTCCCTAGCAGCCCCCACCGGACGTACTTGCTCTAACTACAAGGCAGAACTCTCAGCTCTATTGATGGCAGCACAGTATATGAACAATCTGCAAATCACCGCAGGCAGGATAGTTTTTCTCACTGACTCACTGTCAGCTGTACAGGCCCTTGAGTCCAAACCTACCGACAGCACACTACAAAGTATAACACAGGAACTTGCTATGTTGTCAAATAAGGCAGAAATTCACTTGCAGTGGATTCCGTCTCACTGTGGCATCAAAGGCAATGAAAGCGCAGATGCTTTAGCCAAGGAAGGCAGTAACAAACTACAGACCTACCAGCCACTATCTTTTCCAGAAGTCAAAAACTCTCATTAAGAGAAAATCAGAAACAGACTGGAAAAACAACACTGGTTATGACTACGGAAAAGATTTTCTGAGGCACTTGAACAGAACAGACCAAGTCACAGTTTTTCGCTTACGCACTGGACACTGCAGACTCAATAAAACACTCATATAAATTAGGTATGAGCCAAACAGCTCTCTGCCAGTGTCTTCGTGCTGAACAGACTCCAGAACATGTCCTGCAAGACTGTCCTCTCCTGGCGGAGCTGCGGAGCGACATATGGCAACACCCAGTAGAACTGACAACTAAGCTTTGGGGAAACCTAAGAGACCTTGAAAAGACATCCCAGTTTATGACCCACAGTGGATTATGCGCATGACCAGAGATCGCTGAAGAAGAAGAAGTAAGGGTTTGGTAATGTTCTGGACTTATTTGACGAAACCTTTTCATGATCAACACATGAAATCAGTTCCAAGATTAATTTAACATATTTGATGGAGGTTATTTTAATTATATTTACAAATACACCAGGAAAAGCTAAATAAATAAACAAATACAGCAATTATAACCCTGCTAACGCCCCTCTTACAGCATGAAACAATCCCAATCAGCACAAAGAGACATCTTATTCAAAGCATATTTATTCCAACTCTGTGCTACCAGTGCCAGACATGGTCACTCACAACAAACCATAAAAGAAAATTAGTAACCATGGAAATGAGATGTCTGAGAAGGGCTGTATGAGTGACCATAAGAGATAAGACCAGGAATGAGATCATAAGAGAAAAAGTCGGCACAGAACCAATTTATGGATTACATACGAAGAGAGCAAGTGAAATGGTTTGCCCACTTAGAGAGAATGCCTTGTGACACCATACCATACAAAGCATACATGGAAAGAGAAGAAGGACGTAGAGCACGAGGTAGACCAAGAACAACATGGAAAGATAACATCAGAGAAACTCTACAACAGCACGATGTGCCTATGGTCGAGGCGGCCAGAAGAGCTAGAAACAGAACCTTATATCTCCCTCGACACCCACAGCGGTAAAAGAGGAAGTGAAGAAGAAGAAGATAACCCTGCTCTTTTAGTAGAAACCCAGTTGAAATACAATGTACTGAAATAATACACACCTTTAAGTTAAGCAGCTGTTGTAGACGAAGACCTGCTATGTGATAGGCCAACACCCCAACAGTCTTCTTCTTCTTCTTCTATAGTATAGCCTTGTTCTGTCTTTCAGGGTCAGGTTTTGAAGAGGCGATGGGCTCGAGCCTTAGTATGTGCTACGTAGATGCTGGTGTTTGCATGCTCGGATATTCCATCTATTCATCGCTTGCGTGGCCGACCTCTAGTTTACTTCTATTATGTCCAAGTGACGTGGTTCTCTGTGATACCCTATCTAGTGGTAGTCTTGACACGATCCAGACCAGTTGTCTCTTGATATAGTTTAGTATTGATTCCGTCCCAACTTCTTTCCTGACATTGTCTTTTTGACCCTGCCCTTTCTTGCTACAACATGTCCCATGCGTAGACATTCAAGAATGCATCTAACCTACCATTTTTTATAATGAGATTTAAAAATATATCAGGTATGTCGGCCGGTATCCCCCATACTAATAGGACAGCGGTCTTCACAGCAAGTCAGAAGGTAGTACCAAAAAAAAAAAAAAAAAACCCATATATGCAAGAGGAAGTGAGAAACAATCGTATCGTCCTGAATGATAAAAAGACATACATAATAGTAATTACAGGGTTTATTTATCGACCCGAATGATAAAAAGACAGGCATAATAGTAATAACAAGGTTATAGTTTAATGCTTTTTAACTGCACCAAGTACAGAAAGTCGGCGTCTGTGACTTAGGCGTTGCGTAATTCCAAGGTACCGATTCAATTCCAGTTGCAGGCAACTTGGCAGCAGACCGCCGTAAGTTGATTTTGACAATGGTATCGAAAGAGCCAACCGTTAAGTGAGCAATGGCAAACTACTGATTGTAAAAAATGCCTAGCAATAAGCCCCTTTGAAAAAAGGTGATGAGGTTTTTCTACAACGTCCTGCAAACATATGAAAACACCACCCTCTATTTCTTCTGCTGTTTGTTACAAAGAATGTACTGTGATATATAAAGGTAAAAAATATAAATGTTGTGGTAAAGAATATAAAAACAAAGAAGAAAACCCGCGGAAATCTGGATTGCAGATTTGGACATGACCTTTCACCGGAAGTCAACGACAGACAGTGGCTGAAATGGCCACCAAAACAGACGAGAAATCCAAACTAGATCGTTTCCAGCATCACAGAAGTGCTAGTGACCCTAAACCTTGCCTAGATTCACTCTCAATCCCTGGGGACAGTTCAGGTAAGCTTTTGACTGTGTTATGAACAATAGTTAGCTAATATATACTCCTAGTAGTTAACCGTTTCCAGGTTGTCTCTAACGTCTCTGTGAGTGACCTGCACCAAGAGTGAGCGACACTTCCTCTTTCTTCTACCTTAGTATGTTATCGGATTATGATAACTTTTACGTAATCGCTTTATTTAGTTGCTTTCAGTATGGTCTACCCTTTAATCTTTTGTAGGGAGGATCTGTAAGGAACTATTATACTTATACTGTCAGATTAATCAGAGATAACGGATCATATTAATATCAAAAGGTTATTTTGAATTGATTTGATTCAAGAACCGGCATCACAGTACTCGGGGCATTCCCATAAGCGCTCCGTCCCCATCTTCAGCAGCCAGCGAAGAGTTCCGATACTAATGGTGACAGTAGCATTCTGATTAAACTTCCGTCTTGCCTTTACTCTGAGCCTCGAGCATCTGCCAAAACCTCTCGTCACTCCTCCCTGCATCAATCTCACCAGATTGTGGTGATCCATCTGTTCCTCTGAACTGTACACGCTCTTCCACAAGGCACTAACCACGTTTACCTTATCATGCATCAGTATTTCACCAAGTTGTCCAGAGCCAGCCTGTCCTGATCTTCCTCAGCATGCTTTCTGAGTCAGTTACAATTTTGAATTAAGTAATAATAATAATATTATGACTTATGACAAACCATTTATAATAGTATTAATTGTTAATATAACAGTAAAAATACTTTAAGTTAACTGTTAGTTGCATTATGGTGAGTCTGTTATTTTATAGTAATTTAACAAGTCTGTATAACATGAATGGTGATTCTAGATAGCTACTTCATTAAATAGAAAAAAAAGCAGCTGTAATGCATAATAAAATGCTTCTTTCTATTTCTTATTCTCAGATGGAGCTGCAGGAGACAGTTCTTCATGGGCAGCAGGTTCAACCACAACACCAAGGCCAGGAAAAGGGAAGCTGATGAAGGAAGGTGAGTACATACACAAACCGATAACTTGTCTGCGTCGATTAAAGTATTTACCTGCATGTGCATTTATTAAACCCAGGGGCTGCTGTTCTGTTTTTTTTTCTGGGTATTCATCAGCTATAAACTGTGCAGAAAGTTCTGGTTATTTATCCACTTCTGGACTTTAGTCTTGTGCCAGAACTTGAGGTTTGCTTTGCGTGTACATGTTTGATAGATTAGGCTGAGATGGCAAAATCTCAGTCTGGAGGGCAGACTCAGATAACTCGTTCAGTATAGAACATAGATTTAATTGGACACCTGTTAAGCCTCTGCCATAAACTGGTGTAGCTTTCAGTCCTGTGTGGGTAAGGAAGATAACGGAGTGGTTGCCAGAGTGGCGGTATCATCTTCAGGTGTGTTGGAAAGATCCTTGTTTTTTTTATCACGAATACAGTGTGTGTTTGTGTGTGTACAGAACACAAGGTATCACGAATACAGTGTGTGTTTGTGTGTGTACAGAACACAAGGTATGCCTCATAGGACATGTGGAATAAGTGCTTGTCTTGCTTGTTGAGAACCACTGTTCTTATTTAGCAACACAAATCTATTTGAAGATGTTAAGATTACAGTAATTTTACAGGAAACAATTTCCCCAAAAATTGGGTTACAGTCTGTTGACAGTGAAATACCTACAAACTGCATAAGAAACAGTGAATGATCCAGGAATTGACGTTGTTGCACTTCAGGCATTCCTATACTTACTGTGTCCTCCTTTTCTGTAGCCAGTGAAGAGTTCCAATACTGTTGGTGCCTACTGCAACCTGATTTAAAGTCCGCCTGACCTTTACCCTGCGTGTTAAAAACTGCCCAGACTTTCTGCCTACTCTTTGCTGAAATAGAAGCAGAATTTTCATTAACAGAGTAGTCTTAATCATGGCTTCAGATCAGATCACATGCTTTCCATTTCCTCCAGTCTGTTTGAAAATTAACAAATGCTAAGACTGAATTATATTGTAAATATCCACTTGAGGGTTTCCAGCCCTATTTTGGGGGGAAAAGGATAGACCATGTTGTTATAGTCGACTAATTTGGAATATTTCCTGTTTAGGCGGAGTACATCTGCCTGAGAGGCAAGGAACCAACACTCTGCATTCAGATAAACCAGATGTGTAAAATGGATGTGCACGCAAAACTCAGGTTTTATAACAAGACTTAAGTCGAGAAGTGGATGAACGAGAACTGTCCGCATGAGTTTACAGCCGGTGAATGTGAATCAGAAAACAAAGATATAAATAGAATCTGCAAATATTTATCAAACAAAAGTGCCATATTTGGAGTTAACCTCCATTTACTGTACTATTTCATAAAGGAGCCAGGTCACTTATGGGTTTGTCTAAAGTACCTTGATGTCACTTGTTTTAACAAATGAATCATGGTTATTTCCTTGGCCAGTTGAAATACATTGTCTGTTTATAGCATATGGTTTTTTTAAAAAGTGATATCATTTTTGAGATGTATGTAAATCTAAGTTTTGTTTGTGTACTGTCATATATCCAGCTTGCTAAAATGGTTGCTTTTCTGTTCATGTGCTATAATTCACAGTGCAGACACCCTTGGCCAATGGTTTCAGATCTTCATGGAGGCAAATTTTTCAAATTGAATTAGGCACTAAGATTGTCTCAGTAGAATGGGTATCAGGAAATGTTCTGGAAGATAAAGGTGGTTGGCGTAATATTGACCTTGTGTTTTGAATGCTGATTGGTTTTCAGAAGTACAGAGCTAGCACCAACCACTTAAAATTAGAAGTCTTTTTTATTTTTGTCAAAGAAACAGTTCCATTTCGCCCTACACACAAAAAGTGGGATGTAACTCTTGCTTGAATAGTAGTAACAGAAATATAGTTACTTCCCTTATATCAACATTTGTTTTTTAATATGTGCTGTGGTTCCTGTTGTCAAAAGCATTTTGGGTGGTGTCCTAGCATGTAAGGAGTATTCTTCTTCTTCGCGTTCACTAGCTGTAAACTCTGGCGGAAAGTTCTGGTTGTTCATCCACTTTTGGACTGCAGTCCTGTCCCAAAACCTGAGTGTTGCGTGTGCATCCGTTTTACAGATCTGACTCATTTGTATGCAAACTGCTGGTTCCTTGCCTCTCAAGCAGATGCACTCCGACTTTGAAGGAAACTCCCAATTAGTCGACTCTTACGACATGCTTTTGGGTAGGCAATGGGTCTATTCCTGTATTCCCTATAATAGGGCCCCGGAACCAACACAGGGATAAGGAGTATTGTGCTATGCATACCAACAAGGCAGATTCCAGATACCACATTCAGTCAGGCTCGATCTGGCTGTCAGAGGCCTAGCAAATGGCCCACAGATTACCCACCAATTATATTGTATGAATGATCTTTCTGTGCTTGGGCTCAGGACTTTGGCCTGCGATGATCCAAGTTTTCCACATGTTGGCCCCTGATTAGTTAGTTGAACAGCCCTGTTACCAGGAAGGCTAACCTATGCAAACAATGCCTGCTGAAGTCAGATGTGTCTGCCGAAGGGCGCAAATATGGCAGCAGTGTTGTAAACGGGCACAACACATTGATATCTTTGGATGAACACAGAAGAAGAATAGCCATGTTTTACTAGGTGCCCTATAGAAGCTCCACTTCGGTTGACATTTTAAAAGTATCATATTGCGTCCTGAAAGTTGTGTAGTTTGTTATGTGTAAGCATGAAGCAGAGTAATTTATGGAGCACTCTGTAATTAGGGTACGTGTAATGGTGTGGGTAAGCCTGTGTGGGTAAGCCTGTGTGGGTAAGGGTGCACCTCCCTGTTCTTTTATACTGGTTTTGTCAAGCCTGATCGACCCTGGTGTGACATGACCATAAAACAAGATACTTCTGCTTCTTCACATTCACCAGCTGTAAACTCTTGCATACAGTTTTAGTTGTTCGTCCACTTCTGGATTTTAGTCTTGTTTCGGAACTTCAGTTTTGTGTGCACATCCGTTTTACAGTCTTGCTTATATGTATGGCATACTGATGATTCCTTGCCTTTCATGCAGATGAACTCTAGCTAACTTAATTAGTCAACTTTTACAAACATGCTTTTTAAGGAAGCAGTGGTTCTGTTCTTTTGAGGAAAACAATACAACCCCGATGGGGGCAAGGGTTGAACCCAAGACCTCCATGGCTACAGGAGAATGCAGCTGCTACTATAATGTGGATTTAATATCATCTTTAGTCATCTTTCACATATTGCCTTGTTGTCTGTATTGGCAACTCTCTTTTCCAAACATGTGCTTGTTTGATAGATCTATGTGTGTGTAAATAAGACAAGGTAAAGGACCCTAGGGAGTAGCCGTGGCATTGGTGGCTAGTGCCCCCCTGCGGACCAGAAGGGTGTGGGTTCGCATCCTGACGGCGCCAGACTTTTTAAAAAAAAATGTCAACTCCCAGGTCGACCCAGCCTTGATCGGGTACCAGGTGCAGTCCTGGGAAGTAAAGGTGACCCTCGTGATGCTGACCACATCACCCACCAAGTGCCGAATGGTCTATTAAAATATAGGTCTAGCCCTATATGCCCAATACGCCTGAAGGCGTGGACAAGGGACCTTTAAAGGACCATACCCATATTTGTATACACAACTGAGCACTTAGTGAGATAGGTGCCCGGCTCAGACTCTCCGCAGTGGCTGCCCCAGACTCTCTCCGCAGTGGCTGCCCCACTCTCTCCGCAGAACGGACAGCCGCCAGCTGAGGGCGGCGCACAAAACATGAACTCGTCAGCTCCGCTGACGATCCCTGGGATCTCCCTTAGGAATTGTATTCGTGAATCGAACGACGCATTCCGTGAAACGAACCCGCGACCTTTATATCAGAGCCTGGGGCAGACGATTGTCAACCCCCCTCCCCCCCTAAGTTATTACAATGAAAAGAGCAAAGACTATAAACAGCCCTACTGTCACATCTCAATGGAGACTTCCTTACCTGTTAAGCTAGCTGGCCAGAGAAATCACGGCGAGATCGACCATTGTCTATACAACTGAGTTTTAGAACCCAAGGAATGTTGTTATTTACTGCGGCCCGTGCTTCTTCCCTCCCCCCTCCTGGCCTGTTTACTGTTACTGACCTACTTACTACACCTCTCCCTGACCAGAAGGTGGTCCGAGCGTTGCTAAAAGATAAAACCCTCTCTTTTGGATCCCCTCCCCCTCCTTTCCAACAGGTGGGTTGGGGGAAAGCGAGATCGGTTCGGGCACAAAGATGTATTTATTTAACGTAGAAAAGCCAGCTTTGGAGTTGTTAGCCTTGTAGCGAGTCGGTGTTGTGTGTGCTCGTTGTTGGCAGACCAGGCTGTGGATATAGTTTCAGCGTGGCATGTGAGTGGTCGGACTCGGGTGTATCTAGTGCTTGGATTTATTTCTGTTCGAAAGCTGACTGCTGTATCTTAGGAAAATTTAACTCTAGTAGGTACACCACTTAATATTATTTCCACACATCTCGTGTCTACTTCTATGTAATTTAACAGGTACGGTACCGACAGTTTAGTGTGTTTGCGCGTCTTCCTCGGAGAAACAGACTCTAAAGCGTATCATCATCATCATCCTTCATGTGTCGTTAGACGTCACATAGGGCAAGCATTCGATTCCTCCACGCCGCTCAATTCCACGCAACTTTCTCGATTTCTGACACGGAGTTCAGCCCAGCATTTTTCGCCTCTCGTAATCATGTTCGTCTTATTGTTAACTTTAGACGTCCCTTTTCTCAGACCGTTCGTTTCCATTTTAGTGCTTGTTTTGAAATTCTTCGCTTATTTTGTCTCATGCCCAGTATATCATATCTACACCTTCTTTGTCTTATTGCAGTGGATAACAATATTTGATACCTTTTTCTGATCTCCTCACTTCTAGTTATTCTGTCAGCATACACACTGGGCACTCTTGCGAATACTGTACCAAATTGTTCACTGCTTTGTGAATTTAACAGGCTTAAAAACGGAAAATGAGGAATTGTAGACTTGATTACGTATGTAACTGTTATTGCACATTCAGCGTACATATTGTGACCATTGCTAAGATGAACTGACACGGACATCATGGCGCATCATTGATAGTGCGTGAAAAACAAGTGCTTGGACGTTTTCACTGTAAAGCGAGCCTGCTGGCCCGATGTATAATCCTTGCAAATAACTTTTGTTGATTATTTCCAGTCCGTAGGATTAACATCTCAAAGACTTCCTATATGTGTGAAAGGACTTTCTCAGGCATGTCAGTAATACAAAAACGCAGAAACATGATATATGTTAATGTAACTGTTAATCTCTTAGAAACAATGCTCCAGCCACATATGCCAGAGTTCTTAACAACCTCTAAGCAGCAGCTGCGGATCCGAAGATCGTGGGTTGAGGTCTCTACTGAGCCGGATTTTTTCTTCTTGAAAATTACCTTGGCTCCCAGGTCGACTCAGCCTCACAAGGGTATCAGGTAAAGTCCTAGGAAGTAAAGGCAGACTGCGTGATTTTTATAAAATACAGGCCTAGCTCTACATGCCCATTACACCTACATATGTGGACAAGGGTCTTTACCTACTGTTTAAGCTGCAACGACTGTCTGATTAGCTGACAATTGTAATTTTAGGACATGGGATTTAATAGATGAACTGCTACCTACATATGTTGTTGTTTCTGTGTTTGGTTGGATGTCAAGTGGGTCGCGGTGCGTCACGACACAGTTGGCCCTGTTGTGGTGGGTCGTGACACAGTTGGCCCTGTTGTGGTGGGTCACAACACAGTTGGCCCTGTTGTGGTGCATCATGACACAGTTGGCCCTGTTGTGGTGAGTCGTGACACAGTTGGCCCTGTTGTGGTGGGTCGCGACACAGTTGGCCCTGTTGTGGTGGGTCGCGACACAGTTGGCCCTGTTGTGGTGCGTCGCGACACAGTTGGCCCTGTTGTGGTGGGCCGTGGGTAGAAACAGGTTGAGGAACACTGACCTATAGCTGGCCGGGTCGGGGACTTCACTGTTGGCCTGGGATGTCTGGCGTTGTTGTTACTTAGGTCTAGTTTATCTGAGGTACCTTTTCTGGCCCAGTTGGGATATACCAACAGTACTTGTATTGTTGACAGATTATCCTCATTGCACATTGAACCATTCAGTCCATAAGTGCTCGGAATCCCTCCTTAGTAAATTCCGCAACCTGTAGCGGATGACGACACCAGGTCTGTTTCTTATTCTATTTTTGCTTCCTGCATAGTGCTCTTGTCTGGCCACTCCCCTTTGAAAATGTTGTTCTTGCAGTCAGGTCATGGTTGCAGATTCACAGTCATCACTTGGTTCTCGCAATCGTCTTACTTCTCGCAGAGCTTTCAGAATATCAGCATGGTCCATTGCTTGCTGGTCCGCTCTCCTCAGTAGCTTGACCTGCAAGCCGATCAGCTTGCTCATTTCCTTGCACACCTGCGTGCCCGGGTACACATATGTGTCAAACCCTACCGCTTTAGAGACTCCAACCACTGTCTTCGGACCCAGCCCATCTTTATCTTGCTAAGACTTATATTTTTAGCTGGATCTAGTATATCTATCTTCAGCTGGGTTTATTACCTTTAGTTGGATCTATACATGATTACAGCAGAATATTTTAGCGACCCCCATGGGCTTTTCTGAGGCCCCATATTTGGCCATAGCCCACGGGTGGAAGAACGTTGCTGCAGATACAGAGCAAAAGGGGAGGGGCGGGGGCAGAGTAGGTATTTTACAGTGTTGATACAAGGGTACACTAAACATGTCTGTTGATGCGCTTGTCATGTGGATGTTTTGATGATGGTTGGGAGTTTGTGTGGTCGTTGGAAGAACCAGCTGCTTCGTTCCTCATCTTTGAAACGTCGCACCTTACTGTCAGCGCTTAGTACATGTTTGTGATTCGCACGCTCTCCTATAGCACAGGATGACATTATCACACGGAAAGCCGGGCAGATTCCAGCAAGTACCGGCACCAAAATGTAAGGTCTGGGGTGTAACCAGCAGTGTCTTTTACTGCCTGTGTCCCCCGTGTGTGGGTTCCGTCCCCCTAATTAGCATATCGTACAGACCGACTGATTAAGGGCATTTCCTTGTAAGAAGCAGTACCTCTGCCTGAGAGGTGAGAAACCAGCAGTCTGCACACAGGGGGTGGTATGGGAGAGCCAGGTGAAAGTCTCAGATTCTGCAGTGCTTCATGTCCTTATACTGTATGTGTGTGTGTGTAATCCGTAGAGGAGAGATAACTGAAACTGTCAGCCTCTACAGTGTGCTACCTGTAACACACCAACCAGCCCAGCTCTATTGTAACACACCCAGCCCAGCTCTATTGTAACACACAACCAGCCCAGCTCTATTGTGTGCTTGTGTTACTGCACGCTGTTCCACATTCCATTCACCCATTCAGACAGAACAGGTCCTTGTCCTGACACTACCCGTGGTGTAGGAAGTCACCGCGATGTATTTCCCCGTACTCTTCTCACGCAGGATCGTCAGCCACTTGGATGTTTGAAGAATGTTTTAAGGCAGTGGCGCATCGAGGCAGTCTTGTCGCATGGGATCGTCGCCCACTTTACATGTTTGGACAATGTTCCCAGTGGGCCACTTGGTGGAGCATCGACATACCGCTGAAGTGGAATAGAAAGTTCCCACAAACTTTGCACTTCTGCGCTTCCGCTATGGTTCGAGTCTTATTGGGTCTTCTCCCTACTTTCTGATCTCTGTGCATGCTTGGTTAAATTATTTTCCTCATTAGATGCATCTCTTCTTGTATGCGGGATTTTTTTTCACTTAGTTGTAATCTTTGTCTTATGACATGACCAAGTAGTGGTCTGTTTATACAGTGTAGTTATCCACAGAATGGGTACCTGGATTCCTTGCATGGGTCCCGGGGTCCCATTGTGGGGGGGGGGGATAGACCCACTGCCTGCCCAAAAAGCATATCGTACGAGTCGACTTATTTTGGTGGCTTCCTTTGAAGTCGGAAGCATCTTCACGAGAGATACAGAACCAACAATGCGTACAAATAAGTCAGATCTGTAAAACGGTCGTGCACGCAACAATCATGTTCTGGAACAAGATTTGTCACGTGGTGGACGGACGGCTAAAACTTACCGCCGGAGTTTACAGCTGGTGAACGCAAAGAAGGATAGAAATAAGGATAACGGAATGGGAGTATCGAGAGAAACTGGGTGACAGATGGCAAGATTACAGGCAAAAGAACAAGGGAAAGACAAAGAGCACTGGCCAGTAGGCTCCGAGTATGTGTTGCTTATTGTTATACGAACATTGCATGTTTTATATGTAAAATACAGTCGCTGTGTGAAAGATGCGTGCTTGTAATGGGCCACGGTTAGAAGGGTCTGCATGCACAGTGGGTGACCCTTTTGATAATAAAGTTGCTTCTTTGGTTCTGATCGGATGTAATATAGTAATGGACTAGACCTATATTTTATGGACCAGTCGGCACTGGTGAGTGATGTTGCTCTCAACCTTCCTAGTGCGGTGACCCTTTAAAACAGTTACTCATGCTGTACGACCCCCAACCATAGTTATTTTCGTTGCTACTTCATAACTTCAGTGTGTTTTCCGATGGTTTTTGGCGACCCCTGTGTTCCACCCACAAAAGGTTCGCAACCCATAGATTGTGACCGCTGGTCGATCGGTTACACCAAATGCGGCTACCCCGAATGTAATTATGCCATGAATATTTTGCTCAAGAAAACAACGGAATTCACTGCTAAAAGTTCAGAAAGAAGTGCAACACCGGACGCTGATGGCTAACTATGATACACCGGAATACAACATTCGCGTTTTACGTGATTAACTGGGTAACTGACAATGGGTATCGTTGTGATAAATTATAAATATCCTCAGTCGTGTGTCTGTGTCTGTTGTTGCTCTTGTTGCTAAATCCTGTGCCCGTGTTGGGGCCTGCGTTTACCATTTTTATGTTAGTCTGCAGGTAGTTCTGAAGAGTGGGAACGAAAATATCATTGCTGAAAGAAAAAGAATTGAAGTATTTAAATTAAAAGGTACAACACTCTTTTAATAACCATACTGGAAGGACAGGGAGTCGCCGTGGCGTAGCGGCTAGACGCCCGCCTGCGGATCGGCAGGTCGTGGTTTCGCTCCCTAGCGGAGCCGGACTTTTTTCAAAAATAACATTGACTCCCAGGTCGACCCAGCCTTGAGTGGGTACTGGGTGCAGTCCCGGGGAGCAAAGGCGGCCGGCGTGATGCTGATACATCACTCATCTTGTGCTGATTGGTCTATAAAAATATAGGTCTAGCCCTATATGCCTTATACGCCTAAAGGCGTGGAAAAGGGACCCTTACTTTGGAAGGAAAAGTCGTGGCAAGAAAGCAAGAGGCAGACGACTAAACAAGTGGGCAAAAAATGTCAAGAATTTGATGGACAGCAGTTAGAGAGTGTACTGCTAAGACAAGAGTGTGTTGGAGATCCACTGTAACCGACCTTCATTGTGGTGACGGCACCTGATTGATTGTTGGCAGCATGCTGAAAGGATCCTGTTGACACAAATCGCTCCTGGCTTACTAGAGACAAAAATAACCGATCACCGTGCTATGGGATGTTTACTAATGGTTATGTTGTATAGCGTGGAAGAAACTACAATCCTTTGGCGTGTGGGGATATAGCAAGTCGTCCCCATGTGGGATGCAATTGTTTTTTAAAGCCCTATCCTGGCTTTTGCCGGGCCATAAATATGGCCATAACGACTGGGACCTTTCCACGGTTGATCCTTATCCTCATTGTGGCACTTTGTGTCACCTGGTGTTTATCGCTTGTGTGATGTCCTGGTGGGGTACTACAAACATACATACATACAATCCTTTGGCAGTTGCTATCGCTGGAGTTGGAAGTGTTGCATATTCCAGGTTGCCATATTCCAGGTTGCCATATTCCAGGTTGCCATATTCCAGGTTGCCATATTCCAGGTTGCCATATTCCAGGTTGCCACATAATCAGATCTGGTGACCAGTATCTTCATCTGTTTGTTATTGTCTGTGTCATGTGGCGTTAGTAATCGTGTTCCTGTCCACAATCTTCGGCCTCGTTTACTTTCACTTATTTCTGACACAGATTACCCTCCATAGTCCGTGCCATGCGACGTTGGTAGGCATGTCTCTCCACTACCTTCTATCTTGTGTACTTTCACTTATTTCTGACACAGATTATCCTCCACGGTCCATGTCATGCGACGTTGGTAGGCATGTCTCTCCACTACCTTCTATCTTGTGTACTTTCACTTATTTCTGACACAGATTATCCTCCACGGTCCATGTCATGCGACGTTGGTAGGCATGTCTCTCCACAACCTTCTATCTTGTGTACTTTCACACATTTCTTACTCAGATTATCCTCCACGGTCCATGTCATGTGACGTTGGTAGGCATGTCTCTCCACCTTCTACATTGGTTACTTTCACAGTTTCTTACTCATATTCCACGGTTGCATGTGACACATAATCTCCACTACCTTCTATCTGGTGACCACATAGCTTCAGCTTATTTGTTATTGTCTGTGTCATGTTGGCGTTAGTCCAATCGTTCTATCCTGTCTTTCACAATCTTCTTCAGCCCACGGTCCACATGTCATGTGACGTTGGTAGGCTGTCACTCCACTATTCTATCTGTGTACTTTCACACATTTCTTACTCAGATTATCCTCCATAGTCCGTGCCATGCGACGTTGGTAGGCATGTCTCTCCACTACCTTCTATCTTGTGTACTTTCACACATTTCTTACTCAGATTATCCTCCACGGTCCATGTCATGTGACGTTGGTAGGCATGTCTCTCCACTACCTTCTATCTTGTGTACTTTCACACATTTCTTACTCAGATTATCCTCCACGGTCCATGTCATGCGACGTTGGTAGGCATGTCTCTCCACTACCTTCTATCTTGTGTACTTTCACACATTTCTTACTCAGATTATCCTCCACGGTCCATGTCATGCGACGTTGGTAGGCATGTCTCTCCACTACCTTCTGTCTTGTGTACTTTCACACATTTCTGACACAGATTATCCCCTATTAGCCCATGCCATGTGACGTTGGTAGGCATGTCTCTCCACAACCTTCTATCTTGTGTACATTCACACATTCCTCACTCAGATTATCCTCCGTGTCATGTGGTGTTGGTAATCTTGTCTCTCCACAACCTTCTATATCATGTACTTTCAGTCAGACTGTCTAGCGTTTCCTCTCCGTGTCTCCATCTGCATCTTTCCCTCTCAGTATTCCCCGTTCACGATGTGCTCCATTGGCCAGTTTTCTCACCATGACGTGACCAAATAATAATGATTATCTCCTGAAATGGACAATCATTGTTCTTCGTGTGAACAATTTCTTACCAGTAATATGCCAGTATAAATCACAAGGGGGGGGGGGGGGGGGAGGGGGAGGCCTATCTCAGCTCATTTCCTCTACCTCTGCGAATGCCGGTTATTACATGTCAATTTGTTTTATAATGTCTTCTCCTCCTCATCCTCACTTCCTCTGCTTTTTCTCCTGGGAACTCACAACCTAAAATTACACGAGTTTCGAATGCATTGTATACTCTTAGGTGGTTATCTACAGCAGGCATGTTAAACTGGCGGCCCTTTGCAAGCACACCTGCGGCCCTTTGCAAGCACACCTGTGGCTCTTTGCAAGCACACCTGCGGCTCTTTGCAAGCATACCTGTTACCCTTTGCAAGTACACTTGTAGCCCTTTGCAAGCACACATGTGGCCCTTTGCAAGCACACCTGTGGCCCTTTGCAAGCACACCTGTGGCCGGCACAAATAAAACTGTTTGTTATAATTGTTATTAAATGACTTCACTTTGTTGTCGGGTGTGACCTTCATGAGCTCAGAATTCGACCCAAAGGGACCCCGAGTTTAATATGCCTGATCTACAGCAAGTCTCCCTTGAGTTGCGGACTTTTCATCAAATAGGTGATAGGCTATCAAAAAAATTCCCACGCATCGCTGCACATTGGAACTGATTTCCGAACCATCTCCACACCTGAGTCAGTTACTGTATGTACAGTTCATGTTTTAAAAGGGTACATAAATTGTTATTCAAAGAAAGATCACAGGAACTTTCCTGCCCTAAAAAACAGCAGCATATGTGCAATTGTAAATTATATAATCACAGGAACATGGGAAATCTTAGGCCACGTGCACAAATTCGTGTTGATCCGTTTAGTAGTTTTCTAAATATAGTATTAGTTAAATTGTGAGGGCACGATTTTTGAAGCGCACTATAGTCGCCAGTCTATAATGAGACCCTGATTATGCAAAGCGCTTTTGTTTGTGCCAGTCCACTGGCCATTTTCAAAGATGCCAAGTCAGTTATCTTAGCAAGTCAAACAATAAGGGACCCTTTTACAACAGTGCTGCATCCGCCATATGGCACCAGACTCAATATTTTTGTAGACTCGGTGGGTGAGAGGTCAACATCACGCCGGCCACCTTTGCTTCCCACGAGATTATCGTTTCCCGCGATCCATCTCCTATACAGTCACGTAGAGTGGATGTAACACGGTGCCACTCTTTGCTTGACTTGTCGGCATATTTATGACACGTTGTTCTCTATCGCTGGCCATTTCTCGTCTCTTACATGTTTCTGCCGCACACCTGCCATCATCTCTTATTAATACCCCAAGTTAAGACAGCTTGTTGATTCGTTTACGTTTTTTCTCATTCGGTGTTGTTTAAGGTGTCTTTCTATTCAAGTGCCTTTCATTCATTGGGCTTCAGGTGTCTTTCTGTTTGTTTAATTTCAAGTGTCTTTCTAGTCATTATATAATTTAAAGTGTCCTTGGTTCAATCTAGTTTCACGTGTCTTTCCTTTTGGTGCAGTTTCTTGTGTCTTTCCATTCAGCAAAATGTCAGGTGTCTTTCCATTATTTGTACGTTCGGTGTCTTTCTCTCCATTGAGACGTCTCGTCTCTTTCCATTAATTGTAGTTTCTTGTTTCGCTCCATTACTATAGTTTCTTTCCATTTTGAGTGTCTATATATTTTAGTTTCGTGTGTCTTTCCATTCATCGTAGTTTCTTGTTTCGCTCCATTAGTATAGTTTCTTTCCATTTAGAGTGTCTATACATTTTAGTTTCTTGTGTCTCGCGTGTCTTTCCATTCCTTTTAGTTTCAAGTGTTTTTCTCCATCAGTGTAGTTTCATACGCCATTATGTTAGTTGCATTTTTAAAAGTTGCCTTTGTTGGTCGGACTTTTGTTTGATTTGTTTTACGTTTAAGTTACAGTTAGTTTTTGAGCAGTATCTTAAGAGTTTGTAAATATGCATACTTTATGTATATATTCATGCCTGCATGTCTGCATGCACACACGCACCATATACTGCAGTCATATAGCAAAGAAATTTCATATATTCGCACACGCACACATAGATAGGCACACAGACATTCAGCGCCTGCTTAAAAAAACACATATTTGACGGAACACATTGTTCTCAAGAATTTATGATTTTGAACCCCCCCCCACACACACACACACAGACGGGCGCGCACACACCCACACACATCTGTTACTTCTGAAAACCTCTCGCCCAGACACCCTAATGTGTACCCTTTCACTTAATAATGCCAATCGTACAGCCCAGTGCAAGAAAATCTCATATTGTACTTACATATGTGTACACATACTTGGGTAGGGTAATCTAAATGGGTCAGGATATGTCGGAGAGTGGATGCGCGAACAGTGGAGATTTTCTGTCTGGGGAACACAAGTGAACACGACACCGCCTGGGAGGGAGTGGCCTAGGCATGTGTATGGAATACCATCTTGGCAGTTTTCGGTGTTAATAAGTCGGGGCTTAGTGCTAGTTTAAAAATTGCCGTACGGTGCTGTACACAATGTTGTGCTAGGAGGTTGTTCATAAATCATAATTATTATTATTGTTGTTTTAGTGAGTTACACATGTGCTGTCTCGGGCACAAACAGGTTGTTAATATAATATTACTGTGTTCATTTAGTTGTTTGTTTTAGTATCCAGAAGCGATGAGTTGTTAACCCTTACTTTGGCTCGGTATTATGGATATCGCAACCTTTCGGCCTTGATTCCATTTTAAATACCGTAAATCTGGAAGAAATGTAGCCTTTCTGCCCACCCCCGGGAGTGAACCCGGACCACAAGGAGTTCGTCACCCGCTCACCACGCACCTGGTTTAGCCAACTGCGCTAGAGAGACGGGCTGTTCATTTATTTAAAAATTGTGTTAAGAAGGGTGTCGAACTAGCAGGTTGTTTATATAATTTATTATTGCCACCAGTGAAATAAATAGCTTACAGAAAGTGGCATTAGCAGACTTCTGGCATATAAAAGTAATAATAATAATAATTTCAGAGAGATTTAGAGAAGTACTGTACACCTAATAAGCATTATTAATATTTGATTACTGTTACATGGATGCGTTTTGAAAAATTGCTTTGACAAATGCGACTGCAGGCAGGTTGTCGATGTATTGTACTATAGTTACTGTTATTTCAATGGGTTTAAAACTTTGTGTTACTTTAATATCGCTCGAGCACGTTTATTATTATTATGATGTCCGTTCTGGACACAGTCTGGTAGTAACAACGTGTGGATATTTTTTTGGGTTGCTGTCAAATGTATATTCAATCATTTTAAGTTTACTAATTTCTTCGTTGTTGTTACTAGTGGCCATAACTTTGACATTCGTAGCGCGAGCGTGCGCGCACTCACACACACACACACACCTATATATAGAGAGTGAGTGAGAAAGAGAGAGAGAAAGAAACAAGAGAGAGAGAGAGAGAAACAAGAGAAAGAGAGAGAGAGAGAGAGAGACTGTATGGAGGAATAGAATAGTGATTAATGTCATCTGCACTTGGAGTCTGTGTCTGGTCGCAGCCGACTCTATTTATTCTGTAGGAGGCGGTGGTCTGGCCTACAAACCGGGTGTTTATCTATACACATAGTGTTTCTGTGCCAGTACGGGCTTTTCTCTTGTCTCTACATGGAGGTTGCAGTTTGTATACGATATGTTTCTGTTTGTATACGGGGGTGTTTCTGTTTGTACACGGGGGTGTTTCTGTTTGTATACGGGGGAGGGGGTGGGGGTGTTTCTGTTTGTATACGGGGGAGGGGTGGGGTGTTTCTGTTTGTATACAGGGGAGGGGGGTATTTCTGTTTGTATATGGGGGAGGGGTTTGTGTGTTTCTGTTTGTATACGGGGCAGGGGTGGGGGTGTTTCTGTTTGTATACGGGGGAGGGGGTGTTTGTGTTTGTATACGGGGGAGGGGTGTTTCTATTTGTGTACGGGGGTGTTTCTGTTTGTACACGGCCTGTTTCTGATTGTATATGGAGTGTTTATCTGTGTGAATACGGGGTGTTTCTTTTTGTATATAGTTTTGTTGGACTCTTTATCCCAGTGTGTGTTTGGGAGCTCCATTTTGAGGAATAAATTATAAACCCCTTGCCTCTTACCTAGCTTGTCGTAAGAGGCGACTAAGGTTTCCTTCAAAGCCGTAGTACCCGAGAAGCGAGGAGCAATAGTCCGCCTACAAAAAAGTCAGATCTGTGAAATGAATGTGCATGCAAATCTCAGATTCTGGAAGACGGTCAAATTTCAGACGTGGACGAAAAACCAGAATTTTCCGCTGGAGTTTACAGATGATGAAAGCCAAGAAGAAGAAGTGGAGGAGGGGGAGGTGGGAGTTTATAGTTTATGTGTAGAGTGCTACTGTCTGGATAATTAATACTGAGAGATTCGACTTCATTGCATCTTGTCCTGTCCGATCTGACTCAAATGTCTCATCGCAGAGCCGTTGGTCGCCCACTTGAAGCGTACATAAAGCACGAAACTATGTAGCAGCAGCGACAAGCCACAGTCATCTCTGAAACATATTCACTGGCTAACCCAAGAACGGAGTCTGATCAGAGTATTTCATTTTTTTTATCAGAGTATTTAACTTTCTTATCAGAATATTTCAGTTTCTTTTAAGTATTTCATTTTCCAAGACGATGCCCTTTACGAGCCAGTTATCTCCAGAGTTCACATCTTTTAAAATGTCATTATTTGGCTTCTTGCCAATCCGCGGTATTCTAATAGTTTTCTATAGCCAAAAAAAAAAAAAAAACATTTATAACTGCAGCGTTCATTTACTACCTTTGCTGGGTAAAGAAGAAACAAAAAAAAAAAAAAAGAGGGAGAGAGAGGGGGGGGGGGTGATCTTTGATCCTGCGAATTTAAGACCCCACGGCTAGTTCATTTTCCGCAGACTATGCACGTTAAAGTTTCATTTAACATTGAAGCTAAGCAAACAAACAAACAAAAGCGAACCGAATAAAAGCTTTTAAAAAGTGTAAATATTCTTCTTGAGTGATGACAAAAGTGTCCATGATTCACGGCTGCGTCAGAATGTCATAGAACTGATTCATAGTTATTGTTCTCGTGTGATTATCCGCCAGTAATATGGCGCAGTGACAGAACGTGTGCTTCTACTTGTCACGGTAATTATAAATAACTTCGTGAAACACCACCAGTCTTCTCCGTATCTTGCGTTTGTGAAGAGTACTGGCGACAAGAAACATTCAACAGTATCTAACGTCCGTATTCAAGTTAGATTTCACAGTACAAGATAAACGTGAGAGGATCGACACCATTGCACTGTGTTTAATTCAATATGGCTCACTCTCTCCCCGCAGAATAGCGAGCAGCCTGTCGAGAGCGTCACACAGAGCACGACCTCCGTAGCTGCAGTGACGATCCCCAGGGATTTCCGTAACTCGCGTAAGACTAACATGAACCCAATTTTGGTCCCAGCAAAAAGGTATTATTCACAATACTTCTGTTAGTCCCCGGTTAACACGCATTTTTTAGACACGAACTGTTGATTTTTCGGTCTTTTGTAATAGGTGTTAAGGAGTTTTCACCGTAATAACCATGTTGAAAACCATAGGTGTAGTTCTGAACTGGGTAGTGGATGGAAGTGGAGCAACATACTTAGATTGCAAACAGAAATAGTTGTTTGTAAGCGGTCTTTTAAATTTGTTTCCCCACTTAGCAACAGCGTTGTCGGGAAGAGACTAGGTAAGTTGACTTCAGAATTAAATTTGTCAGAGAGGAGGCGCTTGCACGGACGAATGGCGGATTGGGGTAGGAGTGGGTAGGCAGGTGTTTTGCTGGGGACAAAAATCGTCACGTTCACCCAGCACCTTCGAAGGGGGGTGCTTTAGGTTATACTTGTGACTAGGTTATGTGCGCCATGTAAAATAGCTTAGCATTGTACGCCACCAAGATTCTCGAAAATAAATCCTGTAGTAGTGATGCGATCAGAGGAGACAGGCCCAGATGCTATACCGACCGACGATGAAGTCGTCTACTGGCGAGCCAGTGAAGACCAGGTCGCGATGTCCACGGGTTTCCCGCAGTGACAAAGTCCATCTTAATGGAGACTAAGACTTCGTTAGCTTCCCAGACTACACAGGTACAGCTCATCTTGCCTGTTGTGTTCTTAGTTTGATATCTCGTTGTAAATAAATTGCTGTCTAAATAGGTGTATGATCCATAGCTAGAAGTGGGTTTTTACCGAGGGAGATTGAGTTATCCTTGGCTTGGGTCATTCTCATTACCTTTGACTCTTCTCCAGTCGTGTTCAATCTGTCTCGCCAACAGTTCTGATTGTTTGACTTTTGTTATGTTAACTTGTGTGCACACTGCTGGTTCCTTGCCTCTCATAAGACGGACGCCGCCTTCGAAAGAATTCCCAAAATGTCGCCGTTTATGACACGCTTTTTAAGGAGACAGTGGGCTCCCCCCCTACCGCAATGGGAACCCCTGAGGCCACACGAATGGTCTATCTATATCCAATTCATGTCGTTGATACATGATACATAAGGCCTTCACATGTGATCTCCATTGCTGTTTATCGTCCCATGGTATCCCATGTCAGTTTACTTTGATTTCCCCGTCTACTGTCGAGAAAGAGAATTCTTAAAAGCTATATAATCCTATCTTCATATACGAAAGTGAATCATAGACAGTTGGTAGATTAGTAAAAAAGATATTTGGAAGGTGCGGAGATGTGGTTTTATAGACGAATGATGAGAATACACTAGACAGATAAAAAGAGTAATGAAGATGTCTTGAAAAAAACTGACACACGAAGAGAACTGATTGCTCACATCAGAAAGAGGCAATCTATATTCTTTAGTCATGTGATGAGAAAGAGAAAACTGCAGTGCATCTTGGAGGGGAGGAGAGACAAAGGGAGACCGAGAGAAAAGATGCTGAACAGTTTTACATCATGGCATGGATGATAATCTATATCCGAGTTGATTGCAAGTACACGAGACAGAAGGTTGTGGATAGACATGACTACCAACGCCACTCGGTATGGACTTCAAGAAGACGTTCATTCTGCATGTTTCCGTCAGTCGTGCATGTCTCCCTTTTCCATCCGCCATCCACACTGCAGAGCTCTCTCTTTACCAGCACGGTCAGTAAGAGCCATTTCTAGGTCCTAGAATGCCACGTACACGGGCGCACTTGATGTCATCAGTAAGATCTACACGGTCACGGTTATCTTCCCCCTGTCTGTGTTCTGATTGTGGGAATGGGTGAAATCATACCTTGATGGTTCAGACTTGGACTTTACTTCTCTTGTGTGCACATCGTTATCATCGTAAGAGACTACTGTAG
The DNA here is from genome assembly GCA_905116865.2 of Candidula unifasciata. Taxonomy (NCBI): domain Eukaryota; kingdom Metazoa; phylum Mollusca; class Gastropoda; order Stylommatophora; family Geomitridae; genus Candidula; species Candidula unifasciata. Next base: position 1,175,881 of record CAJHNH020001024.1, read on the forward strand.
GGTGAAGGTCAGATGTAAGTGATGTCGTTTGCCTTTCACTTATCTGTTCTCCCTAATACATCCGCTCCCGACATGTTCTTAGTCGCCACCCCATTTTATTGACGCATAGACCCCATACATTTAAAATAAGGGTCGATGAAAGCACACTAAAAAGGGATTTACCAGTAAAATTAATATGATTTTTGAAGACCCACTCCTCCCCAACAAGCATGTCGTAATAAGCTACTATTTTGGAGCTTTCTTCGAAGTCTGAGTGCATCTGTTTGAGAGGCAAGGATCCAACAGTCTGCATACAAATAAGCAAGATCTGTAAAAGGAATGCACACGCAAAACTCAGGTCCTGGAACAAAGTCAAAGTCCAGAAATGGACGAACAGTTAGGTCTTTCCACCGGGTTTTACAGCCAGCGAACGCAAGCAACAGCAACAACAGCATGTGATTTTTGTTTTGTTTTCGTGCTTTTTTATGAGATCGGGATCCAGGGTTGGGAACCCGCGCCCTGCAGGGTTGGGAACTCGTGCTATAGTACGTTTTTCTTTGAAGTTTTATATAGGGAGCCGCGGTAGCTAGCAGGCTTGTCTGTGTTCCTATGCTGCTGTGTTCAAAACCCTTTCCAGACATCATCTGCTTCTTCTTCTTTGCGTTCACCAGCTGTAAACTCTGATGGAAAGTTCTGGTTGTTCGTCCACTTCTGGACTGCAGTCCTGTTCCAGAACCTGAGTGTTGCGTGTGGATTCGTTTGACAGATCTAACATGTTTGTGTGCAGACTGTGGGTTCCTGCCTCTCAGGCAAATGCACTCCAACTTCGAAGGAAGCTGGCAATTAGTCGACTCTTACAACATGCTTTTGGGTAGGCAGTGGGTCTATTCCTGTTTTACCTATAATAGGGCCCCGGAACCCACACAGGGGATCATCATCAGTCAGCAGTTCCCTTACAGTGAGGGCCATATTTGTGTCGTCACGAAGGCCGCACGCGACGACTAATAGGAGTCATTTAATTACAAATCATTGCAGATTATTTCCTTTGTGCGGGTCGCATGAATGCTTGCAAAGGGCCGCAAGCTAGACATGCCTGCTTTACAGAACGCCGCTCTCTTCACAGCACGCCTGGTAATCTCTCTGTCTCTAGGTAGTTCTCCAGCCCTATGCGCGTTCATAGTCAGTGTATCTTCACTGTCTTGTGTTCCCATTCCTCGAGGTTGGACTCTGCCAGTTTTCCGGAGATCACCTTGCATGATCGCCCAGCCACCAAGACACTTAGCACAGCCTAAACACCCAGGATGCTGTTTACGAGCTAGTTCTCCTGTATGTTCAAATCTTATAAGATGTAGAAGACTGTTGCCTAGACGGGAAAGAGAATTCTTAAAAGCTATATAAATCCCATTTTGATACACGGAAGTGAATCATGGACAGTTGGTCAATTAGTATAAACTTATCTGGAAGCTGCGGAGATATGGTTTTATAGGAGAATGATGAAAATGCACTGGACAGATACAAAGAGTAATGAAGATGTCTTGAAAGAAATTGCCCACATCAGAAAGAGACAATCCTCATTCTCTAGTCATGTGTTGAGAAGGAGAAACCTGGAGTACATCATGACAGTAGGAAAGTTGGAGGGAAAGCGAGGCAGAGGGAGACGGAGAGAACAGATGCTGGACACTTGACATCATGACAGGGAGGATCATCTGCTTTGATTGAAAGTACACGAGACAGAAGGTTGTGGAAAGACATGACTACCAACGCCACACGGTATGGACTACAAGAAGAAGAATTTATATCCGCAGTCAGTGAGAATCTTAACTTGAAATTCACAATCACGCTTGCAGTGTTCTGTTGCCGTAGGTGAAGACCGTGCCTCTGACTTGTCTGTGTGTTCATGCGTGTGCATCTATTTATTATTCGCTTACGGTATGTCTCCACGTGATAAATCTGCGGGGGTAATAAATCTGCACTTCCTCGTGGTGCAGGAATGTGTCAGGACAACGGCGTCGCGAGAGGGGCGGCTGAGCGAGTTGGGGTCTTGTGCGGGAGACCCGGGTTCCACTCCCGGTAAGGTGATAGCGTTTTTTTGTCGGGGGGCAAAACCGAACATTTTAACCTGCACTAAAAGAGATTTGGAGCTTTTGACCTGAAATGATATAGAAAGATTCTTAGAATATCTTGGACGAAAACGAGGAGTAATACTGACATCTTGAAAGATCTGAACATCAAAGAAGATTGGCTAATAAACAGTATCGTGTCTCGGGAGCTGAAATATTTTGGTCATATCAAGCGCCACGACGGATTGGAAAAAATTATAGCAGAAAGCATGGTACCAGGAAGGAGGGGCAGGGGCCGACCGACACAAAGATAGACACAGGATATAAGTGACTCCTTGAGTATAAAAGTTTCTTTTCAGGCAGACCGTGATAAGAGCGACGTTCTACACAGGACCTGCTACATGATTATTAACCTGCACTGTGGGTGGCGACAGCACCAGCCATGTGGCCCTAATCCGCAAGCCCATGACCCTTCCTGTCTACAGCGCCCTAAAAGACAGTAAATACAGACAGTACAAGTAAAGGACGCTTTTCCACCCTGGGCATACAGGGCAAGACCTATATTCTTGGTAATCTTAGTTTTAGCTTGATAGCAAACGAGTCACCCCATAGTTGCTCCGCCCCTGTGCCAACGAAAAACATACAGAATGTTCGTCGCAGTCCCTTGTGGAAAGATTGACAGACTGCTGTCTCAGCATATGCACTAGCATTCACACGCATTAAAAGCATACGGTAGCCATCAGAAGTGCTAACACAAACAGTTTGACATTAGAAATGCAGTTCATCATCGACGGTAGCAGAAGTCGGCAACAGATCAGCAGTTGCGCACGCGATCAATATTAATCACATAAGGGCACCACCAATATTGCAGCGACTTGACACGCGCCATTTTCTGAATCTACAGTTCACAACACCACGTTGGTCACAGTCGAAAAACATTCCAAATGAAATCCGCAGCTCACAGTGTCGCGCCATGCACTCAACACAGTAGCTGGCGCGACGAAACTGACCTATATTCTATAGTCTATAGACAGACCTATATTCTATAGTCTATCGGCACTCGGTGTGCGATGTGGTCAACATCACGCCGGTCGCCTTTACTTCACAGGAATATACCTGGGTCGACCTGGTAGCTAAGGTCATTTTTTTAATTATTTCCGGCTCCGTCAGGACCCGAACCCACGACCTTCAGATCCGCCGGCGCCTAGCCGCTACACCACTGCGGCTTCCACGCCTTGACCGTATGCAGCTTTTAATTGTTGCTCCACTGCCGACACTCCAGCAGCTAGCCGACTTATCGCGCGTGGTTTTGCCGATAGCTACATGGCTTCTCGTTGATAGCCAGCTTTGGGGGAGAAATTCCGGCGGTTCCAGAGATTAAGTGTTAGGATCTGCAGATTATCCCACGAAAAGGGGTCGAACCCCTCCTGTGGGGTCGGAAGGAAATCTTTGCTGTAGATTACGATAGTTGGGTAAGCAGGGTTACAGCGCGGATGCAGGTTGACAAAGGGAGTCAGTCACGGGTCGCCTGCGGTATAGTTCCACATACCACACATTAACGTTACTGGGGAAACGTTTTGCGACAGGTAAACGTTATACAGTAGATTCTGTAATGTCAATGGATGCACACAAACTCTGAACAAGAAGATTTGTCTGTTGGGATTCTAGGCACATGATGATGCTGGTCCAACGTTACAGATACCCCCCCTTCCCCACCCCCACCCCTCAGTAAACGAACGTTTGGAAGAGGTACTTATTTTGCTCCGGTTTGTCTTCATCTGTTCGTATTGTATGTATATGTGTGTGTATGTATGTGTGTGTGTATATGTGTGTGTGTGTATGTGTAAAAGTACACCAATAGGACTCCCGAACCCACACACAAGGACAGTGCTTGTCAGTTCCTGATTGTGTCAGGTCCAATAGGAACACAGGGACTGACTGGTCACGCCCTCTTGAAATTGTCACAGCCCAGAAATGACGTTTGTTTTGTTTCACCCAACGCAGTTCTCAGATTTCTCTGACCCTTGGCGCCCGTTTATACACTCAAACACACACACACACACACAGAGAGAGAGAGAGAGAGAGAGAGAGAGAGAGAGAGAGAGAGAGCAGAGAGAAAAGAGAGAGAGAGGAGAGGGGGGAGAGAGGAGACAGATGAAAGAAAGAACGAGAGATTGGTAGAGGGGCAGACAGGGAAAGAGGGGAGATAGAGGTAAAAGAAATATAAAGGGGTGGGGGGGGGGGGGTTGGAAGAGGAAAGAAAGTTTAAAGAGAGAAAGAGAAAGATATGGAAACAAAAAAAAAGGGGGGGGGGTGGTAGCTCGGGTATATCCTGCATGATTTCACTAGCTCTCGATAAAAGTCACCAGGTTTTAGCCAGTCTGTTTAGAACAAAGCCCACAGTTTTTCATTTAACCTGCACACGGACACACACACGCGCGCGCGCGCGCACACACACACACATGCACACACACGCGCGCCCACACGCTGCGACGTTTTAAAGTTTAAATGCCGTCAAGCCGTCGTCGCAAGAGAGACGTGGGCACATTTAGTTACCAGAAAATTTGTGCGTTTTTATTTCATTTTTTGTTGACTTAAACATTTCATTTCAAGGCTTTATGTCTTTACAGTCGGCTGGTTTTATTTCGCCTTGTCGCCGCGGCATCGATAACTACTGTAATTGCGGTTTGTCAGTCTGTCCCATTTTTGTATTTGACCGGTTATAGTTTTATTTGCATGAGTGATTTTAGGCAATCATTGAGATAGGCAGACAGACAGATAAGATTGATGGGGAGGGAGGGAGAGAGGAGAGATAGAGAACAAATGGATTTTTTTTTTTTTTTACAAAGGGTCGCAAATAAGGCACACAAGCCTGTGTTATATCCAGCCCTTTTAAACACCGACCTTTTATTCGACAATTTTATTTTATTTTAAGCATCAAGCATATTATGATCATATATAGTTTGTTTGTTCTAGTATAAGAAGCCATAAGTTGTTAACCCTTGGGCTCGGTATTATGGATATCGCAATCTTTCGGCCTTGATTCCATTGTAAATACCGTAAATCTGGGAGAAATGTGGCTGTCCTTTTCCTGCCTACCCCCGGGATTGAACCCGGACCACAAGGAGTTCGTCACCCGGTCTCCGCGCAATCCGGTTTAGCCAACTACGCTAGAGAGCCGGGCGTTCATGTATCGTATGAATGTAAAGAAAAATACAGGGTAGTGTATCGAGTGCCTTATCATCTCAGGTAAGGTCTAATATCTTCTTCTTTCCATTGTCCCTGCCAGTAGTTTTCAAACGAGAAGGCCACAAGCCTGTGTGTAAGTCTGTGGTATGCGCATCTCTTCCACTGTTACAGACAACTTGGTTTCCATTGGAATGCCGACGGCGTACAAAACCGGGAATCTCCCTACTGCATGTAGAGAGCATATCTGCTGCACATGTTCCGTATTCAGTGATGAGGTCCATAGGGGAGAAGCTCACAGTTTCCAGCCTTGAATTTCTGGTCCATATGGCTGCAGTCTGTTGTAGCCCAAGTCTGGTGGGAATGGCGCGTTCATTACCGATTCCCCATAGGGTCTGGGTAAACTAATCAAAAAGTGAGCAGTTGGTCGACAGTGGTCAACTACTGTCGCCGAAACAAACTAGTGTTACAACAGACTGTGATTTGTGTATTTCAGTTTGAAGGATTCCTTGGAGGAGAAAGGGGGGGAGGGGGTTGAGCGGGTCCCGTGTGGGTTCCGGAGCCCTGTTGTGGGGGAAACCCAGAATTGACCCACTGACTCCTCAACAACAAGCACATCGTAATAGACGACTAATTGGAGGATTCCTTCGAAGTCGGAGTGCATTTGCCTAAGATTCAAGGAACCAACAGTCCATATACTAGTAAGTCGGATCTGTATAGCGGATGTACACGCAACACTCACATTCTGGAAAAAAAAAGAGGTGGACGAACAGCCTGAACTTTCCGTCAGGGTTTACAGCGGGTGAACACCTAGAACAAGATTTGGGAGTAAGGATGGTGGGGTTGGGGTGTCTCCATGGCTGGCCAGGTCGTTAAATCGTTTGACTGAGGGCTCCGAAGGTCGCCGATTCGTTCGAGTGCAGTTGTTACGGATATTCTTAGGGATCGTTCACAGAGCTGCGAAGTTCATGTTTTGTGCGACGCTGTCAGGAGGTGGCTACCTGTTGTTGATTCCGGATTCCTTAATGTTAGAAATAAAGATTTTACCAAGATCCCCAGGGTTGTTGCTGAAGCTGTGGAGTTATCTTGTGGGTAACGCTGTCTTTGGCGATCAGCTGCTATTCGGAAAGAGACCGTCATGTGGGAAAAAAACCTACGTCAAAGAAGTCCTTGAAAACAGCATTGACTTCTCGAACGGACAGTGTATTATGTTGAAGCCACTTAGCTTCTTCGTCTTTTTATACTCCATGACATGTTACGTTCGTAGTCAACCTATCCGCAACCTTCTGTCTCCTGTACTTGCATTCATGCCTGGCACATGATCTTCCATGCCGCGTAGCCTTGGTGGTCATGTTATCCACAACCCTATCTTTCGTGTAATTTCAGTCATTTCTGACACTGCTGATCTTCCATGGCATGTGGTGTTGGTCGTCATTTCTATCCGCAACCTTCTGTCTCCTGTACTTTCAGTCATGCCTGGCACATGATCTTCCATGCCGTGTAGTCTCGGTAGCCATGTTATCCACAGCTCTCTGTCTCCTGTACTTTCAGTCATTTCTGACACACATGATCTTCCATAGTCCATGATGTCAAACTGTCCAGCATCTCTTTCCGTTGTGTCACTCAGCCACATTTGCCCTCAACTTTCCCACCATCACAATGTACTCCAGCATCCTCCTCGTCCTTACACGCTCAAACAATGTAGATTATCTCCCTCTGGTATGGGCAGCCAGTTCTCTTCGGGAGTCACTTTTTTCCAAGACATCTTCGTTATTCTTTTTGTGTATCCGGGGTATTCTCATCATTTCGTCTATAAATCCACCTCTCCAACACTTCCACATAATTTTTTTTGGACTAATCGTCTAACTGTCCATGATTTACTTCCGTACATTAGGATAGAATTTATGTAGCTTTTGAAAACTCTTTTGGATCTCAGTTGACAAAGAAAGGTTGCATAGAATAATCTTCGGTTGACCTCAATATTTGCCTCCTCAGGTTCTTGAAGCACTCGGCTTAAGGTTTCCTTAATGACAAGCCTCCATCTAACAACAAACTACGCACATTGTATACAACTACAAACTTTTAAACAGAGGATACCAACAACAGTTTTCAAAACGGATTTTATAAAGTGTTTTGTCCGCTCTTGTTTTAAAGTTAACAGTGCTACCACATGTCTTTGAGTTCATAGCTACGACGGTCGTTTAGGGATGAGATCGGATCATTCGCTTCTCGGCTTCGGTTGTTCCACGACGTGACCAACTCAATGTCGTCTTCGTGGATGCTGTAAAATATTCAGACCATGCAGGGAAAGACTGGCTTTATATCCGTGAACTTGCATTAACCGTAGTCATGAACAATGAGGGGTGTATTGACTAGTCTGTCATTCGCCAGTACGCATACAAAAATAAGTTAGTCACTGATTGTCGTAAGCCTCGATCGCAGTGGTTTTTGTGTTTTCGTTAGTGACATCTCAACTTGTGTACAGTTTTATCGCTGGCCGCGTCAGCGGTTTTGTGGGTTATTTTTGTTTATCTGCGACAATCATTCAGCGATAGATTACGTTTGTGTATTCATGGTTTGACAATCATGGGATAGTATTGGCAACAATAAGAGCATCCACGGATATACTGTATCCACACCACACCGCACACGACACATCAAAGAAAATGGCTGCCGAAGTCCGGGTACCGGAAGTACATCCTGCAGATGACAGCGAATTCGTTGTCAAGAGCGACCAGGCAGGCATGGCTACTAACGGGAGTGTTCACAGTTTAGACAACCTCAGCAGATCCACTATTGACACTGGAGACGGCGCGTCTTCAGCTGACGAACTGGCGGCCCCAGCAACTGAGAAACCCAATGGCAGCGCTTCTGGTAGACGATGGCCTTGGAGTCGCTTCCGGCGGAAACGGAAAGATTCCGGTAAGTTATGGACGTGAATGCCCGTATTAGCTCAGATCTGTGTATCGGTATATCTAGTACTAGCCCACTAACAGTCGATGGATAACTTCTCCCGGTATATCAACAGTGAATGCTGCGTGTATACAGCTCCCAATACTTATATAACATGCTTGTGTTGTTTGATGTATGTATTAACTACGTTCCTGTGTTTAATATGTTGTCTGTGCTGAATGGTCTAATACAGGACATTTAGAACGAACGAACTTTATTTTCAAAGGGTCACAAATTGGGCACGCAGGCCCGTCTTACATTCCGCCCTTCCAGTCAACCATCTTTCGCACTGCAGTTGTATTTTACTAATAAAGCATGTTATGATCATATGATAAATATATTATTATAATAGAACAGTATTAAGGGCTACGAGGTATGATCTAGAAAGAAAAAAACTCGACTTTGCAATCATTTTTGCGATTTAATATAAATGAATACTGTTTTGCTTAACATGACCTTAAAAAGTAGGGGGGGGGGGATTTGATATTCTAAAAGATATTCAACAATGAGGGGGAAACATAGGCGAACTTTGTATCAGGTTGCAACTGGTACCATTATCATGTCAGTTCTTCATTGGCGACAGAAAAAGGGGACGGAGCACGTGTGGGAGTGCCCTGAGTGCAGTGATGTAAATTTATGATTCCTTCGCTCATAAACAAAGTAGGGGGTCCATTGCAGGCCTTCGATGCTAAGATGAGTCCGCAGATATGATCTAGTTGAGAACCGCCAGCTTAGTGCATTCTGTGCATTCTGTTGTCTGACTCTAATTTATGTTGGTTCTTCTCCTCAAAGTCCTTGCCGTGTGGCGTTGGTAGTCATGTCATCCACAGGTTTCTGTCTCTTGTCCTTTACATCATTTCTGACACAGATGATCTTCCATAGTCCATGCCGTGTGGCGTTGGTAGTCACGTCATTCATAGGTTTCTGTCTCTTGTCCTTTACATCATTTCTGACACAGATGATCTTCCATAGTCCTTGCCGTGTGGCGTTGGTAGTCATGTCATCGACAGGTTTCTGTCTCTTGTCCTTTACATCATTTCTGACAAAGATGATCTTCCATAGTCCATGCCGTGTGGTGATGGTAGCCATGTCTGTCCACAGCCTTACATCTGGGGTACTTTAAATCATTTCTGACACATATGCGGTTCCATAATCCATGCCGTGTGGTGATAGTAGCCATGTCTGTCCACAGCCTTACATCTGGGGTACTTTAAATAATTTCTGACACATATGCGGTTCCATAATCCATGCCGTGTGGTGATAGTAGCCATGTCTGTCTTTGACTTTCAATCTCTTGTACTTTAAATCATCTCTGAAGTACATTATCTTAGATGACATGATGTCAGACTGTCCAGAATCTTTTCGCTCGTTCTTCCCGTGCGTCATCTCCCTTCCAACGTTCCCTCTGTCACGACGTTCTCCAGTTTACTCTTTTTCCTGTGACAGAAGAATGTAGATTATCTCCTTCTATTGTGGGTATTCAGTTCTTTTGTTCGGTTTAGTATTTGGACAATTCTTTCAAGTTGTATTGATAACAACATTGTTTCTTGATCACATTCTGTCTTACTTATTATCACACCACTGTACTGATTACGGCTTTTTTTTTAACACACCCCCCCTCCCCACTCCCCCATGTGACATGCATAGCCTTTCTTTGTTTTTTTTGTTTGTTATTCTTTTGTTAATTGTTTTCCTGATGTGCCATTACACATCGCACAGAGCTGTCAGTCCTCCATTTCACTCTATCCCGTGCAATCCCTTAGCATCGTGGATGAAATCCAGACCAACACCTTTTCTCATCGCCTTGTGGTTTCTCTTAGACCACCTTGTTCTCTCAATCCTTCCTTTTCTCATCGCCTTGTGGTTTCTCTTGGACCACCTTGTTCTCTCAATCCTTCCTTTTCTCATCCCCTTGTGGTTTCTCTTGGACCACCTTGTTCTCTCAATCCTTCCTTTTCTCATCGCCTTGTGGTTTCTCTTGGACCACCTTGTTCTCTCAAATCCTTCCTTTTTCTCATCCCCTTGTGGTTTCTCTTGGACCACCTTGTTCTCTCAATCCTTCCTTTTCTCATCCCCTTGTGGTTTCTCTTGGACCACCTTGTTCTCTCAATCCTTCCTTTTCTCATCCCCTTGTGGTTTCTCTTGGACCACCTTGTTCTCTCAATCCTTCCTTTTCTCATCCCCTTGTGGTTTCTCTTGGACCACCTTGTTCTCTCAATCCTTCCTTTTCTCATCCCCTTGGGGTTTCTCTTGGACCACCTTGTTCTCTCAATCCTTCCTTTTCTCATCCCCTTGGGGTTTCTCTTGGACCACCTTGTTCTCTCAATCCTTCCTTTTCTCATCCCCTTGTGGTTTCTCTTGGACCACCTTGTTCTCTCAATCCTTCCTTTTCTCATCCCCTTGGGGTTTCTCTTGGACCACCTTGTTCTCTCAATCCTTCCTTTTCTCATCCCCTTGTGGTTTCTCTTGGACCACATTGTTCTCTCAATCCTTCCTTTTCTCATCACCTTGTGGTTTCTCTTGGACCACCTCGTTCCATCAATCCTTCCTTTTCTCATCCCCTTGTGGTTTCTCTTGGACCACCTCGTTCCCCCAATCCTTCCTTTTCTCATCGCCTTGTGGTTTCTCTTGGACGACCTCGTTCCCTCAATCCTTTCTTTTCTCATCGCCTTGTGGTTTCTCTTAGACGACCTCGTTCCCTCAAACCTTCTTTTTCTCATCGCCTTGTGGTTTCTCTTGGACGACCTCGTTCCCTAAATCCTTCCTTTTCTCATCGCCTAGTGGTTTCACTTGGACCACCTCGTTCCCGCAATCCTTCCTTTTCTCATCGCCTTGTGGTTTCTCTCGGACGACCTCGTTACCTCAGTCCTTCCTTTTCTCTCATTTCAGTTCCTGTTTGGTGATTCTCTGTTCGTAACTTCCCAGAACATGTCCAGTCCTGCGTTTTCTTCTCGGTTTTAGAACCGTTGATACTAATGGTTGCCCAGGTTGATACCAGTGGTTGCTCAGGTTGATACCAGTAGTTTGCCAGGTTGATACTAGTGGTTGCGCAGGTTGATACCAGTGGTTGCCCAGGTTGATACTAGTGGTTGCGCAGGTTGATACTAGTGGTTGCGCAGGTTGATACTAGTGGTTGCGCAAGTTGATACCAGTAATTGTCTAGGTTGATACTAATAGTTACCTAGGTTGATACTAGTGGTTGCCCAGGTTGACACCAGTGGTTGCCCAGGTTCAAACTGGGTTGATACCAGTGGTTGCCCAAGCTAATACCAGTGGTGGGGGATTATTTTAGAACCCATACGAAATTTCAGTATAAAAGCGTATGATACTGCCACAAGGTTGCAGAGCTGAGAACACAATAGTACAAACAGAAATTGCATTTCAAAGTTAAAAACTTATGCAAGAAATTCCCCTGCATTAGAACACTAAAAAAAAGTCCACTATTATGGGCTACAAAGAACATAAATGGACAGCTAAGTGGACACACACACCCACACACAATAATGATAATAATAAAGTAGTAATAATCCTGAGGTCTAATATGAGAATGCTGAAAATTCCTTGAATAGACTATCACTTTGAAAGATACTGAGGCTAAGGTTTAAACATCAGAAAGAGGCAGCCAGTGTGTGGCCACATTATGGGGGAAGGAAAACTGGGACAAGCACACATGGAAAACAGTTGAAATAGAGATAGAGGAAGACAACGACAGAGGCCTCTTGGCAGCCATTGTTTCATGATACAGCATGCTACCTGAAGTAAATCATACTGTTGGAGAAGGCAGGATGCGAAGCACGACGCCCATGCTGAATGAGAAGACTGCCCAAAACACTGTCATTATTGTCTATATTTACCACTTTGGGGTGTGTTTGAGCCTAAGAATTGAGGGCCTCATGGCTAGTGCTGTCGCCACGGACTGTGCAGATTATAATTTAATTTGCTCCCGGCCAAAAAAAAAAAAAAAATCAAATTTTACCGAGGATACAAACCTGGTTCTCCCAGTAGAGAAGACAGTAGATGATAATGTCTAGTTTTAGACTGTTCAGTTGGTAACACCCCGTACCAGAGCCGCCCTGCCAGCATCATTGTGTCCTGGGGTGCCTATGACAACCACTGACAGGGACGCACTTTTATTTGTATTTTTAGCAAGTCACTCGACATACTCAGATTGGTATCTGACCCCTTATGTTTGCAGGACCCCCGGGCAAGTGCTCAGCGCCCCTCCTCCCTCCCGGGCAGGTGCTCAGCGGGCCCCTGCCTAAAGACGGACCCTGCCCCGACCCCTATTTTCTGTTCCGACCCCTATTTTCTGCCCCGACCCCTGTTCCACATCCACCTATGTCAATTTTTATCGCTAATATTTCCCCGTCATTATGTGGATTACCTCCCGTCTATCAGGTCTGTCTCCCTTTGTGAGTGATTACGTCCCTTGTCAAGTGTTTCTGATGCCCTCTGCTGATAAAAAACGAGCATCCAACAATGAGAGAACATTAGATTTTTTTTAAATACTATTTTTGGGGTCTCTCTAGGGACCAAGTCTAGTTTAAGTGCGCGTTAATAATAATTGTTTGGATATGCTCAATGGCAGATAAATATAACATTTATTAAAATAATATAAAAATTATGATTTATATTGTATTAAATTTTTTTTACATAAAACGAGAATGTCTATAGATGGTTGGGGGGGGGGGGGGGGGGAAATTAGAAGATTACTCAGCTCCCTTGCAAATTTTCTAGATAAAGGAGAGCGTATTCGGCCCACTGCTAACACTTATTGAGAGAAATTAAAAAAAAAGTTTTTGGCGAGGGGTGGGGAAGGGGAAGGGGGAGGGGGGGGGGGTGGAGGAGGGGCTGTAAGAAGTATGAAGCCCCACTTTTCCGATCTCCCTGCTGATAACCTCCCTCTGTATGTATTCACTGTTGACAAATGTCTGTGTGTGTGTGTGTGTGTTTTCTCAGTAACATTAGTTAGCCCTAACTGATGCATGCATGCAATTTGGGATCATGTCTGTGTTGTCATAAATGCACGCTCCAGTCTCTTCCCTGCCGCGCTGCAGGTAATCCTGAGCCGTTGGTGTGCAGTTGTTAGTGTTGTCACTTGACAAGACGCTGGTTTGGGTTCAAATCAGCCAGTAATGGCGGGATTGAGTTGTCCAATCAGAAGGATGTGTTCGCCGAAGCCTCTAAAATGTCTAGAAGTAAAATTCTCTTTTCCGCGCCACTGAGCATAAATTCCTAGACTTGTGTTTTATAGACCATTGGGTAATGATGATGTGTTCATCATCAAGCCGGTCGCCTTTACTTCCTAGGACTTTACATCACACCTTTTTTAGGCATGGGCAACCTGGAGCCAAGGTCACTTTGACAAAAATTTGGCTGGATGTGCGGATTTGAATATAACAAACACGGCGGCTGGCTCGAAAATGTGAAGAAGACATTTTACACAAAGGTTTGGAGTGAAGAGGCGGGGAGGAAGGGAACTGGTGGCAGCATGTCCTTATACCATGGACTAGAACGCGATGGACTCATATTCCAGATGAGCCGCGGTAGAGTTTTGGACGCTAGCGTCCGAAGCCCTAGTGTTCAAATCCGCATGCATCCATATTGTCTTCTTCTTCATAATAGACTTTGGCTCCCAGGCCAACCCAGCTTAACATTGGGGGCCTAGGATATATCTGCAATACTAGTGTGTTGTAAAGTTGGTGTTGTAATTTGTGTTGTAGACGTCAAATTTACACATGTTTTAGATAGAGTTCAGAGGTATACACGTACATACATTGTAAAGATATCTAGTGTTGTAATTCAGCACCTTGGATGTTTGTATGTGTGTTAAATGTTCAGTGTCGACGTTCTCAATCAGTGTTCTTCAAACCTTCTACATCTGCCCCGGGAATGGAGGAGAAATATTTCGTTTACAGCCTGACGGCAAAGGCAGAAACACGTGCACGTCTAAATAGCATTTTATTTACTAAATATAATCTTATAAATATACAGTATTTTGCTAATGCGACATCAGCTGCAACTTAGCGATTAAAAAAAATCGGAGACACCAGAGCGTTCTTTCTGAGAGATGAAACGCTGCAGTAACACACATTCGATGTTTCCGTTTGGTTTCCACTGCAGCCGCTTTATGATCAATCAGAAATTTTAGTTCGACCAACTGGACATTTTCCTGGACCGGCAATGGTCCAAGAACCACTGTTTGAAGAACACTAGAAGTAGACCAGGCGTAGGAGACCCTTTTCTGGCCACCGGTTGAAGAACAGTGTTCTACATTAGAAATAATGGACCCTTTTTTCCTGCCATGGGGATGTTCATAAATGGGGTCAAAACAAAAGCTATCACTTTTAAAATCTGCCTGCTGGTTTCGGTAAGAAATGTAATTACTTGCCACAATGGCGCTGGCCACGTGTTTCTTCAGTCCGAACGTTTCTGCCCCTGCCCTACACGCCCACAATCATATACGTATCTAGTGAGGAAGGAGAGATGACAGAACACGCCAGGCAGCCGTTGTACATGTTTATTGCTTTGTTTTCATCCGCCTTGTCTGCACCCGTTCTCAGTAAAACTGCAGTGCTGTACGCGCAAATTCTGTTCGTTGATGCCCCATAGACGTGGGTTGTCTGTCGACAAGGTTACAAGGGGCCGTTATGGGTGGTAAAGACTAGTAGCCCTGTCATCAACCAGGCGTGTCGTTGGTTATTTACAGCGAAGGAGAGGGAAAGAAAGAACGAATAGGAGCCGGCGTCGAGTTATCGGATTCTGAGCTTTGAGTGTTTCGTTAGAGGGTCTCATCGACTAGTGTGACCCAGTTTCGTTCCGACCATCATGTCGTAAATGGAACTGGTTGTAAGTCGAATTTCAATTGTCGACACTATTTTTTTTTTTCGTTTTGTAGTCTGTGTGCGTATAATAAAAGTACATAGCATTATTGTCCATAGGGAGAAAAAATAATTTACTGGTGAACAAAACTTCAACCTGAATTTTTTTGTTGGGTGGTCGTAAGTCGCATGGGTCGTAAGTCGAGGTGCATTTGTACAGTGTTTATACTTCTTTCCATGTTTTCCTCTCCGGGCTTCTACCTGACCGGTTGGCCTCCCCGTGTGGATTCCGGGGTCTCATTGTGTGGAATACAAGAATATACACACAGACTCTCCGACAAGCATGTCCTAGAAGTCGACCGATTGGTTGCATGGGACTACATCTGCCTGCGAAGCAAGGAACCAAGAGTCTACATACAAAAAAGCCAGATCTGTAAAACGGATGTGTGCTCAAAGCTCAGATTCTGGAACAAGACAAGTCCAGAGGTAGACAAACACCCAGAACTTTTCGCCGGTGTTTACAGCCAGTGAACGCGAAGAAAAAGTAGAAGAAGAACGTTTTAGCACTATGAAATTACAAAATCTAAATCTGGATGGCAAGCCAACAGGGTAAACCATATAAACCAAGTTCAACCACCAAAGTTCTAATTGGAACACATGTAACGGTTATACCGGCCTGGTGTAACCTGCAGTCATATGCATGAAAGGAGTTGAAGTACATTGTTATTAAACCCCGGCTCCCTAGCGATGATCACCAGCTTCAGGCTCAGAAATGGGATACCCGAGAAAGGTGGGGTCAAGTGACAAGAAGGGACACAGTCCGCAATCAGACAGTACGTCACAGTCTTGAATACTCGTGGATTAGTCAAGAAGGGACACAGTCCGCAATCAGACAGTACGTCACAGTCTTGAATATTCGAGTGGATTAGTCAAGAAGGGACACAGTCCGCAATCAGACAGTACGTCACAGTCTTGAATACTCGAGTGGATTAGTCAAGAAGGGACACAGTCCGCAATCAGACAGTACGTCACAGTCTTGGATATTCGAGTGGATTAGTCAAGAAGGGACACAGTCCGCAATCAGACAGTACGTCACAGTCTTGAATACTCGAGTGGATTAGTCACAGTTAAGATGGTTTGGACATGTATGCACAATGGGAGAAAACCGGCCACCATGGCCAAGCATGACCTTGGCTCCCAGGTCGACGCAGCCTTAAATGGGTACCACGTAGTCATGGGATGTAAAGGCGACCGGCATAATGCTGTCCACATCACCCAGAAATTGCCGAGTGGTGTGAAAATAAAGTTCTAGCACTGTATTCCCAATATGTTTGAAGGCGGGGAGAAGAGTCGTTTGCTTACTTTTACACGGATATAATTTCTGAATGTTCTCTCCGGTTAACATTTTAAACCGTGCCAAACGTGCAAGGGGAATGAACTGTTGCTAGTAACCCTGCAGACTGGTTTGAACTATCCCAGCTGTGTAAGCAAGTAAGTAGTTCATGATCTTCTCTGGGTATCTCTGGGCCCACTCACTGAACATGTTGCCCTGAGACAGGGACACCTGATAGTCTCTGACAACACCAGGACGGTTAAACACGGTCAACAAACGGCCGAGAAAGTCCGATTATTTTATGCAGCTCTGCTGTCAGATGGCACACCGCAGTGACGCCTTACACACGACGCACATGGGACATATGATGCAAGACATGTTTTTTTTAAATAACAAAGTAGTATTTTGCATAAACTATGTCAGGATGACTTCTTTATTTGCTATCCTGGTTAGTAAAACA
Source organism: Candidula unifasciata (assembly GCA_905116865.2). NCBI lineage: Eukaryota > Metazoa > Mollusca > Gastropoda > Stylommatophora > Geomitridae > Candidula > Candidula unifasciata. Next base: position 1,192,672 of record CAJHNH020001024.1, read on the forward strand.
TGAACTGTTTCTAAATTCTTGTAGTCAAGGATGGTTGTTACTTCATTGCTGTCTGTCCTAGTGTTTGTTACTTAAAATAACACATTTTAGTTTATGAAACACTGCACCTTCTATGCTGGTTCAGGGGCATCATTGGGGAAATTAAGTGGGGGGGGGGGGATAGACTAACTGCAAGCTTGTCGTAAAAGTCGGTCAATTAGGGGTTTGCTAACATCTGATGTGTTGGATCAAAAACAACGCAAATATGGCACCGTGCTGTAAAACTGTCATAGAACGAAGAAGAAGAAGAGGAGAGCTAGAGCTTTGTGAGATAAGTCATGGTGTCAGTAGAGACAGAATGACATAAAAATTGGACAGAAAGAGTACAGAAATATGTCGCCTTTAAGTTAAAGAGTAACTCATGAACATATTGTGATTTACCCTGGTTCTGCAAGAGTACAGAAATATGTAGCCTGTAAGTTAAAGAGTAACACATGAACATATTGTGATTTGCCCTCGTTCTGTAAGAGTACAGAAATATGTAGCCTTGAAAGAGTAACACATGAACATATTGTGATTTGCCCTCGTTCTGTAAGAGAGGTAATCGCCGATTACAATTTCCACCCCCCCCCCCCCCCCAAAAAAAAAAAGGAGGCATTGTTTTACTATTTAACTGCTTACCATTTATAACGCCTTAAACATAGCGAGAAGAACAGTCGCTGCACACTTATGCCGCTCGTGCAGAGGCTGTAATATGTGAAAGCTGCCAGTTAATAGTACTTCTGATCTAGCTGCGCTCGCATACTCAGCAGTGAAGCGACGAGGAGGAAAATATCATGTGATACTCTCTCCACCGTAGTCGTTTAGTGCTAACGCGTGCACTTGCGAATTGATCACACCTGGCTACTGGGTGTGACATCTTTACTGAATTCTTTCTTTGTGATGCATGCAGCTAAACATAACAGTGTTACGTCATTAATGCTGTAACTTATTTTCATTAATATTAATTTGCATGACCGTTGTAATGTTAATTGGCCTTTATTTGCATGCACTAATTAATGAATGCATGACGTTAATACTGGTCCTAAACTGTATAATTGGACATCCATATTATATCTCCAACAACAACTAAATCCATAATTTGTTTGAATCGCCATTGATTACTGGAATCAGGAGGGCTTAGACCGCGATATTCGGGACATGTATGAAAGCATACGTCTGTGAAGTCTAGACAAGTAATAAACAAGTCGAACAACATCTTGAACCTCGGAGATGTGGTTTTACAGAAGAAACCTTAGAATTCCTTTGCCAGCTAAGAAAAGCAAGCCAGATGTTTTGAAAGAGGCGATGGCTTGAATACAACTTTTCACAAACATCAGAAAGTGACAGTCATAATTTTTTAGTCATGTTATGAGAAGAGGGAAAATTGAATATGTTGTGACCACTGGAAAGATCTGTGGAAATAGAGACAGAGGAAGACATCGCGAGAAGATTCTAGACTGCCTGTTGTCATAAATGGAGGTATGTAAACATACTAAATGATGCACGCAGCTGCGGATCGAAGATTGTGGAGCGACATAACCAGGCCAGTCGGCAAGGCACTTGATGATGATGATGATAGAAAATGGCAGATAACAGAGAGAAAAAAAAAGTTGAATGGGAGTTTTTAACGAAGAAGAGAAAGGGGAATGGGGAACAGTCATATAAGGTAAACACACACTTGGGAATGACTAGGTGTGATGAGAGGGCAGTTAGAACAATGACAGCAAGCGAGTCATGTCTGCGGCAATGAACCCTAGGGAGCTCGGAATGTCCAAGAAGATGTATCTTTGTTCTCTCTTTTCAAGTCAAATCTTGTTCACTCATCGCACATTACGTTATACAGCCAAATTCTATTCACATTAAATGTGCATTATGTTGTTGGCACCATTATAGTAGCTGTTTGATGTAGGCACCACATGTGCTTTTAATATTCTCTAATTTTTGACGTAGTCGATATGTGTGCACATGAAACAGACATTGTGTAATACGTCAGTTTGACATGTCTGTATTTTATTATTTGCACAAAGTTTACCAATAACATCATACTGTTTCTGCGTATTTCTGCTTAGCCTGCCATACATCTTTTTAGCCATAGCGTGTACATCAAGAACGCTGAGTGTTCAGCTAAGACACGGTATCACGCCACTTAGGACATTTCTTGTCGCGCTACATCCCCATCTTCAGCAGCCAGCAAAGAGTTCCTTCTTCTTCTTCTTCTTCTTCTTCTTCTTCTTCTTCTTCTTCTTCTTCTTCTTCTTCTTCTTCTTCTTCTTCTTCTTCTTCTTCTCTTCTTCTTCTTCTTCTTCTTCTTCTTCTCTTCTTCTTCTTCTTCTTCTTCTTCTTCTTCTTCTTCTTCTTCTTCTTCTTCTTCTTCTTCTTCTTCTTCTTCTTCTTCTTCTTCTTCTTCTTCTTCTTCTTCTTCTTCTTCTTCTTCTTCTTCTTCTTCTTCTTCTTCTTCTTCTTCTTCTTCTTCTTCTTCTTCTTCTTCTTCTTCTTCTTCTTCTTCTTCTTCTTCTTCTTCTTCTTCTTCTTCTTCTTCTTCTTCTTCTTCTTCTTCTTCTTCTTCTTCTTCTTCTTCTTCTTCTTCTTCTTCTTCTTCTTCTTCTTCTTCTTCTTCTTCTTCTTCTTCTTCTTCTTCTTCTTCTTCTTCTTCTTCTTCTTCTTCTTCTTCTTCTTCTTCTTCTTCTTCTTCTTCTTCTTCTTCTCTTCTTCTTCTTCTTCTTCTTCTTCTTCTTCTTCTTCTTCTTCTTCTTCTTTCTTCTTCTTCTTCTTCTTTCTTCTTCTTTCTTCTTCTTCTTCTTCTTCTTCTTCTTCTTCTTCTTCTTCTTCTTCTTCTTCTTTCTTCTTCTTCTTCTTCTTCTTCTTCTTCTTCTTCTTCTTCTTCTTCTTCTTCTTCTTCTTCTTCTTCTTCTTTCTTCTTCTTCTTCTTCTTCTTCTTCTTCTTCTTCTTCTTCTTCTTCTTCTTCTTCTTCTTCTTCTCTTCTTCTTCTTCTTCTTTATTTATCATCTTCTTCTTCTTCTTCTTCTTCTTCTTTTTCTTCTTCTTCTTTTCTTCTTCTTCTTCTTCTTCTTCTTCTTCTTCTTCTTCTTCTTCTTCTTCTTCTTCTTCTTCTTCTTCTTCTTCTTCTTTCTTCGTCTTCGTCTTCGTCTTCGTCTTCTTCTTCTTCTTCTTCTTCTTCTTCTGCGTTCGACATCAGTCATGCTACACATTGAGTCCCCTCTGGGTCACAAATAGGATTGTGCGTTTAAGGTCGCCACCGGTTGCCCATAGTTTCTCTTGCAATGTGGCTCCACAATCACAGGCAGCAGATTCTTTTATGCCTATCCTGTACAGGTGTGCTCGAAGACCGTGCCAGTGACAGTTTGATAATATGTCCGTCCTGCCTTTCCTCTGGGTGTAGAGTGCGACCAGATACCCTTGCCACTTCCTGTTGTACCATGTCTGTTTCCAGCTTTCTTAACCTGCTTTGTGAGTCCGTTACAATCACGGCATGTGTGTATGAGAACGCCCTATGTCCCTCCTTATTTCTACTTAGCCATATCTTGCACACATCATATGTGCACTAGCACTGTACATCGTTAGTCATTATGTAGTTCACAGCCTTCTGACTCGCGGACTGTCACTCGGCTTTGAAACATAAATTCCTCCATGCCATGATGCTAAACTAGCATCTACACTTCTGCTTCTCCATTTCTCCACTTCCCGCCAAATGTCCCAGTACTCGTCTTCTCCATTGTTATGGAGTGCCTTTCCTGCATCTGGTTATTTCTTATATTAATTTCTTATGTTCTTATGCATCTGCTAGATTTGAGTATTAATTGATTTGATGTATATTATTTGATTTATGTGTGTATTAACTGATTTGTTTAATCCATTAACGGATTTCGTGTGTGTCGGCTATTTTTTGAATACATGTTGATTATTACTTATGCTTTGTCGTATACCAACGTCTGTTCTGCCTTTGAGTATCTGTTGCTGTTTACACGGTGATTGTTGCTGCTCTCCTCAAGACGTATGAAAACCTTTAACTGATTAGCGAAATTAGACACATAAATTATGTAATCTTCTAAAAGACTCGAAGTTACAACTTAAGGCATTTTTTTTTCTCTCGACTACCCAAATGTAAAATCATTGATTATACCATTCGAATATGAATTGTCGAGGCCTCTCAGATTGTGAGGCCCTAAAATGAAACTCACAACTAAAAGCATCACAGATGCTTGGATGTCTTGTGCTGCATACTTGGGCACCTGCTGTCTGGTAGACGCCAACTACTCTCTTGTCATCCAGTGTGGGAAAGAAACCAGAATATAGACCCCAAAGTAGCATGCCGTCGGGGTCGACTAATTAGAGCTTCCTTCGAAGTCGGAGTGCAAATGTCAGAGACAGTGAACCAACAGTCTGCATACATATATGGGAGATTTCTAAAATTAACGTGCACGCAACACTCAGGTTCTGGGACAAGAGTAAAGTCTAAAAGTGGACGATCAACCAGAACTTTTACGCTAGAGTTTACAGCCGGTGAACGCAAAGAAGAAGAAGAAGTGTTGTCCAGTTGTTGGATGTACTGTGTTTGTGGTGCCATGTAATGGTCGACTCGCTGACATTGGTTCCCCTGTCTGTGACCCCCCTAGATGTTCGCAAGAATGGAGACTCCAAGTCCGTGCAGGCGAGCTCTAGCCCCATGGCGGAGAGGAAGAGCAAGCTGTCCAGTCTTGGCAGGTTTTTCCGTCCTTGGAAGTGGAAGCGCAAGAAGAAGAGCGAGCGGTTTGAAAAGACGGCTAACGGTGAGTAACTTTATATCTCTTCTTCGGGGTGACTTTGTTTGTTCCAGCATCACACTGACTGATGACTTTGTTTCTTCCAGCATCCCACTGACTGGTGACTTTGTTTCTTCCAGCATCCCGCTGACTGGTGACTTTATTTGTTCCAGCATCCCACTGACTGATTACTTTGTTTGTTCCAGCATCACACTGACTGGTGACTTTGTTTGTTCCAGCATCCTGTTGACTGGTGACTTTGTTTGTTCCAGCATCACACTGATTGATGACTGTGTTTCTTTCAGCATACTGCTGACTGTTTCTCCAGGCTTATTCTTTTGCTGGTTTTCAGCATGTCTGTATTTTTATTTCACCCTGTCTGTTACTTTACCACTGATTTGTTCTCTGTGTCTGTATATCACTCTGTATTTTTATTTCTCCATACTTCAACTTTTTTTTCCAGCCTGTCTATGTCTTTGTTTTTCTTTGCATCTCAGCGACTTTATTACTCTATCACTCTGTCTCCCTCCCCCCCCCCCCCCCCCGCTTCCCTTTGTTTTTATTTCTTTCTGCCTCTCAGCAACTTTGTCTTTGCTTTCCTGTCCACTTGTCTCCATTCTCTTCCCAGTTCATAAGTCTGTTGCCTTACTCTCCAACCCTCTCCCCCATTCATCCTCTATCCGAACCTGTCTCTCCCCCTCTCCCAAATGCACATGGCTATCTCCTACACTCTCTGTATCCCTGTCACTTCTCATGGTGTAGGCCTCTGCCATCCTGACTGTGTCTGCTTTCTCTTTCCCGACCTCTGCCTGCTTTTCTCATAATGTGTCTGCAGTATCCATCATACATAATCTGCCTCTCCCATCCTACCCGTGTGTGCCTCTCCATCCTGCATGTGCCTGCTTCTCCCATCCTGGCTGTGTCTGCTTTCTTTTTTCCTACCTCTGTTTGCTTCTCCCATCCTGTGTGTGCAGTATCCTATCATACCTAATCTGCCTCTCGCATCCTACTTGTGTCGCCAACCTGAAGACTGTTCTCTATGTTAGGCATGCCAAACATGCCAGCCTGTATGCCTCATGCAGTCCTTTGCAAACAATACGTTTTCTAAAAAAAAAATGATTTCAAGTAGTTGTCGTGTGTGTGGCCCTCGTGACAACACATATGTGACCCATACAGCCCTCGGGGAAGCCTCAGTATGACATGTCTGTTCTAGAAAGATGTCCGGTAGGTTCAGGGCCTGCTCACTTCCAGGCTGTGATACATGTGACGTTCTCTTGCAGAAATTGAGCGGAAGATCTCCATGCGCACTTCTCGCGATGAACTCATCCGCAAAGGCGTCATCAAGGAGCCAGAAGGGCCTCCCGAACAGCCACCCAGAATTGGTGAGTGGCTTTTTTTCTCAATGGTTTCCTTAGTTGTCTTGTCTTTATTTACTGTTTCTGTTTCTTTATTGTCGTTTATCATCTTTTGTTGTTTCATTGTTTCAGTTTGTTTATTTGTGTTCATCTTTAGGTATTGTTTTATTGTTTGTTTCGTGTGGTTGTGTTTATATCTGTGTATTGTTTTATTGTTTGTTTCGTGTGGTTGTGTTTATATCTGTGTATTGTTTTATTGTTTGTTTCGTGTAGTTGTGTTTATATCTGTGTATTGTTTTATTGTTTGTTTCGTGTAGTTGTGTTTACATCTGTGTATTGTTTTATTGTTTGTTTCGTGGGGTTGTGTTTATATCTGTGTATTGTTTTATTGTTTGTTTCGTGTAGTTGTGTTTATATCTGTGTATTGTTTTATTGTTTGTTTCGTGTGGTTGTGTTTATATCTGTGTATTGTTTTATTGTTTCTCATTTGTGCTTTTGTGGTTCACTCTTAAAACAAACTGCTGTTCTCCTCATTGAGTTCATAATAAGCAGTTTGATCAGGGTAGAAGCGATGGCATATAGCAGAAGAAAAAAATAAAGCAAGCAAGAAAGAAAGAAGAATAAAAAAAATCAGCAGCAGCTAATGGATTATGGCCCCTGCCTCGTACTATTTACAGACCAGCCCACACTCTATAGTGATCTGCCAAATATCACAGTGGCCGCATTTACCACCCATGACATTTTCTGATACCATTTCAAGGCGGCAGCATCCTTGGAACCCAGTGTATCTCTCTCTCTCTTTCACTCTCTCTCTCTCTCTCAATCTCTCTCTGTTTGTGTGTGTGTTTGTGGGGGTGGGGGTGGGTGGTTTATATATATATATCCAGGGCAACAGGCAAACATCGAGCCATTGTGCAGCCCGCCTCCTTCGTCACATAGCTTGTATATGTACATATACTGTATGTTGGGTGTGAAGTTGGTCTTACTCATTGACGTCTTACGTCAAGCTTTCGAGCCATGTACCTGTGCAATGACTTTGACTCTCCAACTAGTATTTCGCATGGGTGGAATCAAGACTTTTAAGTCCGCTTGGCTACAGCTTCGGACATGAGGATTGAGACGGAGGCAGTCTATGCAGCTCTGAAATGGTGGCGCCCCTTTGAGTAAATGGCAAGACCCCCTAACCCCCCCCCCCCCCCCCCACACACACACACACAAGGACAAAAAGAAAAATCACAAGTACTGTTAGCAAGAACTTGGAGAAAAACACGCACATAGTTCAAGGTTTCAAATACTAAACTACTTCAAGACACAAACCAAGAAACTCTAGAGAGTATGATAACCAAGAGAAGATGGAAATGGCTTTGCAAGGTTATGAGAATGAATCCTAATATGCCTGCTAAAACAGCTCTCACATGGACACCAGAGGGAAAGAGAAAAAAGGGGCGCCCAAAAACAACATGGAGACGAATGATGGAGAGTGACCTGAGTGCGGCATCTTTGACATGGAAAACTGCACTGAGGATTGCACAGGACAGGAAAGCATGGAAAGTCCTCTCTGAAGTCTCATGTTTCACTAGGCATAACGAGAATTGATGATGAAGATGTCAGTATGATGGTTGACACTGTTGTGTCTGGATGATATCGCCTATTTTTTTTAAATTCTGATGTTGGACAAAGCACAACAGAGATCACCGTCCTCATCAAGCTGGCAGCGCTGTTTTGTTTTCATGACTGTTAAAGCTGAAAATCCAGATTATTACATGTAGAAAAAAGTTTCAAAATCCTTGAGGCTCCCGATGAAACTTCCTCACGCCTTCCAGGTTGGAGATCACTGGACTAGAGTAACCAGTGTCTGACTCTCCATCTGTATTGTATAAAGTACATCATCATCATCGCCATCATCATCATCGCCATCATCATACATGATCATCATCAACTGTAAAGCGTTGTGATGAGGAAAGGTTTGCTTGTGGGGGGAAAAACAAGAATAGAGCCACTGTGTACCCAAAAGCATGTCGTAAGAGTTGACTAATTGGGAGCTTCTTTCGAAGTCGGAGTGCTTCTGCCTGAAATCAGGTTCTGGAACAGGACAGAAGTCCAGAAGTGGATGAACACCCAAAACTTTCCGCCGGAGTTTACAGCTGGTGAAGTTTACAGCTGGTGAACGCGAGGAAAAAGATGACCATGACGATTATTTATGAGTGGATCTGATGGGAGAGGCACGGCTAGGTAAAATAACACTTGTAAGATTGTGTGAATGTGGGGTAAGATTGTGTGAATGTGGGGTAAGATTGTGTGAATGTGGGGTAAGATTGTGTGAATGTGGGGATTATTGTGAATACCTAGGAAAGGATAAGCGAAAGGAAGAGTACAGAGTTTGCACTTGAATAGTCAACAGCTAGATCTTTAGACATTTGCTGGGGGAAGAGGGAGTATCTGTAGATATGCCCGCTGTGCTTTAATGTTAAGTCTCCAATCAGTAACTTTCGATATGGGTTCCGGGACCCCCATTCTGGAGAAAGGAATAGACCCACTGCCTCCCCCAAAAAGAAAGCATGTCATAAATGGCCGTACTTATGAAGTGTTTCGTTTGAAAAGTAACTAATAACGATTGTTTGAAAGAAGCTAATAAAGCTAGATGTCTATCTACAACAATAAGAAGGAGACATAGACTGTTCTTTGGCCACATAATGAGAAGAGAGGCGCTAGAAAACATCGTGCCGACTGGAAAGAGGGGTAGCAGAGAGTGAGTGAGAGAGAGAGAGAGAGAGAGAGAGAGAGAGAGAGAGAGAGAGAGAGAGAGAGAGAGAGAGAGAGAGAGAGAGAGAGGGGGAGAGAGAGAGAGATGATGCTGGATGGGCTGAAATGATGGCATAGAAGGATGTCACCAAGAGAGCTGTTCCAGCCAACCACGATCGTGATATGTGGAGATGCCTGAGCGCCTACGCCACTTGGCAAGAAGATGATTTTATTGAAGGTGGATCATATCTGCATGAGAGGCGTGGAATCAGCAGTCTGCACACAAATAAGTAGATTTGTAAAACGGATGTGCACGCAAAACTCAGTTTCTGAAACGAGGCCAGAGTCCAAAAATAGACGAACAGCCAAAGCTTTCTGGAAGAGATTACAGCCGGTTAAACGTTAAGATAAGAAGAAGATGAAATCTATAGCCATAGAATGAAGCCACCAGTACTGTATACAGGTGCTCTGTGTGTCACTTCCATTCTCCATACCTGATGGATGTAACTCCGGTCCGTTGAGCCGCTAGGGCTCGTCTGTCAGCCACTGACATATCTATCCCCAGGTAGATGGCGACACGAAAGTTCGCCGGCTAGGTAGGTGACGGCAATGAAACCTCACTGTCACTAGCGGGTAGGTGTACGAATGTAGGTCGTGCTTGTCAGACGGGTTGTGTGTAGTCGAAGTGTTGGGGACGCCGAACCTGGCGTTACCGTGTTTGACGGGGCGGTTTTGTCGCTGTGGAAGGCTTCTGGTGTAAGAATGCCGACTGACTGACCTCCAGGGCAGTGTATTAGTTGTTAGATTGTTGAATTCTCTGTCCAGAGAGGTCAGTGTATTAGTTGTTGGATTGTTGAGTTCTCTATCCAGAGAGACAGTGTATTAGTTGTTGGATTGTTGAGTTCCCTGTCCAGAGAGACAGTGTATCAGTTGTTGGATTGTTGAGTTCCCAGTCCAGAGAGGCAGTGTATCAGTTGTTGGATTGTTGAGTTCCCTGTCCAGAGAGACAGTGTATTAGTTGTTGGATTGTTGAGTTCTCTGTCCAGAGAGACAGTGTATTAGTTGTTGGATTGTTGAGTTCTCTGTCCAGAGAGACAGTGTATCAGTTGTTGGATTGTTGAGTTCCCTGTCCAGAGAGGCAGTGTGTTAGTTGTTGGATTGTTGAATTCTCTGTCCAGAGAGACAGTGTATTAGTTGTTGGATTGTTGAGTTCTCTGTCCAGAGAGGCAGTATCAGTTGTTGGATTGTTGAATTCTCTGTCCAGAGAGACAGTGTATTAGTTGTTGGATTGTTGAGTTCTCTGTCCAGAGAGACAGTGTATTAGTTGTTGGATTGTTGAGTTCTCTGTCCAGAGAGGCAGTGTATCAGTTGTTGGATTGTTGAATTCTCTGTCCAGAGAGACAGTGTATTAGTTGTTGGATTGTTGAATTCTCTGTCCAGAGAGACAGTGTATTAGTTGTTGGATTGTTGAGTTCCCTGTTCAGAGAGGCAGTGTATCAGTTGTTGGATTGTTGAATTCTCTGTCCAGAGAGACAGTGTATTAGTTGTTGGATTGTTGAATTCTCTGTCCAGAGAGGCAGTGAATCAGTTGTTGGATTGTTGAATTCTCTGTCTAGAGAGACAGTGTATTAGTTGTTGGATTGTTGAATTCTCTGTCCAGAGAGGCAGTGTATTAGTTGTTGGATTGTTGAATTCTCTGTCCAGAGAGTCAGTGTATTAGTTGTTGGATGGTTGAGTTCTCTGTCCAGAGAGACAGTGTATCAGTTGTTGGATGGTTGAGTTCTCTGTCCAGAGAGACAGTGTATTAGTTGTTGGATTGTTGAATTCTCTGTCCAGAGAGGCAGTGTATCAGTTGTTGGATTGTTGAATTCTCTGTCCAGAGAGACAGTGTATTAGTTGTTGGATTGTTGAGTTCTCTGACCTGAGAGGAAGTGTTAACCATCCCTGCGTGGTTCGGGCTTCAAGTTGCTCGGTAACCGTCGGAGACCCCAGTATAACGTTAGGTAGAACGGGTTTAGCAGATGGTAATCTTGCAGACTGCAGACCTGAAGAAGGCAAATTGCAGTGAGTGTAGTCTGTCAGTTACAATAATGTCGCATTGTCTATCTGGAGGCTAATCTATCGGTTATAAGAATGTCGCATTGTCTATCTGGAAGTAAATCTATCGGTTATAAGAATGTCGCATTGTCTATCTGGAGGGTAATCTATCGGTTATAAGAATGTAGAGTTGTCTATCTGGAGGTAAATATATCGGTTATAAGAATGTCGCATTGTCTATCTGGAAGTAAATCTATCGGTTATAAGAATGTCGCATTGTCTATCTGAAGGGTAATCTATCGGTTATAAGAATGTAGACTTTTCTATCTGGAGGTAAATCTATCGGTTATAGATGTCGCATTGTCTATCTGGAGGGTAATCTATCGGTTATAAGAATGTAGAGTTGTCTATCTGGAGGTAAATATATCGGTTATAAGAATGTCGCATTGTCTATCTGGAAGTAAATCTATCGGCTATAAGAATGTCGCATTGTCTATCTGGAGGGTAATATCGGTTATAAGAATGTCGCATTGTCTATCTGGAGGGTAATATCGGTTATAAGAATGTCGCATTGTCTATCTGGAGGGTAATATCGGTTATAAGAATGTCGCATTGTCTATCTGGAGGGTAATATCGGTTATAAGAATGTCGCATTGTCTATCTGGAAGTACAATCTATCGGTTATAAGAATGTCGCATTGTCTATCTGAAGGGTATTCTATCGGTTATAAGAATGTCGCAGTCTATCTGGAGGTAAATTTATCGGTTATAAGAATGTCGCATTGTCAGTCTGGAGGGTAATATCGGTTATAAGAATGTCGCATTGTCTATCTGGAGGGTAAACCATCGGTTATAAGAATGTCGCATTGTATATCTGGAGGGTAATCTATCGGTTATAAGAATGTAGAGTTGTCTATCTGGAGTACTGTCTATCGGGTATAAGAATGTGGAGTTGTCTGTCTGGAGTGTCTACCGGTAATATGACTGAAGAATTGTCTGCCTACAGTGTCTATCGATTATAAGAATGTAGAGTTGTCTATCTGGGATGACCCTTGTCAGTTTTAAGAATTTAGATTTCTATATCAAGTACACTGTGTCGGCTAAAAGAATGTCGATTGTCTACGCCGAGCGTACTATATTAATTATATGAATGTAGATTACCTAACCCGAGGGTAATGTATTGGTTTTGAGAATGTAGATTGCGCTCTATCTCCTAATCCCCGAGAAATTCGTTGCTGTAATTTCTACATCTACCTGTTCGTAAATACCTGCCATGTTACCCGCATCGGCCCGTCCGTAGCAGTGTTTTTCAACCTTTTCAGGTGGCGCCCCCTTGAATATATGGCAAAAGACCCCAGCATGCTTTTTTTAAATAATTAAATTGAAACAAATGTTTGTATAACAGATTCTTCTTCTTTTCATCTTCTTCTTGTTCTCCTTCTCCTCCACCCCATATTCTTCTTCTTCCCCGCCCCCCCCCCCCCATCCCTCCTCTAGTCCTGAATTGCCTTTCAGGACCAGGTTTTGAAGAGGCATCCGATGAGAGCCTTGGTATGTGCTACATAAACGCTAGTTTTTGCAGCCTCGGATACTCTATCTATCGATGTTTTGTGTGGTCGACCTCTGGCTCAGCTTCCATTACGTCTGAGTCACAGGGCTTTCTGTGGTGTACTGTCTGGTGGTAGACTTGACACATGTCCAAACCATTTGACCTGTTGTCTCTTGATGTAGTTCCCTCGCAACTTCTTTTACGGTCTGTTTCATCGTCATCATCATGTGCCGTGTCTGTAAGTGTATTCTGACATGGTTCGTTTTCTCACATGATCACCAGAATCACGGATCAGTTCCGTGTTCTTGTCTCATGACCGAGCCATCCATGTATTTATCTCTTTGCCTTTCTCTTGCTCTTTAAGTTCTGGGATTCATTCCTTCTCACAACATATCCAAAATAGCATTGACGGTAGTCGTCTAATTGTTCTGTTAAGTTTGCGACTTTCATACAGTTTGTTACAAGTACAGATACACTTCTTCTTCATGTTCACTGGCTGTAAACCTCGGCGGAAAGTTCTGGTTATTCGTCCACTTCTGGTTTCTAGTCCTGTTCCAGAACCTGAGTGTTGCGTGCACATCCATTTTACAGATCTGGCTCGTGTATGCAGACTGTTGGTTCCTTGCCTATCAGGCAGATGCACTCCTACTTCGAAGGAAGCTCCCAATTAGTCGACTCTTACGACTCCTTTTTTGGGTAGACAGTGGGTCTATTCTTGCTTTGCCTACAGTCAGGCCCTGGAACCCACACGGGGAGTACAGATGCACTTCATTTCAAAATTGCTTGACGCCCTGCTTGAAACTTGCTCGCGGCCCTTCCCGCTCCACCCGGTCGAAAACCGCGCCCTACAGCCACGTGTCATGACCCTGTCACGGGTCACAACATGAGGCAGCTGTATTAAAGGGTCACCACAACATGAGGCAGCTGTATTAAAGGGTCACCACAACATGAGTAACTGTATTAAAGGGTCGCCACAACATGAGGCAGCTGTATTAAAGGGTCACCACAACATGAGTAACTGTATTAAAGGGTCACCACAACATGAGTAACTGTATTAAAGGGTCACCACAACATGAGGCAGCTGTATTAAAGGGTCACCACAACATGAGGCAGCTGTATTAAAGGGTCACCACAACATGAGTAACTGTATTAAAGGGTCACCACAACATGAGTAACTGTATTAAAGGGTCGCCACAACATGAGGCAGCTGTAATCAAGGGTCACCACAATATGAGTAACTGTATTAAAGGGTCGCCACAACATGAGGCAGCTGTATTAAAGGGTCACCACAACATGAGGCAGCTGTATTAAAGGGTGGCCACAACATGAGGCAGCTGTATTAAAGGGTCACCACAATATGAGGCAACTGTATTAAAGGGTCACCACAACATGAGGCAGCTGTATTAAAGGGTGGCCACAACATGAGGCAACTGTATTAAAGGGTCACCACAACATGAGTAACTGTATTAAAGGGTCGCCACAACATGAGGCAGCTGTATTAAAGCTTCGCCACAACACGAGGCAGCTGTATTAAAGGGTCACCACAACATGAGTAACTGTATTAAAGGGTCGCCACAACATGAGGCAGCTGTATTAAAGGGTCACCACAACATGAGGCAGCTGTATTAAAGGGTGGCCACAACATGAGGCAGCTGTATTAAAGGGTCACCACAACATAAGGCAGCTGTATTAAAGGGTCACCACAACATGAGGCAGCTGTATTAAAGGGTCACCACAACATAGGGCAGCTGTATTAAAGGGTCACCACAACATGAGGCAGCTGTATTAAAGGGTCACCACAACATGAGGCAGCTGTATTAAATGGTCACCACAACATGAGGCAGCTGAATTAAAGGGTCACCACAACATGAGGGAACTGTATTAAAGGGTCACCACAACATGAGGCAGCTGTATTAAAGGGTGGCCACAACATGAGGCAGCTGTATTAAAGGGTCACCACAACATAAGGCAGCTGTATTAAAGGGTCACCACAACATGAGGCAGCTGTATTAAAGGGTCACCACAACATAGGGCAGCTGTATTAAAGGGTCACCACAACATGAGGCAGCTGTATTAAAGGGTCACCACAACATGAGGCAGCTGTATTAAATGGTCACCACAACATGAGGCAGCTGAATTAAAGGGTCACCACAACATGAGGGAACTGTATTAAAGGGTCGCCACAACATGAGGGAACTGTATTAAAGGGTCACCACAACATGAGGGAACTGTATTAAAGGGTCGCCACAACATGAGGGAACTGTATTAAAGGGTCACCACAACATGAGGCAACTGTATTAAAGGGTCGCCACAACATGAGGCAACTGTATTAAAGGGTCACCACAACATGAGGCAACTGTATTAAAGGGTCGCCACAACATGAGGCAACTGTATTAAAGGGTGGCCACAACACGAGGCAACTGTATTAAAGGGTCGCCACAACATGAGGCAGCTGTATTAAAGGGTCACGGCATTAGAAAGGTTGAGAGCCACTGGTCTACAGACTTATTGCCACGGCAGTTTTAAATGGGGCCAGATTATCACCTTAAGCAAGTTTCCAGGCTGGTAAAAACCTGAGTGAATTTGCGGGATGGATTATTTTATTGCAGCTTTAAGCTTGCAGCGTTGGAGTGAACCGGTCGCAAGTTGGGTAACACCTCCCTTCCTTCCGTGTTGTCCCATCGGGCTGCTACTTACAGCCCTACCTAGCAGTTTATTTTTCCCTGTGATTGATGGGAGCCGCTGTGATGTGGTGTCTAGACGCTCGTCTGTGGATCTGAACGTTATGGGTTCAAGTCCTGACGGAGCCGACCTCTATTAGAAAAAATGCCCTGGCTCCCAGGTCAACACAACCTTAAATGGGAACCAGGTAAAGGCGGCCAACGCCGTGAGGCGGCCGGCGTGACTGTGACCACATCACCCACCGAGTGCTGGTTAGTCTGTAAAATATACGTCTAGCTCTGTATGTCCAACACGCATGAAGGCGTCGAAAAAGGGTCTTTTAAAAGGGTACCGTGGGTGATAACTTATCTTTGGCAAGTACAGATATGCTTTTCATCTAGCCTCAAAATGTGTTCGCTCCAGCGCTTGTTTCAAATCTCAACAAGCCATCTCTTATACATTTTATCGTTGTACTTATATCACTGAAGCAACTATGGGGTGACCCGTTTGCCATGAAGCTGAAACTAAGATTACTAGATTACCATCACTGAAGCGGTCGACCCAGGGCACACTGTGCTCCATTCGGCAGGGCACTTCTCTTTCGTATCCTTCCAAGCCATGGATGGTTGGGGAACCCTCTTGGCCTCGGGCACAGCGCCGGACAAGCCATTAAGTACACCAAGCCCCTGCTTGGGGCATTCAAAGGGAGGGGGAATCACAGACCTTTTTATTAGCCATGGAGCCCAGTGTTTATTTTCTCGGTTGAAGTGCAGTATATTAACAAACCCTATCAGAACAACAAAGCAACAAGGCAGGCTGGTTGCCTTATCTCTGTGAAGCCTAGAAGCCGATTATATTAGCTTGAGGATAGGATCAAAGACTTTGTAGTTTAAAAAAAAATAGGAGAGAATTTTTCAAATATAAATTATGCGGAAGTACACAAAAATAGACATATAAAATATTTCATCTTACTGTAAGTTTAGTTTAGTTTCGATAAATAAAATAGTATTTTATAGTTTATTATTGTGGCCACCGGACAGATTAAAAAGTAACCTGTCTGTGTGAAACGCTTAGTTTTGTCACAACCTGGCTACTGCTGCAAGGACATAGATTACCGCCGTTCGAAAGAGGTACATAATGATTTACAAATGTACCGTCTAAATAATTGCCGCCCTACGCAAAACCTGGGGAATGTTCGGTAGTCGGAATGTGTTTTTGTAGTGTGTGCCTGCATGTCTGGTCTGTGCCGGCCTGCCAACGGGCGAGAGAGTGTGTGAATGTAGGGCTGTCACTGCTGCAGTAGGGGACCCTCCGTGTAGGTAGGTGTCAGTTGATGGATGTCACCAGGCGTCTCTATCATTCAGCTCTAGTCGGTCGTCCTGCTGTTATTCCTTCACTGACCAAATTGTGGTGTATGCTTGGAATATGCCTTCTGTTGTTGTGTAGACTGAGGAAGCTGATTGTCAGCGGCGTCAAACTTCCAACATTTGTGATCGGTTTCTAGAAATGACGATATATGCTACCTGTGTAAGATGGGCTGTTGTGTTTCTGGAGGTAAGGGTTCCGTCACTTGTATCCCTGTTACTATCATTCTGTTATGAACGAGGAGCGGCTGGCTGGCCGAGCGATTGCAGCAGCAGAATTTCTCGCCGAAGACCCGGGTTCGATACCCGCTAAGGTGACGAACGGAACTTTTTTGGGGCGTCCTCGCTTTTTCAACCCCCCCCCCCCCTCCCCGTTGACCATTTTAGTGCTTGTTTATGGAAACTGCAGAGATGTTGTTTTATGGGTAAATAATGCAAATATCATGGACTGATAGTTAAGATGTCTTGGAAGAAATTGATTCACATACAGAACTTATCATCTGCACCTGGAAAGACTGGACTTTGTTTGGCCATGTCGTGATGAGGAAAACTGGACTGCACCGTGACATAACGCCCGGAGAGCTGGAGGGGAAGAGAGGAGAGGGAGACCGAGAGAGAAGATGACGAACTGTTTGCCCTGCCTTATGGCAGGGAGCATTTTTGTGTCAGAAATGCTTGTAAGTGCAGGAGACAGAAGGCTGGGGAAAGTTATGACCAGTAGCACCATACGGCAGGGACTATAAGAAGTCATCATTCTATACTCATCAACACTGGGAGATGGGTGGACACTGGGAGATGGGTGGACACTGGGAGATGGGTGGACACTGGGAGATGGATGGATGGACACTGGGAGATGGGTGGATGGACACTGGGAGATGGGTGGATGGACACTGGGAGATGGGTGGACACTGGGAGATGGGTGGACACTGGGAGATGGATGGACACTGGGAGATGGATGGACACTGGGAGATGGGTGGACACTGGGAGATGGGTGGATGGACACTGGGAGATGGGTGGATGGACACTGGGAGATGGGTGGATGGACACTGGGAGATGGGTGGATACTGGGAGAATGGGTGGACACTGGGAGATGGGTGGACACTGGGAGATGGGTGGACACTGGGAGATGGGTGGATGGACACTGGGAGATGGGTGGATGGACACTGGGAGATGGGTGGATGGACACTGGGAGATGGGTGGATACTGGGAGATGGATGGATGGACACTGGGAGATGGGTGGACGCTGGGAGATGATGGATACTGGGAGATGGATGGACGCTGGGAGATGGATGTACACTAGGAGATGATGGATGGACACTGGGAGATGATGGATGGACACTGGGAGATGATGGATGGACACTGGGAGATGATGGATGGACACTGGGAGATGGATGGACACTGGGAGATGATGGATGGACACTGGGAGATGATGGATGGACACTGGGAGATAATGGATGGACACTGGGAGATGATGGATGGACACTGGGAGATGGGTGGACACTGGGAGATGGGTGGACACTGGGAGATGGGTGGACACTGGGAGATGGGTGGACACTGGGAGATGGGTGGACACTGGGAGATGGGTGGACACTGGGAGATAGGTGGACACTGGGAGATGATGGATGGACACTGGGAGATGGATGGACACTGGGAGATGGGTGGACACTGGGAGATGGGTGGACACTGGGAGATGGGTGGACACTGGGAGATGGATGGACACTGGGAGATGGATGGACACTGGGAGATGGGTGGACACTGGGAGATGGGTGGACACTGGGAGATGGGTGGACACTGGGAGATGGATGGATGGACACTGGGAGATGGATGGATGGACACTGGGAGATGGATGGATGGACACTGGGAGATGGGTGGATGGACACTGGGAGATGGGTGGATGGACACTGGGAGATGGGTGGATGGACACTGGGAGATGGGTGGGTGGACACTGGGAGATGGGTGGACACTGGGAGATGGGTGGACACTGGGAGATGGATGGACACTGGGAGATGGATGGACACTGGGAGATGGGTGGATGGACACTGGGAGATGGGTGGATGGACACTGGGAGATGGGTGGATGGACACTGGGAGATGGGTGAATACTGGGAGAATGGGTGGACACTGGGAGTTGGGTGGACACTGGGAGATGGGTGGACACTGGGAGATGGGTGGACACTGGGAGATGGGTGGATGGACACTGGGAGATGGGTGGATGGACACTGGGAGATGGGTGGATGGACACTGGGAGATGGGTGGATACTGGGAGATGGATGGATGGACACTGGGAGATGGGTGGACACTGGGAGATGATGGATACTGGGAGATGGATGGACGCTGGGAGATGGATGTACACTGGGAGATGATGGATGGACACTGGGAGATGATGGATGGACACTGGGAGATGATGGATGGACACTGGGAGATGATGGATGGACACTGGGAGATGATGGATGGACACTGGGAGATGGGTGGACACTGGGAGATGATGGATGGACACTGGGAGATGATGGATGGACACTGGGAGATGATGGATGGACACTGGGAGATGATGGATGGACACTGGGAGATGGGTGGACACTGGGAGATGGGTGGACACTGATAGATGGGTGGACACTGGGAGATGGGTGGACACTGGGAGATGGGTGGACACTGGGAGATGGGTGGACACTGGGAGATGGGTGGACACTGGGAGATGATGGATGGACACTGGGAGATGGATGTACACTGGGAGATGGGTGGACACTGGGAGATGGGTGGACACTGGGAGATGGGTGGACACTGGGAGATGGATGTACACTGGGAGATGGATGGACACTGGGAGATGGGTGGACACTGGGAGATGGGTGGACACTGGGAGATGGGTGCACACTGGAAGATGGGTGGACGTTGGGAGATGGATGGACGTTGGGAGATGGATGGACCCTGGGAGATGGATGGACACTGGGAGATGGATGGACACTGGGAGATGGATGGACACTGGGAGATGGATGGACACTGGGAGATGGATGGACACTGGAAGATGGATGTACACTGGGAGATAGATGTATATGGGAGATGGATGAACACTGGGAGATGGATGGACACTGGGAGATGGATGGACCCTGGGAGATGGATGGACCCTGGGAGATGGATGGACCCTGGGAGATGGATGGACACTGGGAGATGGATGGACACTGGGAGATGGATGGACACTGGGAGATGGATGGACACTGGGAGATGGATGGACACTGGGAGATGGATGGACACTGGGAGATGGATGGACACTGGGAGATGGATGGACACTGGGAGATGGATGGACACTGGAGATGGATGGACACTGGGAGATGGATGGACACTGGGAGATGGATGGACACTGGGAGATGGGTGGACACTGGGAGATGGGTGGACACTGGGAGATGGGTGGACACTGGGAGATGGGTGGACACTAGGAGATGGGTGGACACTGGGAGATGGGTGCAACTGGGAGATGGGTGCACACTGGGAGATGGGTGCACACTGGGAGATGGGTGTACACTGGGAGATGGGTGGACACTGGGAGATGGGTGGACACTGGGAGATGGATGGACACTGGGAGATGGATGGACACTGGGAGATGGATGTACACTGGGAGATGGATGTACACTGGGAGATGGATGGAGACTGGGAAATGGATGGACACTGGGAAATGGATAGACACTGGGAGATGGATGGACGCTGGGAGATGGATGCACACTGGGAAATGGATGGATACTGGGAAATGGATGGACACTGGGAGATGGATGGACACTGGGAGATGGAGGATGGACACTGGGAGATGATGGATGGACACTGGGAGATGATGGATGGACACTGGGAGATGATGGATGGACACTGGGAGATGATGGATGGACACTGGGAGATGATGGATGGACACTGGGAGATGATGGATGGACACTGGGAGATGATGGATGGACACTGGGAGATGATGGATGGACACTGGGAGATGATGGATGGACACTGGGAGATGGGTGGACACTGGGAGATGGGTGGACACTGATAGATGGGTGGACACTGGGAGATGGGTGGACACTGGGAGATGGGTGGACACTGGGAGATGGGTGGACACTGGGAGATGGGTGGACACTGGGAGATGATGGATGGACACTGGGAGATGGATGTACACTGGGAGATGGGTGGACACTGGGAGATGGGTGGACACTGGGAGATGGGTGGACACTGGGAGATGGATGTACACTGGGAGATGGATGGACACTGGGAGATGGGTGGACACTGGGAGATGGGTGGACACTGGGAGATGGGTGCACACTGGAAGATGGGTGGACGTTGGGAGATGGATGGACGTTGGGAGATGGATGGACCCTGGGAGATGGATGGACACTGGGAGATGGATGGACACTGGGAGATGGATGGACACTGGGAGAGGATGGATGGACACTGGGAGATGGATGGACACTGGGAGATGGATGGACACTGGAGATAGATGTATATGGGAGATGGATGAACACTGGAGATGGATGGACACTGGGAGATGGATGGACCCTGGGAGATGGGATGGATGGACCCTGGGAGATGGATGGACCCTGGGAGATGGATGGACACTGGGAGATGGATGGACACTGGGAGATGGATGGACACTGGGAGATGGATGGACACTGGGAGATGGATGGACACTGGGAGATGGATGGACACTGGGAGATGGATGGACACTGGGAGATGGATGGACACTGGGAGATGGATGGACACTGGGAGATGGATGGACACTGGGAGATGGGTGGACACTGGGAGATGGGTGGACACTGGGAGATGGGTGGACACTGGGAGATGGGTGGACACTGGGAGATGGGTGGACACTAGGAGATGGGTGGACACTGGGAGATGGGTGCAACTGGGAGATGGGTGCACACTGGGAGATGGGTGCACACTGGGAGATGGGTGTACACTGGGAGATGGGTGGACACTGGGAGATGGGTGGACACTGGGAGATGGATGGACACTGGGAGATGGATGGACACTGGGAGATGGATGTACACTGGGAGATGGATGTACACTGGGAGATGGATGGAGACTGGGAAATGGATGGACACTGGGAAATGGATAGACACTGGGAGATGGATGGACGCTGGGAGATGGATGCACACTGGGAAATGGATGGATACTGGGAAATGGATGGATACTGGGAAATGGATGGACGCTGGGAGATGGGTGGACGCTGGGAGATGGGTGGACGCTGGGAGATGGGTGGACGCTGGGAGATGGATGGACGCTGGGAGATGGATGGACCCTGGGAGATGGATGGACCCTGGGAGATGGATGGACCCTGGGAGATGGATGGACCCTGGGAGATGGATGGACGCTGAGAGATGGATGGACGTTGGGAGATGGATGGACGCTGGGAGATGGATGGACACTGGGAGATGGATGGACACTGGGAGATGGATGGACACTGGGTGATGGGTGGACACTGGGTGATGGGTGGACACTGGGAGATGGGTGGACACTGGGAGATGGGTGGACACTGGGAGATGGGTGGACACTGGGAGATGGATGTAACAATGGAGTATGGATCTGGTACTTTGCTTTGTGCAGACTGTTGTGACACGTGAAAAGGTCAGCATTTAAAATAAAGTCTACTCGGATCTGAGTGATCATCCTATACTATACCCCAGTATGGCAGCCTAGTGACTAGACGCTTTCTTGCTGGGGGCAGATCTGGGATTTGAATCCACTTCAGAGGAGGATTATTATAATCTTCGACTCAGCCTATTGTGGTTACCATGAAATGTCATGGGAAATAAAGGCAGCTGATGTGAATGTTGACCTTGTTATCTATCCCAAGCACCATCTGTGTGATGTGCCTGTGAAATGAAAAATGGTCCTTTACATTTTTTTTATTTGGGTCCTTTACCTTGTTACTAACCCCAGCTGCAGTATCCATGTGCAGTTACTTGTTCAGTCACCTGTTCATTCAACACCTGAATCACACCTTTCACCACGCTCCATGGCTCTGATTACCAGTGATTCTTTATAAAGACCAGCCTCAGTGATGATGACTTTGAATCTAATGTCACATTTTGTAAGGGACTTGTCAGTAAAGCCACTGTCGTTGATTTGTTTGGCATTCAGTAAAGTATGTGATATCTGACTTGTTGACACGCTTCTACAACTTGTCTGTTGTCCGCACAGCTTCCAATATGTTAGTGGTTATCCAGGCGTTATGATGATTTCATTCATGATCCTGCCATGTCATTATGTGTCACTAGGTCTCGCAGGCTATTCCTGCATTCCATTCTATTTTGTGCAGTCAGTTCAAGATCCAGTCCTACAACTTTGGACTGTCTCATCAATGTTCACCTAGGGTTTCTTTTGGGCCTTCTTAATCCCTGCATTTCCCATTTTAATGCCTGTTTGGTGATTCTCTGCTGGTTTCTTCTCAGGATGTGTCCACTGTAGCGCCATCTTCTCTGTCTTATAACTGGGCCACAGTCCTGACATTTAAAAAAAAACCGATTCTAGTGATAATTCTTTTAAATGAAGTAGTGTGTATGTCATACATGCTCTCAGTGCACCACTCTGCTGGCTTGTTTACCTAAATGGCATCCTCTCCTGCAAGTTTCTGTAGCAAATTTAATACAGGATGGGGGAGCTGGCCTCAACCTTAACCTTCCTCCTTTCTCCTCCGGGCTTGGGACCGGCAATTACATAGGTAAAGTTTGTGTGTGTGGGACCATGTGAGAGCCTGGTGATGATGTTAGGTAAAAGGTGTGTGTGTATGTGTGTGGGACCATGTGAGAGCCTGGTGAGGATGTCAGGTAAAAGGTGTGTGTGTATGTGTGTGGGACCATGTGAGAGCCTGGTGATGATGTTAGGTAAAAGGTGTGTGTGTGTATGTGTGTGGGACCATGTGAGAGCCTGGTGATGATGTTAAGTAAAAGGTGTGTGTGTGGGACCATGTGAGAGCCTGGTGATGATGTTAGGTAAAAGGTGTGTGTGTGGGTGTGTGGGACCATGTGAGAGCCTGGTGATGATGTTAAGTAAAAGGTGTGTGTGTGGGTGTGTGGGACCATGTGAGAGCCTGGTGATGATGTTAGGTAAAAGGTGTGTGTGTGGGTGTGTGGGACCATGTGAAAGCCTGGTGATGATGTTAGGTAAAAGGTGTGTGTGCATGTGCACATGCACCCCTCCCCATTCATCCATCCATCATTCTGTCCATATAAATGCGTGATGATGTTAGTGTGCGTGATTGTGTGTGAGAGACCGAGTCCTTGATTAAGATGTTAGTGTGTGTGTGTGTGTGTGTGTGTGTGTGCGTGCACGCATGTATGTGTGTGCATGCGTGCTATGAACATACATTTGCCCTAGAAAAACAGCCCAGAAATGCTGGGGTTTGTTCTGCAGCGTCATGCAAAGGATACACAACCAACTTTTAATATAGGAACACTCACCAGTCAGTCCGTTCAACATCTTCAGAAATAGACTGACTACCAAGGGATTTGCCCCTAGTGTATCACACCTGTTTCTTAGTGCTAACAGTGAGAACAGTGCATGTCTTTAGCTCCACATAAGTTGGCATGACTTGGCTAGTGTTGATACTTGTATTTATCTGGAGTCCCAGCAGATACTAACAATCTTGTTTCTATTGTTTTGGTGCCTGGACTGTTGTATCTCCTAACAGAGACCGTGAAAGAAGATGAAGAGGAGAAGGATCAGGAGTACCAGCAAGGCAGACCCCAGCCAAAGGACAACCCTCCTCCCAACAGTGTTGATACAGTGACCACAGTCCCCAGCTCCAGCAACCAGGCACAGGTCACTCTGGCACAAGTGACCTCAAACAGCACGGCCAGGTCAGCAGCACAAGGGGATTCCAACTTTTCCTACACTAGCAGTTCCTCCTCCAAATGGCAGCCAGCGACCTCCAACCCCACAGTGACCTTCACATCTGCAGCACAGATAGTTACACCAGTAGTCAGTAATGCAGGTAGTTCTTGTGTTTGTTCCCTTAGTGGACTAACCTCTAGTCAGTGATTCTTAACCTGTGTTACAAGCAGGGGCTTTTGAGCTGTGCAACTAGCAGGGGTTCTCAACCTGTGTTACAAGCAGGGGCTTTTGAGCTGTGCAACTAGCAGGGGTTCTCAACCTGTGTTACTGACAGGGATTTTTTTTAAAGCTATGTGAGCAGCAGGGGCTCTTAGCACTAGCAGGGGTTCTTAACCTGTATGAGAGGCAGATACTGTTAGTCTCTGGGACAACCAGGGGCTCTCAATCTGTGTAACAATCAGGGGTTCTTAACCTGTATGAGAAGCAGATACTGTTAGTCTCTGGGACAACCAGGGGCTCTCAATCTGTGTAACAATCAGGGGTTCCTAACCTGTATGAGAAGCAGATACTGTTAGTCTCTGGGACAACCAGGGGCTCTCAATCTGTGTAACAATCAGGGGTTCTCAACCTGTATGAGAGGCAGATACTGTTAGTCTCTGTGACAACCAGGCATTCTAAATTTTTGTAAAAATCATGGATTTTTAAACCTATGCAACATTTAAGGGTGTTTAATCTGTAATATTCTAGAGCTGTTAATCTGTAACTATCAGGGGCTCTCAATCTGTGTAACAATCAGGGGTTCTTAATCTGTGTTACAATCGGGGGTGCTTAAAGTAGTAACCTGTCTGATAATCAGGGATTCTTAATCAGTTTGACAATCAGGTTTTCCCTCCACCTCCTATGTAACAGTTAATTGCTGAAAGCTCTGTACCAGGTTTAATTTATTTGACTTCCATAAATGTCTTAGTGATATCAAAATGTCTCTTGTATTTAATATTCTTACTGTTATATCCCAATCTGCTGCCTCCATCTTTGTCTGCATTAGTGCATAAATAGCTAAATAGGTGCATGCTTCCGTTTTTTGACACGTTTTGTTCATTTTTGCAAGTTACATCATCTCTTCTGAATTACCAAAGCTTTATCAGGGTCTTCCCCCTCTCCCCCCCCCCCCCCAGTAAAGTTACTGTGGAGTTTATTTACTGTGTTAAAGACATCAGGTTTAAAACACTATGTCAAAATCTCAGTTCATCCACAGTTTGCGACTTCAGTTTGTTCATTATGTTGAGACATCAGTTCCTGCATTTTCAGACATAGGTTTGTTCACTGTGTTGAGACCTCAGTTCATACACTGTGTTGAGCTTTCTAGGCACTATGACCTCAGTTCATGTGCTGTCTTGAGACCTTAGTTCATGTGCTGTGTTGAGACCTTAGTTCACGTGTTGTGTTGAGACCTTAGTTCACGTGCTGTGTTGAGACCTTAGTTCACGTGTTGTGTTGAGACCTTAGTTCATGTGTTGTGTTGAGACCTTAGTTCACGTGTTGTGTTGAGACCTTAGTTCATGTGCTGTGTTGAGACCTTAGTTCACGTGTTGTTCATGTGCTGTGTTGAGACCTTAGTTCACATGCTGTGTTGAGACCTTAGTTCATGTGCTGTGTTGAGACCTTAGTTCATGTGCTGTGTTGAGACCTTAGTTCATGTGCTGTGTTGAGACCTTAGTTCATGTGCTGTGTTGAGACCTCAGTTCATGTGCTGTGTTGAGACCTTAGTTCACGTGTTGTGTTGAGACCTTAGTTCACGTGCTGTGTTGAGACCTTAGTTCACATGTTGTGTTGAGACCTCAGTTCATGTGCTGTGTTGAGACCTTAGTTCATGTGCTGTGTTGAGACCTTAGTTCACGTGTTGTGTTGAGACCTTAGTTCATGTGCTGTGTTGAGACCTCAGTTCATGTGCTGTGTTGAGACCTTAGTTCACGTGTTGTGTTGAGACCTTAGTTCACGTGTTGTGTTGAGACCTTAGTTCATGTGTTGTGTTGAGACCTCAGTTCATGTGTTGTGTTGAGACCTTAGTTCATGTGCTGTGTTGAGACCTCAGTTTATGTGTTGTGTTGAGACCTCAGTTCATGTGCTGTGTTGAGACCTTAGTTCATGTGCTGTGTTGAGACCTTAGTTCATGTGCTGTGTTGAGACCTTAGTTCATGTGTTGTGTTGAGACCTCAGTTCATGTTTTGTGTTGAGACCTTAGTTCATGTGCTGTGTTGAGACCTCAGTTCATGTGTTGTGTTGAGACCTCAGTTCATGTGTTGTGTTGAGACCTTAGTTCATGTGCTGTGTTGAGACCTCAGTTCATGTGTTGTGTTGAGACCTTAGTTCATGTGCTGTGTTGAGACCTCAGTTCATGTGCTGTGTTGAGACCTTAGTTCATGTGCTGTGTTGAGACCTTAGTTCATGTGTTGTGTTGAGACCTTAGTTCATGTGCTGTGTTGAGACCTCAGTTCATGTGCTGTGTTGAGACCTTAGTTCATGTGCTGTGTTGAGACCTTAGTTCATGTGCTGTGTTGAGACCTTAGTTCATGTGTTGTGTTGAGACCTCAGTTCATGTGTTGTGTTGAGACCTTAGTTCATGTGCTGTGTTGAGACCTCAGTTCATGTGTTGTGTTGAGACCTCAGTTCATGTTCTGTGTTGAGACCTTAGTTCATGTGCTGTGTTGAGACCTTAGTTCATGTGCTGTGTTGAGACCTCAGTTCATGTGCTGTGTTGAGACCTTAGTTCATGTGTTGTGTTGAGACCTCAGTTCATGTGCTGTGTTGAGACCTTAGTTCACGTGTTGTGTTGAGACCTCAGTTCATGTGCTGTGTTGAGACCTTAGTTCATGTGCTGTGTTGAGACCTTAGTTCATGTGCTGTGTTGAGACCTCAGTTCATGTGCTGTGTTGAGACCTTAGTTCATGTGCTGTGTTGAGACCTCAGTTCATGTGTTGTGTTGAGACCTCAGTTCATGTGCTGTGTTGAGACCTTAGTTCATGTGCTGTGTTGAGACCTTAGTTCATGTGCTGTGTTGAGACCTTAGTTCACGTGTTGTGTTGAGACCTTAGTTCATGTGTTGTGTTGAGACCTTAGTTCATGTGCTGTGTTGAGACTTTAGTTCACGTGCTGTGTTGAGACCTTAGTTCATGTGTTGTGTTAAGACCTTAGTTCATGTGTTGTGTTGAGACCTCAGTTCATGTGTTGTGTTGAGACCTCAGTTCATGTGTTGTGTTGAGACCTCAGTTCATGTGTTGTGTTGAGACCTTAGTTCACGTGTTGTGTTGAGACCTTAGTTCATGTGTTATGTTGAGACCTCAGTTCATGTGTTGTGTTGAGACCTTAGTTTATGTGTTGTGTTGAGACCTTAGTTCATGTGTTGTGTTGAGACCTTAGTTCATGTGTTGTGTTGAGACCTCTATTAGTGCACTGTGTTGAAACCTCTGTTAGTGCACTGTGTTGAAACCTCTGTTAGTGCACTGTGTTGAAACCTCTGTTAGTGTACTGTGTTGAAACCTTTGTTAGTGCACTGTGTTAAAACCTCTGTTAGTGCACTGTGGTGAGACTCCCTCTTGGAAACCATGTACTTACTGTCTTATCCATATGCATTGGACAGAATCCTTGACAAACTTTATCAAACGTCGGTTACTTGTTTAATGTGTTACCTTTTTGTTCTGTGTACTTGAGTATTTAACTGAGCACCATGTTTTATTTCATGTTTCAATTTCAGCCATCATGTCAACGTCCACCCATGACCGTCCAATGGTAATGACAGCCAAGTGTCCCAGCCCACTTCTCCCAGGCCACCAGGAGCAGCTCCACCATCCTCCACCACCAAAGTACACAGAGGCTTTGGCTCAAGTGGCGCCAGAGATGATGGTGGGGGCACGCCTCCCTGCCGTATCCTTCCAGCCTGTCGGGGACAAGTTCCAACATGTCATTGGTAGGTCATTATATTGCCAGTTCTTGCTGGATTTTCATTGGGTGATAATAACATCCGTCCAAGTTTCTATTTATTAGTGGCATCTTAACGTCTGTTCACAGGATAGTGGTTCATTGTTTTGTAGGGAGGTGTGGGAGTAACAGTAGTAATGATGAGGGTCAGTGTAAGACCACTTTGAGTTGAGACAAATCTTCCATGATAAGTTCATGAGATTTCAGGACTAATGTGGCCATTACCTGTATTTGACAGAATGCAGAAGGCTAACAACATAAACTACCAAATATCCTCACTTGTGAGACATCAGAATATCAACATGCACACACAAAGGCAGCTGATAAATGCACTGTTGTACCAACTTTGTGCTATCAGTGTCAGGCATGGACAGTCCTGTTTGTACCAACTTTGTGCTATCAGTGTCAGGCATGGACAGTCCTGTTTGTACCAACTTTTTGCTATCAGTGTCAGGCATGGACAGTCCTATTTGTACCAACTTTGTGCTATCAGTGTCAGGCATGGACAGTCCTATTTGTACCAACTTTGTGCTATCAGTGTCAGGCATGGACAGTCCTGTTTGTACCAACTTTGTGCTATCAGTGTCAGGCATGGACAGTCCTATTTGTACCAATTTTGTGCTATCAGTGTCAGGCATGGACAGTCCTGTTTGTACCAACTTTGTGCTATCAGTGTCAGGCATGGACAGTCCCCAACTTTGTGCTATCAGTGTCAGGCATGGACAGTCCTATTTGTACCAACTTTGTGCTATCAGTGTCAGGCATGGACAGTCCTATTTGTACCAACTTTGTGCTATCAGTGTCAGGCATGGACAGTCCTGTTTGTACCAACTTTGTGCTATCAGTGTCAGGCATGGACAGTCCTATTTGTACCAACTTTGTGCTATCAGTGTCAGGCGTGGACACTCCTAGAAAAACATAAACGCAAAATTCCCACCTGTGAGATGTGTAAGGAATGCTGCAGGAATGCATCATATATTAATTTATAACTAAGTTAACTGATCTCTGATATCAACAAGAGTTGATTACTGGCATCACAAGGGCTTCTGGACCTACTGTGGGTGGGGCATATAGAGAGAATTGCAGATAACTGAAGAGACAGCAACTGTGTACACAAAAGAGTTGAATAGGAGTGGACTGCAAGGCAGACCAAGAAGATGCTGGAGAGATGATACACTGGCAGACATACAAACACTTGGAGTCCCCGAGAGAAAAGAGACAGAAAGAGACAGCCAATCACAGATGAACTGAGGTGGATGATAGCAGCAGTCAACCTCAAGGGCTTCAAATCCTAAAAATAAAAATTACGAATAAGTATATTTTGTTTTCTCCTTTTTCTTCTTCTTCGCATTCACTGGTTGTAAACTCCGGCAGAAAGTTCTGGTTGTTCATCCAGTTTTAGACTTCGTCTTTTTCCAGAACCTGAGTGTTGCATGTGCATTCCTTTTACAAAGATGACTCATTTGCGTGTGCAGCTGTTGGTTCCTTGCCTCTCAGGCAGGTGCACTCTGACTTTGAAGAAAGCTCCCAGTTATTCGACTCTTACAACATACTTTTGGGTAGGCAGTGGGTTAGTTCTCGTTTTCCCTACAATAAGGCCCCAGACCCCACACAGGGATATTTTGTTTTGAATACTACAAATGTCACTTAAATGTCACTGATGTCACTTGTATGTTATTGACTGTCACTGATGTCACTTGTATGTTATTGACTGTCACTGATGTCACTTGTATGTTATTGACTGTCACTGATGTCACTTGTATGTTATTGATGTCACTGATGTCACTTGTATGTTATTGATGTCACTGATGTCACTTGTATGTTATTGATGTCACTGATGTCACTTGTATGTCACTGATGTCACTTGTATGTTATGACTGTCACTGATGTCACTTGTATGTTATTGACTGTCACTGATGTCACTGATGTCACTTGTATGTTATTGACTGTCACTGATGTCACTTGTATGTTATTGATGTCACTGATGTCACTTGTATGTTATTGACTGTCACTGATGTCACTGATGTCACTTGTATGTTATGTGATATTGACTGATGTCACTGATGTCACTGATGTTTATTACTGTCACTGTCACTGACTGATGTCACTTGTATGTTATTGACTGTCTTGTTTGTAAAAATTCCAGTTCCACCAGAAGTGCATTCAGACGATGAAGATGATGTAGAAGATGCAGATGATGATGAAGATGATGATGATGATGACGGTAAATATGTGATAGACCCCGACATGATACCCCCACAGTCTCCCTACCAAGCAGTCTTGGCCAGTGAACCGGATTTGAACAAGAGGCCTCATAAATCTGCGCTGAAGAAGCCAAACACACCTACAGCAACAGGTGAGTGCTTTTCTGTTTCATTCTTAGATTACAGTCTGCAGGACTGAGACCTAGTGACTTCTCTTTTCACCCTGGGAAGGCTAAATCTAGTCGTTTATGTTTGTGACTTCTTCTTGAAGTCCATGTGTGGCGTTGGTAGCAGCGTCTATTCAGAACCATTTGGCATGATTTGGCATGACAGCAAACTGTCCAAACATCTTCTCTGTAGTTATTTGTTTGATGGTCAGAGGTGGAACAACAGTAGTGGTGTTTCCAGGTTGGGCCAAGATGGCGGGACGTGTTTCCCTCTAGCTTGGCTTAAGACTGTTGATTCATGACCCGACAAGTCGCCATCATAAAACATCCATTGTTTTAGAATCAGATTTCTGGCTCTAAATGTTATGATGCTTCATTCAAAGTTATGAACACCAGAAGGGCACAAGAAAACGGAGAAGACCAAGAGAGACCTTGCGTAGAACCAACATCAGGGAAGGCTCAACCATGGGCCTACAAATGAACATCCAAGAGCTAAAACAGGTGGCAATGTACCCTCAGACATGGAGGGCTATGACCTCTTCCCTGTGCGCCGCATTAGGCTCAAGAGGAAAGACTAATTGTGGAACAACAGGCTCTAGTTGTAGATTGGTATACATAATGTGCTTCGTGGGGACTACTGCCAGTGCTGTGCAGTAATTTCTAAATGCACAGCATATAGTATATTCACTAACACAATATAGATTTCCGTGTCTTACATACGCTACTTTGACTTTCACACATTGCTTCCACTTTCATACGTTGCTTCCACTTTCATTCGTTGCTTCCACTTTCACACATTGCTTCCACTTTCATACGTTGCTTCCACTTTCATTCATTGCTTCCACTTTCACACATTGCTTCCACTTTCATACGTTGCTTCCACTTTCAGTCACTGCTTCCACTTTTACACTTTGCTATAACTTTCACACATTGCTTCCACTTTCATACATTGCTTCCACTTTTACACATTGCTACAACTTTCATACATTGCTTCCACTTTCATACATTGCTTCCACTTTTACACATTGCTATAACTTTCATACATTGCTTGCACTTTCATACATTGCTTCCACTTTCATACATTGCTTCCACTTTCACACATTGCTATAACTTTCACACATTGCTTCCACTTTCATACATTGCTTCCACTTTCACACATTGCTATAACTTTCACACATTGCTTCCACTTTCATACATTGCTTCCACTTTCACACATTGCTATAACTTTCACACATTGCTTCCACTTTCACACATTGCTTCCACTTTCACACATTGCTTCCACTTTCACACATTGCTTCCACTTTTACACATTGCTTAACTCACATACATTGCTTTCACTTTCATACATTGCTTCCACTTTCATACATTGCTTGCTATACACTTTCATACATTGCTTCCACTTTCACACATTGCTATAACTTTCACACATTGCTTCCACTTTCATACATTGCTTCCACTTTTACACATTGCTATAACTTTCATACATTGCTTCCACTTTTACACATTGCTATAACTTTCACACATTGCTTCCACTTTCACACATTGCTTCCACTTTCACACATTGCTGCTTCATACACTTTTCCACTTTCACACATTGCTTCCATATACATTGCTTCCACTTTCACACATTGCTTCCACTTTCACACATTGCTTCCACTTTCACACATTGCTTCCACTTTCATACATTGCTTCCACTTTTACACATTGCTATAACTTTCACACATTGCTTTCACTTTCATACATTGCTTCCACTTTTACACATTGCTATAACTTTCATACATTGCTTCCACTTTTACACATTGCATGCTCTACATTGCTTCCCACTTTCACACATTGCTTTCACTTTCATACATTGCTTCCACTTTTACACATTGCTATAACTTTCATACATTGCTTCCACTTTTACACATTGCTATAACTTTCACACATTGCTTCCACTTTCACGTGCTGTGCAGTAATTTCTAAATGCACAGCATATAGTATATTCACTAACACAATATAGATTTCCGTGTCTTACATACGCTACTTTGACTTTCACACATTGCTTTCACTTTCATACATTGCTTCCACTTTTACACATTGCTATAACTTTCATACATTGCTTCCACTTTTACACATTGCTATAACTTTCACACATTGCTTCCACTTTCACACATTGCTTCCACTTTCACACATTGCTTCCACTTTCATAGGTTGATTCTACTTGCATATAATAGAAATGGCACTTGATTGATAGATATTTTATCAGTGATTGTTTTGTTTCTGATTCTTATCCCTCTTCCCTGAACCACAGTTTTTTTATAATAAAACAAATTAAATAAGCTGACTGACTTACTTAGTCGCTCCTCTTCTACATTGAGTGTAGAGGTTTGCCAGAGAGATTGCCAGACTTTTATATCTGCGTTTTTTTTCTCTGGCCTTGTTCCATTCCAGTCCTCCTTTAGTTAGGGACTGTCGGGTGTTGTCTTCCCAGCGCACCCTGGGTCGTCCTGAAGGTCTGGTTCTCTATTTCTTAACCTCCCATGTTTGCCATGGTGGCCAACTTTCTCCCATTCTGCATACATGTCAAAACCATCGTAACTGTGACTGATCCAACTGAGTTTGTAAGGCCTGGGTTTCAAGATCTTGAAGTATTTTCTGATTGCGAACTTTGTCACTTCTTGTCACTAGGACCACCTTTTTCAGATATCTCATTACTGAGGCCTGCAGCTGGCTTCTGTTAGCTGTTGTCATTGCTCATGACTCACACCCATAGGTCAGGACTGGCACATAGAGCGGTAAACAGCCATTTTCGTCCTCTTGCCAATTTCTCTTTTACCAAGAAACCTCGGTTTATGGCCTGGAAGAGTCTCCCAGCAGCTGCTTTTCGTGTAGCCAGCTCAGTCTTAATGCCTCCATTTCGGTCTAATACAACTCTAAGGTATTTGAACTGGTTAACCTGCTCCAATGCAATGTCCCATCATGATCTGGTGTTTCTTCTCCTCTCTTGAGATCACCACGCTTTTAGTTTTGGAGATATTAATGGTCATCCCTCTCTTCTCAAGCTCTTCCTTACAGACAAGTAAGTTGCATTGAAGATGTGCCTCTGATTTAGCTCTCAGGGGCCACATTGTCTGCAAAAGCCAGCTCTGATACACAGATCGGTCTCATCTTCCAGTACCCTACAGAGTACTTCTTTGTCTTCTCCTTACAGGTCTTGATGACATCATCCATCATCAGAAAAAAGAGGTCCGGTGAGCATAATAATATGACACAATAATAATAATAACAACAAAACATGAGAGACATTTCAGTAATGACCTACACTTTCATTATCTTCCTCGGCAGTCTCAAGTTGGACAGCAAGACCACTGGACACAAGCCGAGCAAGTCCAGTTCCCACATCTGGTTCTGGTGCTCTACTTGTGGCGCCCCCATCACCACTACCATCACATCCAGAGGGCAGCACCGGTCGCCTTTCCCCTCAGCCAGCGACTATAGCTGGGGCGATGCGACCAATTCCTCGACCTAGAGTCACCATTCAGTCAGGGTAAGTTGTATTTTTCTTCTTCTATGGCTGTAAACTCTGGCAAAAAAGTTCTGGTTGTTCATCCATCTCTTGACTTAAGTCTTGTTCCAGGACTTGTGTTCATCCGTTTTAAAGATCTGGCTTATTTGTAAGCAGATTGTTGCGTCCTTGCCTCTCAGGCAGATGCACTCTGACTTCGAAGGAAACCTCCAATTAGTTGACTCTTATGACATGCTTGTAGGGTAGGCAGTAAGTCTGTTCTTGTCCCCCCCCCCCCCCCCCCCCCCCCCCTTCCACCCACACAGTGGGGCCCTGGAATGCACACAGGAAGCAGCCCCAACAGGGAGTGTAAGTTTTCATTGTTTGGTGTAGTGTCAGTAGGGGTACTTGAGTCATCTTCGTCACCAGGTTGCAGCTTCTGGCCAGCTTTTCTGAATGTGCACTCATTGTTCCCATGTGGATCCTGGGTCCCTGGTGTGTGTGTGGAGGGGGTGGGGACTCCATCATCTTCCCAACAAGAATGTAATAAAAGTCAACTAATTGGGGTTTTCCTTTAAAGTCGGAGTGCATCTGTCTGAAAGGCAAGGAACCAACAGTCTGCATACAAAAAAGCAATATGTGTAAAACAGATGTGCATACACTACTGAAATTCAAAACAAGCCTAAAGTCCAGATGTGGACAAACTAATGGAACTTTTCCACAATAGTTTAAAACTGGTGAACGCGAAGTAAATGAAGATTGTATCTTGTTGACTTGATTGAGTTGATTGTATACATAATCTTATTTGTTGACCTAGATGCTTGATGTCTCACTAGATTCTGTCAGTATTTCTTACAAAAATTAGTAATAGTACAGAAACTTCAATTTTCTGAAAATATCAGATCAGAGCAGTTTGGAGAGAGAATTTGATCATCCGTCTGCTCAAACCCAGATGTCGAGAAAAGATTAATGCCATTAAGTAGATATAAGCAGATGCCTGAGGACTACCACTATGTGTTGCTTGGGACAGTTAGCTAGTCCTGTACTACGTGTTGCTTGGGACAGTTAGCTAGTCCTGTACTACGTGTTGCTTGGGACAGTTAGCTAGTCCTGTACTACGTGTTGCTTGGGACAGTTGGCTAGTCCTGTACTACGTGTTGCTTGGGACAGTTGGCTAGTCCTGTACTATGTGTTGCTTGGGACAGTTAGCTAGTCCTGTACTATGTGTTGCTTGGGACAGTTGGCTAGTCCTGCACTACGTGTTGCTTGGGACAGTTGGCTAGTCCTGCACTACGTGTTGCTTGGGACAGTTAGCTAGTCCTGTACTATGTGTTGCTTGGGACAGTTGACTAGTCCTGCACTACGTGTTGCTTGGGACAGTTAGCTAGTCCTGTACTATGTGTTGCTTGGGACAGTTAGCTAGTCCTGTACTACGTGTTGCTTGGGACAGTTGGCTAGTCCTGTACTATGTGTTGCTTGGGACAGTTAGCTAGTCCTGCACTACGTGTTGCTTGGGACAGTTGGCTAGTCCTGCACTACGTGTTGCTTGGGACAGTTAGCTAGTCCTGTACTATGTGTTGCTTGGGACAGTTGACTAGTCCTGCACTACGTGTTGCTTGGGACAGTTGGCTAGTCTAGTGTGTTGCCAGTTACTAGTGTACTATGTGTTGCTTGGGACAGTTAGCTAGTCCTGTACTACTACAGTTGCTTAGTTGCTTGTTGCTTGGGACAGTTAGCTAGTCCTGCACTACGTGTTGCTTGGGACAGTTAGCTAGTCCTGTACTATGTGTTGCTTGGGACAGTTAGCTAGTCCTGTACTATGTGTTGCTTGGGACAGTTAGCTAGTCCTGTACTATGTGTTGCTTGGGACAGTTAGCTAGTCCTGCACTATGTGTTGCTTGGGACAGTTGACCTGTAGTCCTGCAGTTAGCTACTACTGTGTTGCTTGGACAGTTAGCTTAGCTAGTCCTGTACTAGTGTGTATGTGCTTGCTTGGGACAGTTAGACTAGTCCTGCACTACGTGTTGCTTGGGACAGTTGGCTAGTCCTGCACTACGTGTTGCTTGGGACAGTTAGCTAGTCCTGTACTATGTGTTGCTTGGGACAGTTAGCTAGTCCTGCATTATGTGTTGCTTGGGACAGTTGACCAGTCCTGCACTATGTGTTGCTTGGGACAGTTGACTAGTCCTGCACTACATGTTGCTTGGGACAGTTGACCAGTCCTGCACTACGTGTTGCTTGGGACAGTTGACCAGTCCTGCACTACATGTTGCTTGGGACAGTTGACTAGTCCTGCACTACATGTTGCTTGGGACAGTTGACTAGTCCTGCACTACGTGTTGCTTGGGATAAAGAGAGTTCTGAAACGTTGATGGTATTTGTTTCTGTCTGTAAATTCCAGGGGCGATGATGAAAGTGATAAAGAAAACAACCAGAAGCCTGAGATCCAGATTGCCGAGACACCTGACTATGATGCTGTACCTGGGGGTTCGGACTCTGAGGATGAGGAAATCAAATATAATGATGACTTTGATCCAAGTGAGTTTGTTCTTGAACTGTGATAATGCAGGAATTAAGTCACTTCTCTACTATGTCTGCCAGCTAGTTTTGTTTATTGAGTGTAATGTGTAATGTTTGTTGAACTAACTGCTGCCACTCTTTTGGGCAGTGAGCTACTTTACGATAAAGCTGACATGGTGAAGGCTGTCTTGGATCAAATGGTCAGTGCAATAGGACAGAGAATCCATGAATTGAAAGATTTTGTTTTCCTTGCGGGTTCCTGGACCCTATTATAAGGAAAGCAAGAGTATACCCACTATCTACCCAAAAAAAATGTCGTAAGAGTCGACTAATTGGGAGCTTCCTTCAAAGTGCATCTACCTGAGAGGAAAGGAACCAACAGTCTGCACACAGATAAGTGATTTGTCAAACGGATGCACACACAACACTCAGGTTCTGGAACAGGACTGCAGTCCATTAGTGGTAAACAACCAGAACTTTCCACCAGAGTTTACATCTGGGGAACATGGAACAAAAAAAAAAAGAAGAAGAAAGACATTTTAACGAGGGGTGAGTGGACTTTCCAGGAAGTTGTTCAACAGTGAGTGGCAAACAGAGGGGGACTTAATCATGTTACAGCTGGTGCTATTGTCATGTCGACTCTTTGTTGGCTACTGAAGAAGGGGGCAGAACACATGTGGGAATGTCTTATATGCATTGAATGTCAGTTCCTGATTCATTCATTCATTCATTCATGTTTGTTTTACCTGGTACTGTTTGTATAATATAAATGTAAAATGTTTTTTCTTATCCTGTTTGTTTAGTATATAATTATAATATTTATGTTTCTTATTTCTGTTTGTATAATGTTTAAGTATAATGTTTGTTATTCTGTTTGTGTTTGTATAATGTTTAAGCATAATGTTTGTTATTCTGGTTCTGTTTTTATAATATTTAGGCATAATGTTCGTTATTCTGGTTGTGTTTGTATCATGTTTAAGCATGATATTTGTTATTCTAGTTGTTTATATAATGTTTAAGTATAATGTTTCTTATTCTGGTTGTGTTTGTATAATGTTTAAGTATAATGTTTGTTATTCTAGTTGTTTATATAATGTTTATGTATAATGTTTGTGATTCTGGTTGTGTTTGTATAATGTTTCAACATAATGTTTGTGATTCTGGTTGTGTTTGTATAATGTTTAAGTATAATGTTTGTTATTCTGGTTCTGTTTGTATAATGTTTAAGCATAGTGTTTGTTATTCTGGTTGTTTATATAATGTTTAAGTGTAATGTTTCTTATTCTGGTTGTGTTTGTATAATGTTTAAGTATAATGTTTGTTATTCTGGTTTGTTTGTATAATGTTTAGGTATAATGTTTGTTTTTCTGGTTGTTTGTATAATGTTTAGGTATAATGTTTGTTATTCTGGTTGTTTGTATAATGTTTAGGTATAATGTTTGTTATTCTGGTTGTTTGTATAATGTTTAGGTATAATGTTTATTATTCTGGTTGTTTGTATAATGTTTAGGTATAATGTTTGTTATTCTGGTTGTTTGTATAATGTTTAGGTATAATGTTTGTTATTCTGGTTGTTTGTATAATGTTTAGGTATAATGTTTGTTATTCTGGTTCTGTTTGCATAATGGATAGGTTTATTAATCTGGTTCTGTTTTTATATTGGGTAATTATAATTTTTTGTGTTATTCTGTTTTTGTTTGTAAAATGGGTAAGTATAATGTTTGTTATTCTGGTTCTGTTTGTATAATGTGTTTTCTTTTTCTCTTTGTATAGTGTGTAATTATAATATTTATATTTTTGGTTCTGTTTGTATAATGGGTAATTCTTCTTGTTCTGTTTGTACAGTGTATATCAAGTAATTCTACAGCTTTGTTTATATAATGTAAAATTCTAATGGTTTTTTTTAAATATACTTTTTGAAGATTCTCTGGCTGCTAAAGTGGCCCGCAATGATAGCCTGGCCAGATTTTTGGAGAGCCGCCCAACCAAAAATGACTTGGTGGCAAAAAATATCATTCCTGCTCAAACAGAAAGTGAGAAGAGGGAACTGAGGGAAGCCATTGGTTCCCAGCTCACTAGGTAACCATTGATTTAACTTTAATGTCTGGTTCTATCTCTTTGTCTTTCATAATTGGGTTCCTGGATCCCCATGTTGGGTGGGGAAAAAAAAAAAAAAGAATAGACCCGCTGGCCCGTATGAACATTTTTTAAAAAGTGACACGTTATGCGGTGTGATTAAATCAGATGTTTTAGCCAGAAAGATACAGCAGCCCAGCAGTAAAAAAAAAAAAAAAGTATCACAGATTTTCACATTTGAGTCTTTTTAGCGGACTGATAGTCCCACAGCAAATACTGCTGTTAAATGAAAGCAGTGGAAAACTTTCACTGAGAAGACATGTATTGTGGCACTCTGCTGATCCAAGATGGTGTTGGTTAAGAAAACGTCAACTTAAATCAGGTGCGGTTTGAAAAATTTCTTATCTTTTGACACAAGTTGATGTTTATGCATAAATTATTACTAATTTGGTAGCCACTGTGGCACAGAGACTAGACCAATAGTCTCCAAACTTGTCCAGAAGCCGCCCCCCCCCCCCCCCCCCACCCTCCTTCAACATAACAAAATGACAATATAAATGTGGACGGAAAGAAAAATCCCAAGTACTGTTAGCTAGAACTTGGAGAAAAACTTGCACATAATTCAAGGTGTCAAATAACATAGAAATAGTCACCAACAACTAGTAATTTAGAGTTCCAAATATCACTGTGATGGTTGACACTGTTTTTGTGTGTCTTGATGATGTTTGCTATTTTTGGTCTGATGCTGAACAAGGCACCATGGAGAGAACTCAAACTTAAGACTGCTTGATGCCACCCGTGGAACATCCCCCCCCTCCCTTTCCCCAGATTGGGGGCTACTGGACTAGACACTCGCTTGTCTGCCCGACAATCTTGAGTTCGAACCCAAATCGAGTCAAGTATTGTCCTTTTCAGAAATGACCTTAGACTTCAGGTCAGCATAAAGTCGTGGCAGGTAAAGACGGCCAATGTGATGTTGACCACGTTACTCACTGAGGGCCAGTTAAGGTGCAAAAATACAAATCTAGCTTCATAATCCTGACACGCCACTGACATGAAACACGTTCTCTAATTTGACTTTGACTTTTGCTCATTTACAACATATTTTTGACTCTGGCTAATTTACAACATAATTTTGACTTTAGCTAATTTACACATACTTTGGACTTTTGCTCACTTACACCATATTTTTTACTTTTGCTAATTTACAACATAATTTTGACTTTAGCTAATTTACACACACCTTTGACACTTGCTCATTTACAACATATTTTTGACCTTTGCTAATTTAAGCATATTTTCGACTTTTGCAAATTTACAACATATTTTTGACTTTTGCTAATTTACAACAGATTTGTGTGTGTTAAACATGCATTTCTGTTAACATTTTTAAACATAGTTACTATTTGGAACTCATCTGTTAATATTTTAAGCATATGAATTAACATTTCAATCCATTTGTTACAATTCTGACATCTTGCTGTTTACAACAAATACTAGACGATGAGTCATTGGTGACATTCTTGTTTCAGGCGACTGAGTTTGCGACCAACTTTGGAGGAGCTAGAGAACAGAAATATTTTGCATCGTGAGTTTCAGCTTTTAATTTCTTTTATTGTGGAATTGTTTGTTATCACCTTAAAGCAGATAATGCCTTATTGTTTTATCAGGTTTCTTATTTGGGTTCCAGGGCCAGATATGTTGGGGAGGAGGGGGGTACTTTTTTAGGGTTTTGCTGAAATCGGATGTGTTGGGCCAAAATATGCAGATGTTGCAACCACCTAGCTGTGAACCACAGTGCAGTGTATCAACTGCCCTTTTAAAGATGAACACAGAAACAATTTCCTGAGGCTTCTACCTCCATGAGACAGACTAGAATTTGCAAGAGCACAGACATCTGATTTACCAGAGCAAGCATGCACCACCCAAGCGTTGACATTTGATTTAGATGCCTCGCTAGTCTTCTGACTTATGTACTCTGTCATACTGTCTCACCCACATTTGTATGTATTCTGTCATACTGTCTCACCCACATTTGTATGTATTTTGTCATACTGTCTCACCCACATTTGTATGCACTCTGTCATACTGTCTTACCCACATTTGTATGTATTCTGTCATACTGTCTCACCCACATTTGTATGTACTCTGTCATACTGTCTCACCCACATTTGTATGTACTCTGTCATACTGTCTCACCCACATTTGTATGTATTTTGTCATACTGTCTCACCCAAATTTGTATGTATTCTGTCATACTGTCTCACCCACATTTGTATGTATTTTGTCATACTGTCTCACCCAAATTTGTATGTACTCTGTCATACTGTCTCACCCACATTTGTATGTACTCTGTCATACTGTCTCACCCACATTTGTATGTATTCTG
The DNA here is from genome assembly GCA_905116865.2 of Candidula unifasciata. Classification (NCBI taxonomy): domain Eukaryota; kingdom Metazoa; phylum Mollusca; class Gastropoda; order Stylommatophora; family Geomitridae; genus Candidula; species Candidula unifasciata. The sequence goes on from CAJHNH020001024.1 coordinate 1,233,772, forward strand.
TCATACTGTCTCACCCACATTTGTTTGTATTCTGTCATACTGTCTCACCCACATTTGTATGTATTCTGTCATACTGTCTCACCCATATTTGTATGTACTTTGTCATACTGTCTCACCCACATTTGTATGTACTCTGTCATACTGTCTCACCCACATTTGTATGTATTCTGTGATACTGTCTTACCCACATTTGTATGTATTCTGTCATACTGTCTCACCCACATTTGTATGTACTCTGTCATACTGTCTCACCCACATTTGTATGTATTCTGTCATACTGTCTCACCCACATTTGTATGTACTCTGTCATACTGTCTCACCCACATTTGTATGTATTCTGTCATACTGTCTCACCCACATTTGTATGTATTCTGTCATACTGTCTCACCCACATTTGTGTGTATTTTGTCATACTGTCTCACCCACATTTGTATGTATTTTGTCATACTGTCTCACCCACATTTGTATGTACTTTGTCATACTGTCTCACCCACATTTGTATGTATTCTGTGATACTGTCTTACCCACATTTGTATGTATTCTGTCATACTGTCTCACCCACATTTGTATGTACTCTGTCATACTGTCTCACCCTTATTTGTATGTACTCTGTCATACTGTCTCACCCACATTTGTATGTACTTTCTCATACTGTCTCATCCACATGTGTACTTAGATTTCGTACTGGCATCTCTGCCCATCAGATAATCAGGCAATCACATATCCAGCTTCATAATAAACGGGTCATCCCATAGCTGCTTTGTTCCTGTGCCAATGAAAACCACACAGAAGGTCCATCACTGTCCATCACTGTCAGTCACTATCCCCGGTAAAAAATTAAAAACTTACATAGACTGCAGTCTCAGCAGAGCCAGTTGTGTACATATGCATTAAAATGCTTAAGGCAGCTGTCAGATGTGTCGACACAAACAGTCTAACACTAAAATGCAGTTCATTGATGGAATCAGTAGTTACAACAGATCAGTTGTTGTACACGCATTTAAATGCATAAGGCACCACTTGTGTTCTCTTTTACGCCCACATGTAAATTAATGTTGATTGTAGAAAGGAAGTCACTTCCTCCAAAGCTAAATTTTAATGATTGTAATATTTTCTGACAGAGCAATCATTGGCTGAGGCTAGAGCAGAGAAGGAAAGGACAAAACGCTACCTTATACGGAAGGTTGGTTACTGAGTTAATGTTATATGTTTCTGCATCTTCTCTCCCAATGGAGCAGAGACTGCCACCGCTTCAACACCATCCTCTTTATAGATTGTACATGATTGGTGGATTTTTCAAGCTAAAGTTTTCAGAAGGATGAGATAGCCATTCTTATTATGCCAACCCTTGGTTCTTAGAACATGTTTGATAAGTTATGAAATCCAAGTCCTTAAGATAACTTCACTCCTGACACAGATTACCCGAATGCCAATTAGTTTCTTGTAAATTCTCTTCCTTTTTCCCCCTGTATCTGGAGCTCTGGAGGTACACTGCTGCAGATATTACTTACCTCCATTCACCTCTATAATTTACCCTTTAACCCTTTCTTTCATCCAGTGAATGCTTACATAAACGGATCTTTAACCTGTGGGAATTCATGAAACAAAATCATTTAAAAAACAGTCATTTAAAAAGATTTTTAAAATGTTTTTTTCCACTTTCCAATATATATATATATATATATACATATATATTTTTTTTTCCATTTAATGCCTAAATCTGGATTTATTGATTACAACCTATATATATATATAGGTGACTCATGCATAGACCCCATGACCTCAACCACTGAAGCTTACGGTAGATTTTGACATCAACATGTCTTTAAATAAACATTGTTAACATCCGCGCCAAAAATATTTTCCTCAGGCATCTCTCCATCCTTAAAGCCCACCCTGCCACCAACATGATTTTCTCTTAAGCTCCTCTAGTGGCCTACAGGCATGGTCGTAACCTCAAGGACATTCTAGTCAAGAGTCGGTTACGTCCCGCGTCTGAGTCCCACTTCCGCACGGTCTCTTGCCACAGACCTGTATGCAGAACCTGTCCATATGTGGTCCAAGTGGCTAATCTAGAATTTCCCAACGCCACCTTCCACATACGTAAAGCATTCTATTGTACCAGTCGCAATGTAATTTATGCTATCAACTGCAAGCGATGTGGCATGAAATACATCGGTGAAACAGGTCTACGGCTGGCTGACAGGTTCAGACAACATCTTTTGGTTATGCAAAATGGTGCTCTGAAACCAGTACCGTTGCACTTCAATTCTCAGGATCACCAAGGTGTCTATGACATGGAGGTGACAGCCATTAAATCCAGCCATTCCAGCGACAGAGTTCGCAAGTCTCTTGAGAATCGCTTTATTTATACTCTGGGAACTTTAACACCATCCGGACTGAATTGCCAACACAGTTTCATATAAACTCCCAGGGGATTGAACTGCCCTCAGTTTTATCTCCTACCCCTTAGTTATGACCCCTGGTACTCACCAGGGGGTATTTATTCCCCCAGCCGACACGTGTAGTCATTCTGCTGAGAAACAACCGACCCGGCTGCTTGGAGATACCAGCAAAGTGATTTTGTGTATCTGTGTAGTATTGTTTGATTTGTATGTGCTGATGAAGGCTCAAAAGCCGCAACGTTCATGTTTTGTTTGTATTTTTAATATTGTGAAGCTTGCTAATATACTTTTAGTTCGGATTTATATCTTTTCTAAATAATCACTGAGGTCATAAGAACACTCCCCCCCCCCCCTCCCCCAATGCTTAAAAAAAAATAGTTAATACATATATATCTGGGCCTATTAAACACTGCACAGGTGCATATAAAACCAACAGAATTTAACCACACATTTCAAGAACAGAGCACAGTATAATGCTGACACATCTAATTTACAAAACTGTCTCAGCCGGAAGTAACTAACAAGATTTAGTCTTCTCGAGGTGACGTTGTCCACTTAAATCCATCTGAAATCAAGACCTGGAATATCTGATTCATGATAATGAGGTTTTACAGGATGGGAGCATTGACCCCATGCTTTGATCCCTCAACCTGAAGGATTAGGATGTCTCTGTCTGTTCTTTACCCTTTGATCCCTCAACCTGGAGGATTAGGATGTCTCTGTCTGTTCTCTACCCTTTGATCCCTCAACCTGGAGGATTAGGATGTCTCTGTCTGTTCTCTACCCTTTGATCCCTCAACCTGGAGGATTAGGATGTCTCTGTCTGTTCTCTACCCTTTGACCCCCCAACCTGGAGGATTAGGATGTCTGTCTGTTCTCTAGTCTTTGACCTCTCAACCTGGAGGATTAGGATGTCTCTGTCTGTTCTCTACCCTTTGACCTCTCAACCTGGAGGATTAGGATGTCTCTGTCTGTTCTCTACCCTTTGATCCCTCAACCTGGAGGATTAGGATGTCTCTGTCTGTTCTCTACCCTTTGATCCCTCAATCTTTAGGATTAGGATGTCTCTGTCTGTTCTCTACCCTTTGACCTCTCAACCTGGAGGATTAGGATGTCTCTGTCTGTTCTCTACCTTTTGACCCATCTGGCTTAGTTGACCCTGGTGGGTAGCTGCACTACTGCCAGCATAACTCTCAAGGTCAGGGAGAAGCACTAGTTCCCGAACATCAGAATGGAAACACCCTCGGAGAAATTGCAAATTCCCAAGCCTGTTTTGTTTTCATCCCTATGGTTCTCCAATATCTTTTGTTTATCTTCGTACAGTTTTACATTTTTTGTTTTATCGACACAATTTGAAAATGTTTTCTTTGTGTAATTTTGTTGACAGTTGAGGTTTCCGACCCAGTATAGAGGAGCGTGAGGGTGAGAACGAAAAATAATAATGACTGTTAAATTGATTATGTCTGAGGTCACCGACGCACAAGTTTATGACAGAGCGGGCAGATAAGCCTGGACCAAACTGACTCCCCCGAGACAAGGTCGAGCCGGACATTTTGATCAATGAACGTGTGTGTGTCTGATGTATTATCTTTCCGAAAATTTCAGTCGATTTTCATTGTCTCCAGGACATTCATAACGATGATGGCAGGAGTGAGTGGCAGGAATTGCAGAACAGAACTGGCCACAAAAAAACATTTCACAAGGTGAAAAGTTTAAAGAAGAAACTCAAAACTAATGAACTTAAAATTAAGAGGAATTGGAGTTAGATTTTTAATTTTTTTATTAACAGTAGAGAAATTAAAAAAAAAAAAAGAAGAGAACAACAAAAAAAACAAATTCAGGAATGAGGTCATAAGAGAACAAGTCAGCACAAAATCAATTCTTAAAAAGTTACACACAAAGAACAGCAAATCAAATGGTATTGCATCTGAGAGAAAAATGTTGTATGACGCCATCACAAATATAGGCACACAGGAAAAGAGGTGAAGGATGTTGCAGCACACGGTTAGACCAAGAAACATGATGGAACAAAATAAAAACACATGAACTCTTACAACAGCAAGAGTAGACTCAAGAAACATGATGAAAAAAAATAAAATAAAAAACATACTCTACAACAGCAGGAGGTAGACCAGAGAACATGAAGGCAAAAATATAAAAACATAGAAACTCTACAACAGCACGAGGTCGACCAACAAACCATCGGAAAATAAAAACATAGAAACTCATAACCTTAGCATAGAGGTAGACCAAGAACATTGAATGGGAAAATACAAACATAACTCTACAACAGCACAAGGTAGACCAACAACAAGATGGAAAAATAAAAACATAGAAACTCTACAACAGCACAAGGTAGACCAACAACAAGATGGAAAAATAAAAACATAGAAACTCTATAACAGCACGAGGTAGACCAAGAACATGATGGAAAAATAAAAACATAGAAACTCTACAACAGCACGAGGTAGACCAACAACAACATGGAAAAATAAAAACATAGAAACTCTACAACAGCACGAGGTGTCTATGGTCAAGGTGACCAGGTGAGCAGGAAGCAGAACCTAATATCTCCCTCAACATCTGAAGTGTTAAAAGAAGTTAGGAAAAAGAAGAAAGGGAAACATTGTTCGGTTAATAAACAGTGTGAAGACAAAATCCTAGAAGAATAGTGGAGCAGGTCTGAAGAAATTCTTACACAGAAGTCCAGATGGTCAGCTTACTTCTACCAGGAATATTAGAACTTTGAAATGAATTGTGAAGAGCAGAAATAAAAGAGAAGGAATGCAGAAGGAGCATTCATTTCAAACCCACGGCAAGGGTTTTGTATGACAAAAGTAAATTTTGCACCATGTGGATTCATCAGAAAAGTCTCCAAGGCGCATTCAGGCAAACCTCTCATTTTTTAGGTAGTTGGTGAATGCTGTGCAAGTTCACTCTCTATTGCCGCAGCAGTTTTTCTTATGTTATTTTCTGTTGCAACAATGTGTGCTAACATGGACTGTGGAACATAGTCTTGAACTCACAAACTTTCCGAAAACATACACAGTTATGTCTTAGACAAACATTGGTTTACCGTTGCGCTGTCTGCATTCCGACTGAATGTCTATTGGTCGATATCTTTCAAATGCAGGAATATAAATCTAACCCTATTTGAGCTTCTTTGGACAGATTCAGATAAAACCCTGGTGTTTTTTATACTGTCAGAAACCTAATCAATGCATCTTGAGCCCAATAAAAGCAGGGCTCTTATATTCAGTTGGTCAGTACTTATCACATGATAATAACAGAATATCATATTCAGCACACAATGTTACGCCACGAGTGTTACAAAACGAGTTTAAAATGAACGCGCGCATATATAGAGAGAACATACTTTTAACAATATTATGAACAAGTATAGGATGTCATGAGTTGACTAACTACTGGCTACTACGGATTTAGTGGCTGCTGGTATGGTGGGTTGTCACTGAGAAATACAGAGATTGATGCATTGTCTAACACACTCCAGGGGCAAACTTCTTCTATTGGGTTAATGGCTGTAAATTCTTGTGGTCCCCAACAAAGACCAGGTTGTTTCATCCCAATTGCATTTTTTTAGTCTTTCATTAAATAGAGTCTTGCAGTGCACAGATCTAGCTTATAAGTGTGAACAGATCTGGCAAAGATCTGGCTTATATGTGCCACAAATCGGTCGCATTATTTGCACATGGCCATGGGCTTATATGGGCAAAGACTGTTGTATTCCCCACCTCCTAGGCATATCCACTGGCTTTGAGGCGAAAACAGATGGCATTGCTGACTTAGAAGGAAAAGATACATCTAGACTTTTTTTTTAAAAACACACCCCTAAGTAGTCATCTCCCATGACATGGTTTTTAGTTGGATAGTGAATTTGTTCTTACCTTCCCCCCAAATTGGGGCCCTGGAACCCACATGGGAAGGCGGGCCGCAGAACTCACACAGGAAGGTGGGCTACAGAACTCACACAGGAAGGCGGACCACAGAACTCACACAGGAAGGTGGGCCACAGAACTCACACAGGAAGGTGGGCTACAGAACTCACACAGGAAGGCGGACCACAGAATCACAACAGGGAAGGGTGGGTACAGATTCACACAGGAAGGGGGCCCCAGAACTCACACAGAAGGTGGGCTACAACTCACCGGAAGGCGGACCACGAATACCAGGAAGGCGGACCCAAAAATCACACAGAAGGCGGACAAAGTTTAGCTAAACTGTGGTGAAAGCCCACCTTTGGATACACCCAGGGAATACTGTGGAGGGCGGACAGGGCTTTCATTGGAATTTTTTAA
>CAJHNH020001024.1:1240509-1560509 GCA_905116865.2 Candidula unifasciata
CTGTCTGTTTCTCTACCCTTTGACCTCGTCAACCTTGGAGGATTAGGATGTCTCTGTTCTCTACCCTTTGACCCCTCAACCTGGAGGATTAGGGTGTCTCTGTCTGTTCTCTACCCTTTGACCCCCCAACCTGGAGGATTAGGATGTCTCTGTCTGTTCTCTACCCTTTGACCCCCCAACCTGGAGGATTAGGGTGTCTCTGTTCTCTACCCTTTGACCCCTCAACCTGGAGGATTAGGATGTCTCTTTTCTCTACCCTTTGACCCCTCAACCTGGAGGATTAGGGTGTCTCTGTCTGTTCTCTACCCTTTGACCTCTCAACCTGGAGGATTAGGATGTCTCTGTCTGTTCTCTACCCTTTGACCTCTCAACCTGGAGGATTAGGATGTCTCTGTCTGTTTTCTACCCTTTGACCTCTCAACCTGGAGGATTAGGGTGTCTCTGTTTTCTACCCTTTGACCCCTCAACCTGGAGGATTAGAATGTCTCTGTCTGTTCTCTACCCTTTGACCCCCCAACTTGGAGGATTAGGGTGTCTCTGTCTGTTCTCTACCCTTTGACCCCTCAACCTGGAGGATTAGGGTGTCTCTGTCTGTTCTCTACCCTTTGATCCATCAACCTGGAGGATTAGGGTGTCTTTGTTCTCTACCCTTTGACCCCTCAACCTGGAGGATTAGAATGTCTCTGTCTGTTCTCTACCCTTTGACCCCCCAACCTAGAGGATTAGAATGTCTCTGTCTGTTCTCTACCCTTTGACCATCAACCTGGAGGATTAGGATGTCTCTGTCTGTTCTCTACCCTTTGACCCCTCAACCTAGAGGATTAGGATGTCTCTGTCTGTTCTCTACCCTTTGATCCATCAACCTGGAGGATTAGAATGTCTCTGTCTGTTCTCTACCCTTTGACCCTCAACCTGGAGGATTAGAATGTCTCTGTCTGTTCTCTACCCTTTGACCCTCAACCTGGAGGATTAGGATGTCTGTCTGTTCTCTACCCTTTGACCCCTCAACCTGGAGGATTAGGATGTCTCTGTCTGTTCTCTACCCTTTGATCCATCAACCTGGAGGATTAGGATGTCTCTGTCTGTTCTCTACCCTTTGATCCATCAACCTGGAGGATTAGGGTGTCTCTGTCTGTTCTCTACCCTTTGACCCCTCAGCCTGGAGGATTAGGATGTCTCTGTCTGTTCTCTACCCTTTGATCCATCAACCTGGAGGATTAGGGTGTCTCTGTCTGTTCTCTACCCTTTGACCCCCCAACCTGGAGGATTAGGATGTCTCTGTCTGTTCTCTACCCTTTGATCCATCAACCTGGAGGATTAGGGTGTCTCTGTCTGTTCTCTACCCTTTGATCCCCCAACCTGGAGGATTAGGATGTCTCTGTCTGTTCTCTACCCTTTGATCCCTCAACCTGGAGGATTAGGGTGTCTCTGTCTGTTCTCTACCCTTTGACCTCTCAACCTGGAGGATTAGGGTGTCTCTGTCTGTTCTCTACCCTTTTACCCCCCAACCTAGAGGATTAGGATGTCTCTGTCTGTTCTCTACCCTTTGACCTCTCAACCTGGAGGATTAGGGTGTCTCTGTCTGTTCTCTACCCTTTGACCTCTCAACATGGAGGATTAGGATGTCTCTGTCTGTTCTCTACCTTTGACCCCCCCCCCCCCCCCAATCTGGAAGATTCGGGTGTCTCTGTCTGTTCTCTACCCTTTGACCCCCCAATCTGGAAGATTAGGGTGTCTCTGTCTGTTCTCTAACCTTTGACCCATCTGGCTTAGTTGACCCTGCTGGGTAGCTGCGCTACTGCCAGCATAACTCTTAAGGTCAGGGAGAAACACAAGCTCCCAAACATCAGAATGGAAACACCCTCGGAGAAATTGCAAATTCCCAAGCCTGTTTTGTTTTCATCCCTATGTTTCTTTAAAATCTTTTGTTTATCTTTGTACAGTTTTTGTGTGTTTTTATCAATTATTTGTTTTTAAAAAATGTTACAACATTTTTTGTTTTATCGACACAATTTGAAATGTTTTCTTTGTTAATTTCATTGACAGTTGAGTTTCCGACCCAGTATAGAGGAGCTGAGAGAACGAAAAATAATTGACTTTAATGATTATGTCGAGGTCACCGACGCACAAGTTTATGACAGGCGGGCAGATAAGCCCTGGACCAAACTGACTCCCCGAGACAAGGTGAGCCGGACATTTTGATCAATGTGTTTGTGTCTTGATGTAGTATCTTCCCTAAAATGTCAGTAGATTTTCATATCCAGGACATTCATAACGATGACGGCAGGAGTGAGGCAGGAATTGAGAACAGAACTGGCCACAAAAACATTTAACAAAGTGAAACAGTTTAATGAACTCAAACTAATGAACTAAAATTAAGAGGAATTGGAGTTAGATTTTTAAATTTTTTATTAACAGTAGAGAAACGTGAAGAGATCAAATCAGGAATGAGGTCATAAGAGAACAAGTCAGCACAAAATCAATTCCTAATTACACACAAAGACAGCAAATAAAATGGTTTGCATCTTAGAGAAAATGTTGTATGACGACATACCTTATAAGGCACACACGAAAAGAGGTGAAGGATGTTAAGCACGATGTAGACCAAGAACATGATGGAAAAATAAAAACATAACTCTACAACAGCACGAGGTAGACCAAGAACATGATGGAAAAATAAAAACATAACTCTACAACAGCACGAGGTAGACCAAGAACATGATGGAAAAATAAAAACATAACTCTACAACAGCACGAGGTAGACCAAGAACATGATGGAAAAATAAAAACATAGAAACTCTACAACAGCACGAGGTAGACCAAGAACAAGATAGAAAAATAAAAACATAACTCTACAACAGCACGAGGTAGACCAACAACAACAAGATGGAAAAATAAAAACATAGAAACTGTACAACAGCACGAGGTAGACCAACAACAACAACATGGAAAAATGAAAACATAACTCTACAACAGCACGATGTGTCTATGGTCAAGGTGACCAGGTGAGCAGGAAGCAGAACCTAATATCTCCCTCAACATCTGAAGCGTTAAAAGAAGTTAGGAAAAAGAAGAAGGGAAACATTGGTGGTTAATAAACAGTGTGAAGACAAAATCCTAGAAGAATAGTTGAGCAGTCTGAAGAAAGTCTTACACAGAGTCCAGATGGTCAGCTTACTTCTACCAGGAATGTTAGAACTTTGAATGAATTGTGAAGAGCAGAAATGAAAGAGAAGGAATGCAGAAGGAGCATTCATTTCAAACCCATGGCAAGGGTTTTATGACAAAAGTAAATTTTTGCACCATGTGGATTCATCAGAAAAGTCTCCAAGGGCATTCAGGCAAACCTCTCATTGCTTAGGTAGTTGGTGAATGCTGTGCAGTTCACCTCTATTGCTGCAGCAGTTTTCCTTATGTTATTTTCTGTTGCAACAATGTGTGCTTAACCTGGCTGTGGAACATTAGTCTTGAACTCACAAACTTTCCGAAACGTACACAGTTATTGTCTTAGACACACATTTGTTACCGTGCGCTGTCTGCATTCTCCGATGAATGTCTATTGGTCGATATCCTTCAAATGCAGGAATATAAATCAACCCTATTTGAGCTTCTTTGGACAGATTTCAAATCAACCCTGGTGTTTTTTCAACAGTCAGAAACATAATCAATGCATCTTGAGCCAATAAAAGCAGGCTCTTTATTCATTGGTCAGTACTTATCACATGATAATAACATAATCATATTCAGCACACAATGTTACGCACGGTGTTACAAAAACGAGTTTAAAATGAACGCTACTAATATATAGAGAACAGATTTTAACAATATTATGAACAAGATAGGGATGTCATGAGATGACTCACTACTGGCTACTACGGTAGTGGCTGCTGTATTGGGGGTTGTCACTGAGAACTACAGAGCTTGATGCATTGTCTAACACACTCCAGGGCAAACTTCTTCTTCTTAGTGTTTACTGGCTGTAAATTCTGGCAAAAAGTCCAGGTTGTTCATCCACTTCTGCACTTTAGTCTTTCCATAAATAGTTTTGCATGCACAGATCTAGCTTATATGTGCACAGATCTGGCTTATATGTGCACAGATCTGGCTTATATGTGCACAGATATGGCTTATATGTGCACAGATCTGGCTTATATGTGCACAGATATGGCTTATATGTGCACAGATCTGGCTTATATGTGCACATGTCTGGCTTATATGTACACAGATCTGGCTTATATGTGCACAGACTGTTGTATTCACCACCTCCTAGGCAGATACACTGGCTTTGAGGAAAACAGATGGCACTCTGACATAGACGGAAAAGATACATGTTGACTTTGAAAGAAACACATACCCCTTAGTAGTCATCTCCCATGATCATGAGGACATGATAGTGAATCTGTTCTTACCTTCCCCCCAAATTGGGGCCCTGGAACCCACATGGGAAGGGGGCCCTGGAACCCACATGGGAAGGGGGCCCTGGAACCCATAGAGGTGGCGGGCCACAGAACTCACACAGGAAAGCGGACAAACAGTTAAGCTACACTGTGGTGAGAAGTTGACCTGTTTAGGATAACACTCAGTGGAATGAGATCAACCCTGTTGCCTTTAACTTACTTGTATAAAGGGCTTTTGTTTCTGGCTTTTTTTTTTCAGTACCAGAACCTTTTTAGGCATTATTTGTTTTCATTGCTACTGCTACATGATGAGTACCAGCACCTTTTATAACCACTTTGTGTGCAAGAAAGTAAGCCAGGAAATAAGCCAGGTGATCGGTTTGCAGTTGAATCTACTGTGGAGGGCGGACGAGCCGTGGACCATGCTGATATACAGAATTCTCTACGAGAAGTAAGACGTTTGCGAGAACCAAGGCATGACTGTGAATCTGCAACAATGACCAGACTGCCAGAACAAAATGTTAAAAGGGGTATGACCAGACAAGAGTGCTATGCAGGAAGCCAAAGAAGAGTACAGGCCGGGAGTCGACAGCTGCTACCCGCTGCAGGATTGACTGAGGAGGGGATCTGAGCACTTATGGACTGAATTGTTTGATGTGCAGTGAGGATAATCTGTCGACTAACTAACTAACTAACTAACTAACTAACTAAACTAACTAACTAACTAACTAACTAACTAACTAACTAACTAACTAACTGGCTGGCTGGCTGGCTGGCTGGCTGGCTGGCTGGCTGGCTGGCTGGCTGGCTGGCTGGCTGGCTGGCTGGCTGGCTGGCTGGCTGGCTGGCTGGCTGACTGACTGACTGACTGACTTTGTGGGGAAACCAACAAAGTTTTTCCTAGAAAAATAAAGTCCTGGATTTATTTAGTTCTAGCTGTGACGTTTGTGACATGATTTGTAATTATTTGCGTCTGGTTTTCTTGCCAGGCTGCAATTCGGAAAGAGTTGAACGAGTTCAAGAGCAAAGAGATGGACGTACATGAAGGCAGTCGGCATATGACCAGGTAAGGAAAGTTTCACCGAGAAATGTTGCCATTTTTCTCTGTCTTTCCTAGAGTTTAGGAGGCATAATTTAATTATATTCTGAATTTTTTTTTTTTTTTAAAGTGAGAGAAACAAAATATAAAACGTTTCCCTTTAGCAGAAAAAAAAAAATGTTAAAAAAAAAAAAAAAAACAGACTATTTAGAACTGCAGATTGTACGGGACCACTTTATGGAAAAGATTAAATTTGACAGAAAAGGCTGGATGGAATGAAATTATCCTAATCTGTGTGTGTTTGGGGGGAGGAGGGAGGGGGGAGATGGGGGGAATGCTGGACATAAAAGGCAAGGAAGCATGAGGAAAGGATGGGAAGGATAGTGGGAAACTGAGTTGCAAAGCTCCTTTTTTCCTCTCCAGGTCCGCCTATGTAGCCAGAAATAACATGTTTAGCCACATAATTTAGTAACACTTTCAGCCATAAAAATTTGGTATCACATTTAACCATATATGTTAGTATCACATTTAACTGTATATTTTAGAAACACATTTAGCGAAAGATTTTAACAACTCATGTGATATATTTTAGCAACATATGTAACCATACATTTTACAAATATTTTTAACCTTACATTTCAGCAACCGCTGTTTTACCATCCACTAATCAATTTGTCTGTCATTTTTTCTGCAGATTTCACAAGCCTTAACAGGTCATGGGCATTACCTCTGACATCTGAACCATAATATTTCTGTCATACATCGAGATTATTGGGAGAAGCTCATAATATTTCTGTCATATGTCAGGATTATTGAAGGAAGATTATATATAGTATATCTGTCATATGTGAAGAATATTAGCCATGACTCCGAGTATTTCTCTCATATGTTCGGATTATTGGAGGAAGATTATATATAGTATATCTGTCATATGTGAAAAAAATTAGCCATGGCTCCGATAATTTCTGCCATATGTCTGAATTGTTGGAAGAGGCCCATAGTATTTCTGTCATATGTCAGGATTAATGGAAGGAGATGATACTATTTCTGCCATATGTCAAGATTATTAATGAGTGCTCAAAGTGTTGTATGTCAAGATTTTTAGTGGGTGCTTATAGTATTTCTGCCATCTGTCAGGATTATTAAGTGGGTGCTTATAGTATTTCTGCTATCTGTCAGGATTATTAAGTGGCTACTCAAAGTATTTCTGCTATCTGTCAGGATTATTAAGTGGCTAATCAAAGTATTTCTGCTATCTGTCAGGATTATTAAGTGGCTACTCAACGTATTTCTGCTATCTGTCAGGATTATTAAGTGGGTGCTTATAGTATTTCTGCTATCTGTCAGGATTATTAAGTGGCTACTCAAAGTATTTCTGCTATCTGTCAGGATTATTAAGTGGCTACTCAAAGTATTTCATGCCTCAGGATGATCAAATAAGACCATTCATAGAGATGAATGAAGGCAGGGGATATCTACAGCAATGAAACTCAAGGGCCCGGAATGTAGAGGAGAAGATTATTTTTTCTTTTAAAGTGACGGAATGTCTGTCATATGTCAGGATAATTAAGTGAAAGCCCATCATGCTAATGTCACATGTCAAGATAAGTAGGAATGTCTTTTGCATTTGGTGTAGAATTTTAACCGTTACTTGTTTGCACACCTTCTGATGTTCACATCTGAAACTGGATTGCTTTGTAGCCAACTTAATCTAGAAAACCATTTTAGTTGAGGTTTTACATTAGTGTGGTTTGCGTATCGTTATGTTGTAGATTTTATTGAATGCATGGATATGGATGTCAGTGAGAGCTGTGCACATATAGCCTTATTTTAAAATATCAGTTTATATGTTTTGAGAATGAGTTGACCCTTGAACTTGGGGGAATGACTGGACTTGGGAACGACTGCCAACATTAGTGGAAAAGAGCAGGGGGAAGGGAAAGATAAAAACACCTGGATGGCTTAGCTATATAAATGGGGACAAGACCACTGACCTGATCCATGATTATGGTGATCGTTACCTTATATTTGCTTGTCAGTGTCTTCGTTAACTCTCTTTCTGCACCCATTTTCTCACAAAAACTTAATTTTTCAACTTTTTAATGCTGGCAAATGATAGGCTATTAAATACTTGCATTATTTCTGTTTGTTAGTACAAATAATTTTGTAAACACCATACAGTAATAGCGTAAAGGAAATAATGTAAAAACGAACGCAGAGCTTACAGATATAACAAAAAAATTGCTGAGGATCAAGAGGTGAGACAAAGGCACAGCTAGAAAGATCCGTTTTAGAAAAAACTTGTGGACAGCAATACTAGCAGGTTCTTTCTATGGAACCCACATGGCTGATGCAATAGGAAACCAGAAACTCGCAGAGAAGAAAATGTGGAGGCTGCCAAATATTAAGGTTATGGCAGCTGCAGAAGACAGGAAATGCTAGGAGGGCTTTAAGTGAGTCTGTTAAGCGCTATATGTAGCAGCAGGGAGTGTCTGTGGGCACCACTCATTTGCCGGGGGGGTGGGGGGGATGCGCACGCAGACATATAGCTAACCAAATGACATCATTACCATCATCAGTATGGAGACTGTTGAAGGAGACGGAGCTAATGTGGGCTTGTCCTGAGTGCTGTGATGTTGAATCTTTTACCCAGATAAAAATGTTGTCCAGTACCCAAATATTGTCGCACGCTGATTGGAGGGTTGTGGGTTCGCTCCCTGGCGGAGCCGAACTGTTTTTAAAAAATGACCTTGACTTCCAGATCGACCCAGCCTTGAGTGGGTTACCTGGTGCAGTCCCAGGAAGTAAAGGAAGCCGGCGTGATGGTGACCTCATCACCCATCTTGTGCCGAATGGTTAATACAAATATAGGTCTAGCCCTATATGCTCTATATGCCTAAAGGCGTGGAAAAGGGACCTTTACTTTACTTACCCAAATATTGTCAATAGATATGCTGTATTGGAGTATGAAAGGCAGAAGAATGTAAAGTAATTTTATTTTTTGTTAGATTGTCGACCCTGATGAAGATTTGAACATAGCGTTGTTACCTGTTGTTCGGGGAAGTGACACAATGCTCTGTAAAACCTGCTTTGTTTCTATCCAAGAATACGCAGAAACTTCATCACTTTGTAATTATCACATCGGCTCTTCTTAATATTGTTTTATTTTTAGTTTGTGTGTTGTTGCTTTTATTTCCCCCACTCTTGTTGACAACTATTGTAATCTGGCATCTTTGAAAATGTGAACAAATATTATATCTTTATGTGAGTAAATGAGTTGTTGACATGAGAACACAGTTCCAGTACTCTTGTATCATTCTCTCTGTTGTTGTTACTGATCCAGCAATGACTGGGTCCTTTTACTCAATGCCATGTGTAACTGATTGTTTATTTAGCTTTTATCTTGTTAGTGGCAACAGACAGAAGGGATATTTTTCTCATTTTAGTTTCATGTAAATAGGAGACACATTGACTGCAGCCCGAATACATTGAACTTTGACCCTAGCCCAAATCCACTGAACTTTTGACTGTAGACCCAATCCACTGAACCAAAACTATAACTTGGAAGCTTAACGAGGAGCATGGCTATTTTTAATAATGTATGAGGCACCTGTGCAATTATTAATCCTCAAGCTAAAACTTGAGCATCACCATTGCCATTCTGTTTGAACACCAGGACGCTATTTTACATGCATCAGAGATCACGATCAAAACAATACAAATAGAAACATGATATTAATCAATCGGCAGATTGTTTACAGAACGTTGCTCTCGTTACAGCACACCTGAATGTCTCTTTATCCGGCCAGCTCTCCAGCCCTATGGGATTTCATAGCCAATGAATTCTTCAGTACGAATGTAGAAATACAAAAACATCCCAGTTTTGATAGCCAAGCTATTAATGGATGGGATGAATGATTAATCTTTGAAGTAGGAAATAAATATTTGGTTGTTGGCCTAACTGAAACGGGAATGAATGAATGAATGAATGAAAGAGACAAGCTGAGACTTCTCAATATTACAAACAGTTTCTGTTCTACTGATGTGTGTTTCTCTTTCACGTGGCTCTGCCTGGTCAGGATTGAGACTTCATGGCTACATAGGTGGATGCTTCAATACCATGCTAGCTTTAGGCACTTGTACAGCTTCAGGTGCTTGTACAGCTTCAGGTGCTTGTACAGCTTCAGGTGCTTGTACAGCTTCAGGCACTTGTACAGCTTCAGGCACTCGTACAGCCCCAGGCACTCATACAGCTTCAGGCACTTGCACAGCTTCAGGCACTTGTACAGCTTCAGGCACTTGTACAGCTTCAGGCACTTGTACAGCTTCAGGCACTCGTACAGCTTCAGGCACTCGTACAGCTTCAGGCACTCATACAGCTTCAGGCACAGCCTCAGGTGCTTGTACAGCTTCAGGTGCTTGTACAGCATCAGGCACTTGTACAGCTTCAGGCACTTGTACAGCATCAGGCACTTGTACAGCTTCAGGCACTTGTAGAGCTTCAGGTGCTTGTACAGCATCAGGTGCTTGTACAGCTTCAGACACTTGTACAGCTTCAGGTGCTTGTACAGCTTCAGGTGCTTGTACAGCTTCAGGCACTCGTACAGCATCAGGCACTTGTACAGCTTCAGGCACTTGTACAGCTTCAGGCACTCGTACAGCTTCAGGCACTCATACAGCTTCAGGCACAGCCTCAGGTGCTTGTACAGCTTCAGGTGCTTGTACAGCATCAGGCACTTGTACAGCTTCAGGCACTTGTACAGCATCAGGCACTTGTACAGCTTCAGGCACTTGTAGAGCTTCAGGTGCTTGTACAGCTTCAGACACTTGTACAGCATCAGGCACTTGTACAGCTTCAGGCGCTTGTACAGCTTGAGGCGCTTGTACAGCTTCAGGTGCTTGTACAGCTTCAGGTGCTTGTAAAGCTTCAGGTGCTTGTACAGCTCTAGGCACAGCTTCAGGTACTTGTACAGCCTCAGGCACAGCTTCAGGCACTTGAACAGCTTCAGGTGCTTGTACAGCTTCAGGTGCTTGTACAGCTTCAGGTGCTTGTACAGCTTCAGGTGCTTGTACAGCTTCAGGTACTGGTACAGCCTCAGGCGCTTGTACAGCCTCAGGCACTTGAACAGCTTCAGGCACAGCTTCAGGCACTCATACAGCTTCAGGCACTCGTACAGCCCCAGGCACTCATACAGCTTCAGGCACTTGCACAGCTTCAGGCACTTGTACAGCTTCAGGCACTTGTACAGCTTCAGGCACTTGTACAGCTTCAGGCACTCGTACAGCTTCAGGCACTCATACAGCTTCAGACACAGCCTCAGGCACTTGTACAGCTTCAGGCACTTGATCAGCTTCAGGCACTTGAATACAGGGAGACCTGGTAGAGTGGTACTTGCCAGCAGTTGTGGGTGTCTGGAGTTTGATTCACCAGGACACTACACTGAACACAGTCTGGCAGATAAGACATTGGGACATACACAAATGCAGATGTACAAGACTCAAGGATTCTGCTTTATCCTGAGCTTAGAGCAGTAACTCTCAACCTTCCTAATGTCGTGACCCTTTAATACTGTTCCCTCATGTTGTGGTGACCCTTCAATACTGTTCCCTCATGTTGTGGTGACCCTTCAATACTGTTCCCTCATGTTGTGGTGACCCTTCAATACTGTTCCCTAATGTTGTGGTGACGCTTCAATACTGTTCCCTCATGTTGTGGTGACCCTTGAATAGTTCCCTCATGTTGTGGTGACCCTTCAATACTGTTCCCTCATGTTGTGGTGACCCTTCAATACTGTTCCCTCATGTTGTGGTGACCCTTCAATACTGTTCCCTCATGTTGTGGTGACCCTTCAATACTGTTCCCTCATGTTGTGGTGGCCCTTGAATACAGTTCCCTCATGTTGTGGTGACCCTTGAATACAGTTCCATCATGTTGTGGTGACCACCAAACAATTATTTTTCTTTATAATTTCCATGAATTATGTGTTTTCCTGTGGATTATGCAACCTCTGTGAAAAGTCGCTGGCCCCAAAAAGGGTCGTTTGCCCCATAAAAGGGTCGTTTGCCCCCCAAAAAGGGTAGTTCGCCACAAAAAAAGGGTCGTTCGCCGCAAAAAAGGGTCGTTTGCCCCAAAAAAGGGTCGCTTCCGGCAGGTTGAGAACCGCTGGCTTAGTGGTTCAGGTGGAACAAATGATAATCACAGAGTAGATTGGACAGAATTTCATAGTCCCCTGATTGGACAGAATTTCATAGTCCCCTAATTGGACAGAATTTTATAGTCCCCTGATTGGACAGAATTTCATAGTCCCCTGATTGGACAGAATTTCATAGTACCCTGATTGGACAGAATTTCATAGTACCCTGATTGGACAGAATTTCATAGTGCCCTGATTGGACAGAATTTCATAGTCCCCTGATTGGACAGAATTGCATAGTCCCCTGATTGGACAGAATTTCATAGTCCCCTGATTGGACAGAATTTCATAGTACCCTGATTGGACAGAATTTCATAGTACCCTGATTGGACAGAATTTCATAGTGCCCTGATTGGACAGAATTTCATAGTCCCCTGATTGGACAGAATTGCATAGTCCCCTGCTGCAGTGTTCATTAACTGTGTACTAGAGTTTTTATTTGTATTACCTTGTTCTTGCGTTGAAATCTGCAGTTTATTGAATTTCCAACAGCTTTTTTTTTTCTTTCTGAGGAAGAGTTTCTTTTCTCTTCTAATTACCATTTTTATTTTGCTTTGTTTTTGGGGTTTCTATCAAACTGTTCCTATGCTTTTGATGCTTTACATTGAACAAATTTACACATCTGTACGCAGATCTTTCAGCAGGTTTGCTGTATCCTCTAAAAACAGCTATATTCTCATGACAGTTTAAATCTTTTTGTAACAGACCAAAACATCTCAGTAGCCGTGAAAGATGCACAGTAAGTGCAGTCCCACATATATAAATATAGTCAAGTACAAACAATGCCATTTACATCCTTAAGACTTTCAGAAAGAGCTACTATAGAAGTAAAAAAAAAAAAAATGATCTTTACTTATGTTTCATTGACCAAACTAAAAGCATGCGACTGTGAAACATGAAGAAACAAATCAAACTTTGGAAAAACTAAACATTGATGGAAAAGATTTATGAATTATAGAGAACATTTATTGGCAGCAAAGAGCAGCTATACGAATTAATAACCATTTGGGGAACATTTCAAAGCATAAAGAGGGAAGTAAGACAAGGATATGTACTATCACCTGATTTGTTTTCATTATACAGCGAATATATAATGAGATCTGTCATGGATATGCCAGGAATTGTGGTTGGTTGTCATATCATACACAACCTGCATTATACTGATGACGCTGTCTTGATAGGGACAAGTCAGAAAGAACTACAGGAATTGATAGATATGGTGGTAGCAGAAAGTGAAAAAAATTGGCCTTAGTTTAAATAATGGGAAGACAGAAGTAATTGTGATTTCCAAGAAAAGAATAGTGCATAAATGTATAATAAAAGTCAAAGACGTTATTTTGGGTCAAGTACAGAAATTTATAATATTTAGGTACATGGATAACGTCCAATGGAGGATGTATCACAGAGATAAAGAACAGAACAGGACAAGCCAAAACTGCATTTTATCAAATAAAGAAGATTTTATGAAATAAATCCATGTCATTGGAGGTTAGGAAAAGAGTTCTTGCTTATATTCATTGAGTCACTTATTTCCTGTACACACCTTCGTGTTGGTCGGCTGGTACCATGCCTCCTGCTATTATTTTTTCAAATCCGCAATGACGCTTGATATGAGCAAAATATTTCAGCATTTATAAATATATATAGTAAGGTACAAACAATGCCACACAAGCACGCACGTACGCACGCAAGCCTACATATATAAAGTGCCTTCTAATGTGTACAGTAGTTCTTTACTCTGTACTTTACAGCTGTTGTTATCGGTGCTACCACCACCAATACTACTACTACTACTACTACTACTACTACTACTACTACTACTACTACTACTACTACTACTACTACTACTACTACTACGTTTCTGCAAAACTAAGACTTATTTTATAGTAATTTTTGCTTCAGAAATGCACTCGGGATTTTTTTTTCAGGGAATGTTTCTTCCTCCCCCCCCCCCCCCCCCCCCCCCCAGATAACCACATTTTTTCATGTACAGAATTGTAAATTGATTCAAATAGTCATGTCATCTTCTTCTGGAACTTTGAGAACATATGCTCATTGAAGACTCAACAGACAGGTTCGGCAGCAAACATTATGAGGCTTAAAGAATGATGGCACAGCCAAAATCGACGAGAAACTGCTGGTGCCAACATTCTGCTTCTTTTTTTCACAAGAGTGACGTACCTTGAATTATCCTCATCTATTTATTATCAAGTGCCCACAATTGGCCTCTGTACTCCGGCTTGCCATTCGTCAGCAAGTCACTCATTATAGCTGATGATCCTGCTAAGGCTTATTTTGATATAGGGAATATATTGAAAGCATCCTGAAAAATCCTACTAGGTTTTTGCTTTTTTGGGTGCTGCAACAGGTCTTTTTGGGGGGGAAAACACTACCACTTTTCCTGCAAGTACTTTAAACAGGACTGACTGACTGTATGCAGAACCCCTCTGTTCAGTTTTTGTATCTGTCTGTCAGCTGAGATTTTTAAAAAAAAATTACGCCTATTTAATGGGACTTAATTTTGTTGTAACTCTGAACTGATGCACGCCACAGAGTATATTAAACTTTATATGCATTTATGTGGCTTTGCTGTCTAATGCAATCTTGCACAGTTTACAGATAGAGAATGTTTATTATTGTGTCACATTACATTGAGCGGCGTCCGTGGCTAAAGCGTTGCGAGTCCGACTCGTAATCCAACGTACCACGATCGAAACCTGCGTGGGCTGCGTGGATTTTTATCGTGGTATGGGACGTGCAGGTCGACCCAGTTTCAAATGGGTACCAGGATGGGCTGTCCTGGGAAAGTAAAGACGGCCGGCGTAATGCTGACCACATTACCCACCGAGTGCCGATTGGTCTGTAAAAATATGGGTGCTCTTCCCGTATGCCCGATGCGCCTAAAGGCGTGTAAAGGGATCTTTACTTTACTTTTTTACATTACATTGATGTCAGCTTTCAACGACAGTCAATCACAGCAACCGTCAATCACAGCGACAGTGAATCACAGCGACAGTGAATCACAGAATTGAGTTGTCAGCAATTTAGATTCAGTGGTTTTTAAAAAATGCTGAATACTCTAAAGAGGGGAGGTAAACTGTGAACTGCTTTCTTTACTACAACTACTTGTTTCCCTTTGACTTGTGGGATGCAGAGAACATTTTTTTCTGTTATCTCAGTTTGCAAATAAATGATAGTTTTTAGTTATTCTTTTTACCCTGAATTGCAGAGATAATAGTTTTTAGTTATTCCTTTTATCCTAATTGTGCAGATAATAGTTGTTAGTTATTCCTTCTACCCTGGGATGTAGATATAATGTAGTCATTAGTTATTCATTCTTATTTTAGTTATTCCTCATTGTGTTAGTTATTTCATCTTTTCTCTTGATCTCTCTTAAACTTTGTGTGCATTATATTGTTCTTTGATTGCCATACTTGATATCTTTACTGCACTGTTATCATCGACACTGTTATCATCACCTTCTGCTGCAATATTCACAAACCTTTTTTCAACCTACAATGATGAGGATTTGTATGCAAATGTTGTATATTTGGTACTCAGGTTACTATCACCAGGTATTGTCGTATGCAATCTTCACGGGCGTAAAGTTCATAAACTAATTAAACATATTTTCCTGTTTGCAAATACGTGCTCTTTGACCTTCCTTGTTATAATGTTCCCAGCAGGTTTTATGTTCAGACCTGTATCAAGCCTTTGCGAAGTTTCAGGTTTATAGCTCTTCAAAGATTATGATGTAGAGTTATGCATCTGTACAGTTTCTCTTATAAAGCTGTAAAAAATATTATGTTATAAAGCTATGCATTCATAAAGTTTCACTTATGAAGCTCTACAAAGATTATTATATGAAGTTGTGCATCCGTAAAGATTCACTATTAAGCTCTATAAAGATGCTATTATGTCTATATTGAGAAGCTAGACATCTACACAACTGCAGTTATAAAAATGCTGTTATAAAGTTATGCATCTTTAAAGTTTCGCTTATAAAG
Source organism: Candidula unifasciata (assembly GCA_905116865.2). NCBI lineage: Eukaryota > Metazoa > Mollusca > Gastropoda > Stylommatophora > Geomitridae > Candidula > Candidula unifasciata. The sequence goes on from CAJHNH020001024.1 coordinate 1,256,147, forward strand.
CTCTACAAAGATTAGGATATAAAGTTATGCAATCATAAAGTTTCACTAATAAAGCTCTATAAAGATTATGATATAAAGTTATGCATCCAAAAAGATTCACTAATAAAGCTCTATAAAGATTATGATATAAAGTTATGCATCCAAAAAGTTTCACTAATGAAGCTCTATAAAGATTATGATATAAAGTTATGCATCCATAAAGATTCACTTATAAAGCTCTATAAAGATTCTATTATATATGCTATGCATCTACACAACTGCAGTTATAAAGATGCTGTTATAAAGCTATGCATCCATAAAGTTTCACATACAAAGCTCTGCAAGAGGCTGTTATTTCACTTATAAAGCTCTACAGAGAGGCTGCTATAAAGCTATACATCTACACAGCTGCATCTATAGATCTCTACAAAAATGCTGTTTTAATGCCATAGATCTATAAAATTTAAATCAGAATATTCTACAGAATTGCAAATAGAAAACTCTACGTGTACAAAGCTGCAATGAGAAATTTGTGTAAATTTGCAGTCAGAAAACTCCATCAGTGAAATTTAGGTTAAGAACACTTTATAAAGTTGCAGTTAGTAAACTTTACATATGCAAAATTTCATTTGGAACACTACAATGTTGCAGTTTAACTATTCATCCACAAAGTTGTAGTCAGATTTTTTCATGGAATGTACATTTGGAACACTACAATGTTGCAGTTTAACTCTACATCCACAAAGTTGTAGTCAGATTTTTTCATGGAATGTACATTTGGAAAAATTAAGTTCAAACAGTCATCACTCTACGCGTGCACATGTTAATGCAAAGTTTAAGTAGCATCTGTCTTCACCCCTACACCCTTGGCACAGCTCCTCATTTGTAATATTCATAATTGGTTTTGGTTGTCATGGAGCTAAGGTAAATAAATGATAATGAAAATGTGGCCAGGGAGTTTTAAAAAACAGCAGACACCTGCAGAATTGAATATTTTGGTCCATGGCTTTATTGATAAGTAAAACAGCAAAACTATACAAATATGTTTGTGTAGCTTCTAATTAAAACGTTAATCTGTTCTGAACAGAACGGACAGATTGAAGACAGGTTGAGGGTGAGAACTTTTTTGCAAATGTATAGTTGAAGAAGAAGGAGAGATTTAATATTAAAAATTGTGTGTATGTCTGTGGTGATAGAATGAACATATAGATTTTTTTTAAAAGCGTCATAAATTGAGCGCTCCAAACACTCATCATTCACAGAACAATTTTATTTCGTCGTATGAAGCATGACAGTTCCCACTTTTTTAGTTATTTAGGCATAGAATTATCTAACATAAAAAAAAAAAAAAAATGAAGTTTTAAAAGATTTAGGGACAGATTTAAAAATAACAGTTTTAGAACTAGGCTGTATGAGCTGGATGAGAGGTGTTATTATTGTACAGATGGTTTTGAAGTTTTGAACAACGGATTAACATCATGGCACACAGGTAGTAACCCATAAGTTCTCCAGTTCTTTTTCTAACTCAAGTCTGAGTCCAGAGAAGCTTATCACAGTGCACAGGCTCTGTAGCACTGGTGAGGATCCTGAAATACTTTGAGTAGATTTTTAACTCCAAATTTTGCACGGGCAGCACGGTTAGACTACTCTTTTCAATTTCCACTCCTACCCAGAGACCAGGGGGAATTACTAGAAGTCCAAGTCCATGTGCGAAAATCTCAGCCCTTACCGGGGATTGTTGAACATCTAGCACTCGAGACGGACACTATGTCTCGAGACCACGTAGCCCCCTCATTTATTGTATTGTGATGAACATATGAATAGAAACAATACATTATTTGGGGTTCCAAGCATCACAGCAGATTAGGCCCCATAACTGCTGCCTTACTGAGCCAGTGGAAATCACATGTCATGTCCCTCAGTGTCCCGTTTGAAAACTAGTAAAAGCCATGTCAGTCAAAGAAAAATCTTGAAGCTTGCACACTCAAAGTAAAAATGCATGCAGCGGTAATATGTGCCAGCACTACAGATCCCATACCAGAATTGTAGCAAATGGTCAGTCGCAAGAGTTGGCATTACACCTACAATGTACACATCATTCTGAATATAATTATCCATCCGTCACTTTTATGAAATTAGTGGAGAAAAAACCATTTCACATAAAATCCACAGCTCATAGTGTTGCACCCAGCACCTAACTCAGTAGCTGGGTTATGGAACCTTTAGACTCCTGGTCCAGAAGTGGGGAATTAGCATCAATAAAATCTAACTGGAAAAACAAAAAACAGCCAGCTGTTGGTCTTCTTGGCCAGCCGTCAAAAGCAAAATGTGGGGGGGGGGGGGGGATAAACAATACAGCAAGGGGAGAACAGAGACATACTGAATGGCTTGGCCATCTAGAGGTGGAGTGAGACAATTGCACTGACCTGATCTGTGATTCTGGAGATCAGGAGGATTAGAAGACTTTGCATGGCACATGGAAATTATGAACATGTGAAAACAGCACACTGACCGTGGCTTTTCTGTTCAAGCCAGACTGGGCACATCATTCATAAACACTTTGGTAGGCATCTGAGCTGCATCAGAAATAGATTTCTGTCTCACCAGGAAAATACATTTTTGCCCCACCAGGAAAATACACCTTTTACCTCACAAGGAAAATATAGTTTTACCTCACCAGGAAGGTAATTTTCAATTTGCCAGGAAGAAACATTTTTACCTGACCAGAAAGAATCCACCCAACAAAAAGTGGAATTAGTCAGCTTTCCAGTAAAACAAAATCGTGAACACAAAATAAATGTGTTTTAAAAACAATGACACAGCTCTGTTAATCAGTTTTAAGTCATCTACTACCAGGTTAGACTCCTATTTTAAATATTTAACATTTTAGTACGTGGCCATAATTTTCTAAAGGCCTAAATACTCATGCGTTAAATCATTGAAGCACACTGAGTGTTACCAGCAGACGTCACAATTGCAGAGTCTGTCTGTTAATATTGTTGTATAACATGAAGCAGAATTGTAGATTGTTCTTTTAGTGTGGGCATTTTTAAAAAAATGAATCAGATTGTATATAGATGATTGTCATACATACTTGTCATTACAAACTGGAGAGCTAGATCACAAGCTCCAAGTGATGCATAACAGCACAACAGGGATATAATGTGAAGACGACGATGAAACTGCCGCCAACAATGACGATAATGATTATTGTGTGTAATTCACTGTACAGTTCAGTTGATAGCTACCCAGATGCCATAAACTTCAGCCATTGTAGACATTTTATAATGACAATTTTATTGTATTCATCCACTTTTTTTCTTTAAATGATTCAGTCTACACTTAATTGGAAGATTGGTTATTGCGCAGGAAACTGCTGCTCTTTTCCCTGCGCTAGTGTTCATTTGTTGTTGATGAATGACATGTTTCGTTTTAGACAAACTTGGAAATCACTGTATTTTAAATTGCTTTTGGGAGATACAATAAACATTCATTTATAAAATATTTCTCATTGACTTCGTTCATATTGTTGCTTTATTTGTTTTATTGTCGTCTCCACCGTGAAGTTTGGTTACTTTGTACCCAGTTCTGTCTTTGGGAATATTACGGGATGAGATCCAAATCTATTCCACAGTATGACTCTCATACCAGCCTCTGAAAACTATAAAAACAGTTGGAAAAAAAAACCATGGAAATTCAAAGTTTAGCACTGGAGGATCAGAAAACTGTTAAATGCCTTCACTAACAGATACGCCATTCTTGGTGGGCTTTTATCTTTAACCAAAAACTTTTATTCATAAAATGTTTCTCATTGTCTGGCTCAAGCCCTTTCTCCTGATAAACATTTATTTATTAAATATTTCCCGTCTTGTTCTTCTTTGCATTAATCAGCTGTAAAAGCTCTTAAAGGTCATCAAAGAACAACAAATCAAGTGGTTGGACACCTAACAAGAATGCCCTGGTACTCTCTGCCAAAGCGAGCCACACTAAAACGTTACAACGGGTATAGAGCGAGTGGAAGACCTCAGAAAATATGGAGTGATGGAATTAAGAACAGCCTTACAGAAATGAACATCAGTCTTAATAGTGCTCTTGACAGAGCTCATCAACGAATGTTACATCTCCTCCCGACACTTCGATGAGGTACAAGGTGGAAGAGAAGAAGAAGAAGCTATAAACTCCAGCAGAAAGTTCTGGTTGTTCAACCACCTGTGGACTTTAGTCCTGTTCCAGAACTTAAGTGTTGTGTGCATAAACATTCATTAATGAAAAATTTGTCTCATACATAAAATGTCTCTTGCCCTGGCCCAAACCCTTCAGCATACACAAAATCATGCAGTAGTTCCTTCTCTTGTCTTGACCAAGTTCTTTCTGCAGACACAAATTTGTTTAGAGATCTCCCCCCCCCCCCTCCCCCCACACTTTTTGTTTTGTTCAAATTCTTTCTCCAAGCTCAAATTCGTTCATTAAATGTTTCTTGTATGCAAAGATTCTTTAACGAGAAGAGTAACATCGTGAAAACTAGAAATGATGGCTAGTATAAACTTATGTTTAATGAAATGTATGTGATCCTGTTTTCGTGTATAAGTGTGATTAATGGATTATGACTGATGAAATGGGAGTCTCGTTAATCTCCAGTGTGGATGTGACTGATGGATTATGGTTAATGAAATTTATGACCGGTTTTCCTTATGGATGTGTATGATGGACAATGATCAAAGATATTTTGAAGAAACTGGCACTGTGGTGATATGGATCTGTATCAACAGAATGACGAGAATAACGTGAAAGAGATGATAACAAACACTGAACTACTGAGAGATGCATTTATTACTAGAACACTCATCACAAACATTTACAAAACAAACAAGAAATGTATGTGTCGTATCAACTGACAAAGTATTATAGAGAAAGTAGCTTTATGAGAGGAAATAAATTGGGTGTCTCAATATAATTGTGTTTTAGCAGTATACGTTAAAGCAGATCAATATATTCAGCTATAAGGGGAACAAATAAGAAGCCCTGTTTTGTGGTCATGTGATGAGAGGGAGTCTTTGGAGAATATTGTAATGACTGGGAAGATCAACGGTAGAAGAGCAGGAGACAGACTGAGAGACATGATGAGAGGTGGATCGCGACTGTGGCATTGATCCAGAGGAAAAGGGATCGAGATCTGTGGAGATGCATGAACGCCAACCCCGTCGGCGGTGCACCTGATGATGATGAGTAAACAGGTGAGTGGGGGTTTTCCTGTGTGCATTCGGGGCCCAATTGTGGGGGCAAACAAGAATAGACCCACTGCCTCCCCAACAAACATGTCGCGAGATTCAACTAACTGGGGGCTTCTGTCAGAGTCGGAGTGCATCTGCCTGAGAGGCAAAGCACGAACAATCTGCACACAAATCACTTCTGTCCAGTACTGAACATCTCCGTTCCCCTGTCTAACGTACGGAGACACGCCAGTCACGTGATACAGAAGCAGACGACAACTCTGTCGGTGCCCAAATGGCCGGCTACTGTAAGTCGGAGATGTCTGAATCTGACCGTGTTTAGTTTTTAAACATATCATTGAACTATTATTAACTCTTCAAGTCCTAGGGGGTTTAGCACCAGAGGCTCAAGGGGTGGTAATGCAACTTTTTAGTTTCACCAGTGTAACACATTAAAACAGACCATACTAGTACTACTAATCCCATTTCCGCGCAACATATTTAATTATTAATTAATTTTATATAATAATAATAATATCTATAGTATTATTACTTCTATGATAATTATACATCGAAACAACATATTATTGTGTTGTAATTAAATATTAGTAAATAAACAGACGGTATGTTTACATAAGTTAGTAAAATGAAATAACAAGATTTCCACTTATCACCATGGCTCTCAAGGAAAACTCGTTAAAATATATCCATAATAAATCACAAGTGAAGAGACGGGCCACTTAGTAATATAAACTCAGTCCGTACATTAGATTTGTTCCAGAGAATCTTTTGATCATAACAGAGCACCATTATTTGGTACAGAAAACTGACTTCCAAAAACCATTATTAGTATCTTCACACAAAACAAAGTTTATATAACACACAGTTTGCCTGTAATTTTGTAGCTATGGTCCTAAATAATAAGAGGAATAGCACTAGAACTAACAGACACTGAAGAAAATCGCCTTTTCACTAATATTAATTCTATATGTGCCAGTTGACATTTCTAACGTGGTACCCTTTAAAACATATCCCTCATCATAGCGCTGTCAACAACATAGCGTGGGCACAGCAGAAAACAGAATTCCACACAAAATTTACAGCTCACAGTGTTGTACCAAGCACATAACTCAGTAGCTAAGAGACAGATCTTTTACACTGCAGGTCAAAAAGTTAGGAATTTGCATCAGCAAAAAGTAGCATAGAATAAATAACTTTTCAGAGCACGAGCAGTCAGTCGACTGTTGGCCATTTTGGAATTTTTTATACAACGCGTTAGAAAGGGCACATATACAATCGTACCTTCCAAACAGTTCACTCAGGTAACTCAGTTACTGCTGAGTATGTTTGAAACATTCAACATAAGTTTAAGATAACAGCATTGGGCACATATTATGGCGGCCAAAAACAGGGCCTCAGTCACATGTAATTTGTGGACTTCCGGCGACTACCGACACCGCCGAGAGTATCTCCCATGCCGCTACGCGCGGCGTGGATTGGGGCTAAACTAGGTGGCTGGAGATAAAGGTAAAGCTGCAGGAGATGTGGAAGCTGCTGCTCGTGAGTCCCAGCCATCTAGTTTAGCCCCAATCCAAGCGTAGCGGCGTTAGAGATACTCGTGGCGGTAGTCGTTGGAAGTGCGCAATTTAAGTCGCCGGAAGTCCGCAATTTACATGTGACTGAGGCCATGTTAGGGTGTTTTTGCAGCCGCCATAATATGTGCCCGTTATTCGGAGGATAGCCCAGCCTTGCTCTATGACCTAGCATATATTGCTACATCAGTTGAACATAGCAGCATTGCTCTATGACCTAGCATACATTGCTACATCAGTTGAACATTGCAGCATTGCTCTATGACCTAGCATATATTGCTACATCAGTTAAACATTGCAGCATTGCTCTATGACCTAGCATATATTGCTACATCAGTTAAACATTGCAGCATTGCTCTATGACCTAGCGTATATTGCTACATCAACATTGCAGCATTGCTCTATGACCTAGCATATATTGCTACATCAGTTAAACATTGCAGCATTGCTCTATGACCTAGCATATATTGCTACATCAGTTGAACATTGCAGCATTGCTCTATGACCTAGCATATATTGCTACATCAGTTAAACATTGCAGCATTGCTCTATAACCTAGCCTATATTGCTACATCAACATTGCAGCATTGCTCTATGACCTAGCATATATTGCTACATCAACATTGCAGCATTGCTCTATGACCTAGCCTATATTGCTACATCAACATTGCAGCATTGCTCTATGACCTAGCATATATTGCTACATCAACAATGCAGCATTGCTCTATGACCTAGCATATATTGCTACATCAGTTGAACACAGCAGCATTGCTCTATGACCCAGCATATATTGCTACATCAGTTAAACATTGCAGCATTGCTCTATAACCTAGCCTATGTTGCTACATCAGTTAAACATTGCAGCATTGCTCTATAACCTAGCCTATATTGCTACATCAACAGCAGCATTGCTCTATGACCTAGCATATATTGCTACATCAGTTAAACATTGCAGCATTGCTCTATAACCTAGCATATATTGCTACATCAACATTGCAGCATTGCTCTATAACCTAGCCTATATTGCTACATCAGTTAAACATTGCAGCATTGCTCTATGGCCTAGCCTATATTGCTACATCAGTTAAACATTGCAGCATTGCTCTATGACCTAGCCTATATTGCTACATCAACATTGCAGCATTGCTCTATGACCTAGCATATATTGCTACATCAGTTGAACATAGCAGCATTGCTCTGTGACCTAGCATATATTGCTACATCGGTTAAACATTGCAGCATTGCTCTATGACCTAGCCCAAATTGCTACATCAGTTAAACATTGCAGCATTGCTCTATGACCTAGCATATATTGAATCCATATAATTTCTTGCTTTTGCAGAAGTCTGAGGTTTACTGCACCTGTTAACTTTATGTTTTTCTCGTTTTGGTATATAAATACTTTATCACAGTTTCAAGACTGGCGTCAAACAGAATATCTTATGCCATTAATACATTTAGCTGTTGTATAGCTGAAATGATTTGTAATTTCAGATTTGTTACGATATTCTCAGGTAATAGATCAATTGTTTTGAACAGCGAAATGACAAGTTTTGGTTGGAAAAGGAAAGTTGGGGAAAAGTTACGCAAGACTACAGCCGTCACCTTTAGTTCTGATGCTACAGATGCCGTAGATGAGGAGAGCAATGAAGTTGATTGGCTGACTCTAGCTCCTAAAAGAAAGTTTATATCGCTAGAAGATAGTCTGTCCAAGAGCGAACGCCTGAAAGCCGAAGGGGCAGTTCTGGCAGAGTCCGAGCGGTAAGTATTACAGCAGTAAATAAATCAGTATCATCATCATCAATTTTTGCAGGGAAAAAAATTAAAAATCATTATGTTCAATCAGCATCCTCAAAGGGGGAGCTTTAGGTTATAAATGTGACCAGGTTATGTGCGCCATATACAGTGTCTTAGTGCTACACGCCACCAAGAGCCTTGAAAAGGATTCCTGCAATGTTGTTGCGATTAAAGGAGACAGAGCCAAATACTGTTGTGGCCGGCAATGAAGTCGTCTACACACCAGTTCAGGATCCTTGCCGGTACTACGGAGTTCATGCACTGAGTTGAGATTCTTTGGACTAAGACATGAGTTAGAAGTAGAATGGAGCACTTATGGGTTTTTATGGTTTATAACTATGTGCAATGACGCTGGTTCACATCTCCCGACTTTACCTTTTTTTTTTTTTGTAACTTATGGGTTACTATCCTTGTGCCATGATGTTGATCCGGGGAGCCAATGGGTGACCTAGTTGCAGACACACCCACCACTTGCCCGTGTGGGTTCCACCGCCTCAGTGGGGGAAAAAAAGAAAAGAATAGATCCACTGCCTCCCTAACAAGCTTGTTGTAGGAGTTGATTAATTAGGAGGGTCCTTTGAAGTCGGACTGCATCCACCCGAGAGGCAAGGAATCAACATTCAGCACACAGTTAAGCCAGATCTGCAAAACTGGTGCGGACGCAAAACTCCTTGAACAAAGCAAAAATCTAGAAATGGACGACCAGCCAGAACTGGGTTTATAGCCAGTGAGCACAAGCAGTGAACCCAAGAGATATATTAGCTAGTCTCCAGACTGTTCAGCTTCTGTTGTGAATGGCCACATTATCTTCTTTGTGTGGGTTTCTGCTTTGATTTGGCTCTTCCTTATTTCTGCTGCCATGAGACTTGCATGAAGAAATTTGTGCGATTGATTGATTGCCTCAGTGTATTCTGCTCAGCCACAGGAACTTTTCTTAGGTTTTTTTGTATTCATTAAAAAAAAAATGGTTTTCTAGACCAGATAAGTCATAACAGGGATAAGTATTCAGCATTTCCATCTTAAAAATATAAAATAATATACATATATTTTAAGTGCAAGTTATATCAGTTCAGTTGAGGAAGTATGCCAGAAATACTTTTGCTTTTTTACGAGGAGGTGAAGGATAAGATTAAGGAGGAGGAGAAGATAATGGAGGTGGAAAAGATAAGGAGGAGAAGGTGAGAAGAAGAATGAGGAAGAGGGGAAGAAGCTAAATAAGGAGAAGGATGAGGAGATGAAGCAGTATTTGAGAAGATGAAGAAAGAGTGGGAGTGATGGTTTTAACGAGGAGATGAAGGAGGGTTTGAGAAGATGAAGAAAGAGTGGGAGTGATGGTTTTAATGAGGAGATGAAGGAGGGTTTGAGAAGATGAAGAAAGAGTGGGAGTGAGGGGGGAGAGGAGGGAGAGGAGGAGAGGAGGAGAGAGGAGGGAGGGAGGAGGAGGAGAGGAGGAGGGGAGAAGGAGAGGGAGTGGGGGGGGAGGGAGGGAGGAGGAGAAGGAGGGAGAGAGAAGAGGGAAGAGGAGAGGGAGGGAGGGGGGGGAGGGAGGGAGAGGAGGGGGGGAGGGAGGAGAGGAGGGAGGGGGAGGGGAGAGGGAGGAGGAAGGAGGAGGGGGAGGGGGTGGGAGGGGGGGGGGGGGGAGAGGAGGAGGAGAGGGAGAGAGAGGAAGAGAGGGGGGGAGGATGGGGAGAAGGAGGGGGAGGAGAGGAGGGGTTTGAGAAGGAGGAGGAGAGAGGGAGGGGGGGGGGGGGGGGGGGGGGGGAGGAGGAGAGGGGAGGGGAGGAGGAGGGAGAGGGGGAGAGAGAGGGGGGGAGGGGAGGGAGGGGGGGAGGGGAGGAGGGGAGGAGGGGGGGAGGAGAGAGGAGGAGAGGGAGGGGAGGGGAGGAGGAGGGAGGGAGGGGAGGAGGAGGGGGAGGGGGAGGAGGGGAGGAGGAGGGAGGAGGAGGGGGGGGTTTGAGAGGGAGGAGGAGGAGAGGGGGAGAGGAGGGGGGGGGAGAGGAGGAGGGGGGGAGGAGGGAGGAGGAGGGGGGGGAGGGGAGGGGGGAGGAGGGGAGGGGAGGAGGAGGGGGGGAGGAGGGGAGGAGAGAGGAGGAGAGAGGGGGAGGAGGAGGGGGAGGGAGAGAGGGGGGGAGGAGAGGAGGGGAAGAGGGGGGAGAGGGGGAGGGGAGGAGGGGGGAGGAGGGGAGGAGGGGAGAGGAGAGGAGGAGAGAGGGGGAGGAGGAGGGGGGAAAGGAGAGGAGAGGGGGGGGGAGGGGGGAGGGGAGAGAGGGGGGGGGGGGGGAGGAGAGGGAGGGGAGGGGAGGGAGGGGGAGGGAGGAGGAGGAGAGAGGGGAGGGGGGGGGGGGGAGGAGGGAGGGAGGAGGAGGGGGGAGAGAGGGGGGGAGGAGGGGAGAAGGGGAGGGGAGGGGGGGGGGGAGGAGAGGAGGGAGGGGGGGGGGGGAGGAGGAGGAGGAGGGGGGGGAGAGGGGAGGAGAGGAGGGGAGAGGAGGAGGAGGAGGGAGGAGGAGGAGGAGAGGAGAGGGGGGAGGAGAGAGGAGGGGAGGAGAGGGGAGGGGGGGGGGAGGAGGAGGAGGAGGGAGGAGGGGAGGGAGGGGGAGAGGGAGAGGGGGGGGGAGGGAAGGAGGAAGGAGGAGGGGGGAGGAGGGAGGGGAGGAGGGGGGGGGGAGGGGGAGGGAGGGAGGAGGAGGGAGGGAGGAGGGAGGGGAGGGGAGGGGGGAGAGAGAGAGGGGGGGAGGGAGAGGGGGGAGGAGGAGGAGGAGGGGGGAGGAGGAGGAGGAGGAGGAGGGGGAGAGGAGGGGGAGAGGAGGAGGGGAGGAGGAGGAGGAGGAGGGAGAGGAGGAGGAGAGGGAGGGAGGAGGAGGAGGAGGGAGGGGGAGAGGGGGGGGGGGGAGGGGGAGGGGGAGGAGGAGGGGGGGAGGAGGAGGGAGGAGGGGGAGAGAGGGGGGAGAGAGGAGAGGAGAGGAGAGGGGGGGAGGGAGGGAGGGGGGGGGGGGGAGGGAGAGGAGGAGGAGGAGAGGAGGAGGAGGGGGAGGAGGAGGAGGAGAGGGGGGAGGAGAGGAGGGGAGAGGAGGAGGGGAGAGGAGGGAGAGGAGAGAGGGGGGGAGGAGAGGGGGGAGGGAGGAGGGGGGAGGAGGGAGGGGGGGAGAGGGAGGGGGAGGAGGGAGGGAGAGAGGAGAGGAGAGAGAGGAGGAGGGGGGGGGGGGGGGGAGGAGGAGGGGGGGGAGGAGGAGGAGAAGAAAGAGGGGGAGGAGAGGAGAGAGGAGGAGGAGGGGGAGGAGGAGGGGGGAGAGAGAGAGGAGGAGAGGGGGGGGGAGGAGAGGGAGGGAGGAGGGGGGGAGGAGGAGAGAGAGAAGGAGGAGAGGAGGGGGAGGGGGAGAGGGGGAGGAGGGGAGGAGGGAGGGAGAGGAGGAGGGGAGGAGGGAGGGAGGGGAGGAGGAGGAGGAGGGGGGGGGGAGGGGGAGGGGGAGGGAGGGGGAGGGGGAGGAGAGGGAGGAGAGGAGGAGGAGAGGGAGGGAGGGGAGGGGAGGAGGGGAGAGGAGGAGGGAGAGAGGAGGAGGAGGGGGAGGAGAGGGGGGAGAGGGGGGAGGGGGAGGAGGAGGGGAGGAGAGAGGGGGGAGAGGGAGGGGAGGAGGAGGAGGAGGAGGGAGGAGGGGGAGGGGGGGGGGAGGAGGGAGGAGAGGAGGGAGGAGAGGGGGAGGGAGGGAGAAGGGAGGAGGAGGGGGGGAGAGGGGGGAGAGGGAGGAGGAGGGGAGGGAGGGGGGGGGGGGAGAGGGGAGGGGAAGAGGAGGAGGAGGGGAGGAGAGGGGAGGGGGGGGAGGAGGGGGAGAGGGGGGGGGGGAGGAGGAGGGAGGAGGAGGGGGGGGGAGGGAGGAGGAGGAGGAGGGGAGGGAGGAGGGAGGAGGGGAGAGGGGGAGGAGGGGGGGGGAGAGAGGGGGAGGAGAGGGGGAGGAGGAGGAGGGGGAGAGAGAGGGAGGAGGAGGGAGGAGGAGGGGGGGAGGAGAGGGGGGAGGAGGAGAGGGGGAGGAGGGGGAGGAGGAGGGAGGAGGGAGAAGGGAGGGGGGGGGAGGAGAGGGAGGAAGGGGGAGGAGAGGGAGGGAAGAGGGGGAGAGAGGAGGGGGGGAGAGAGAGGGGGGGGGGAGGAGGGGAGGAGGGGGGAGGAGGGGGAGGAGGAGGAGGAGAGGGGAGGGGGAGGAGGAGGGGGGGAGGAGGAGGAGGGGAGGAGGGGGGAGGGAGGAGAGGAAGGAGAGGGAGGAGAGGGGGGAGGAGAGGAGAGGAGGGAGGGGGGGGAGGGAAGGGGGGGAAGAGGGGGGGGAGGGGGGGGGGGGAGGAGGAGGAGAGGGGAGGGAGGAGGGAGGAGGGGGGAGAGGGAGGAGGAGAGGGGGAGGAGGAGGAGGGGGAGAGGGAGGAGGGAAGGGGGAGGAGGAGGGAGGGGAGGAGGAGGGGGGGAGAGGAGGGAGGGAGGAGGGAGGAGGGGGAGGAGAGGAGGAGAGGGGGGGGAGGGAGGAGGGGGAGGAGAGAGGAGGGGGGAGGGGGGGGGGAGGAGGAGAGGGGGAGGGGGAGGAGGGGGGGGGAGGAGGAGGGAGAGGAGGGGGGGGAGGGGGGGAGGAGGGAGGGGAGGAGGGGGGGGGGGGAGGAGAGGAGGGGAGGAGGGAGAGAGGAGGAGGGGGGGGGGGGGGGAGGAGAGAGAGGGGGGGGGGGAAGGGGGGAGGGGGAGGAGGGGGGGAGGAGGGGAGGAGGAGGGGAGGAGGAGGGAGGGGGAGGGGGGAGGAGGGGAGGAGAGGGAGGGAGAGGGAGGAGGGGGAGAGGAGGGAGGGGGGAGAGGGAGGGGGAGGGAGGAGGGGGGGGGGAGGAGGGGGAGGGAGGAGGGGGGGGGGGGGGAGAGGGAGGGGGAGGAGAGAGGAGGAGGGAGGAGGAGGAGGGGGAGGAGGGGGGGAGAGGGGAGGAGAGGGAGGAGGGGAGGGGGGGAGGAGGAGAGGGGAGGAGGAGGGGGAGAGGGGGGAGGGGAGGAGGAGGGGGAGAGGAGGAGGGGAGAGGAGGGAGAGGAGGAGGGGGAGGGGGGAGAGGAGGGGGAGAGAGAGAGGGAGGAGGGGGAGAGGGAGGGGGGAGGGGGGGGAGGGAGGAGAGGAGGGGGAGAGGAGGAGGAGGAGGGGGAGGAGGGAGGGGAGGAGAGGGGGGAGGGGGGAGGGAAGAGAGGAGGAGGAGGGGGGAGGAGGGGGGAGAGGAGAGGGGGGGAGGGGGGAGGGGGGGAGAGGAGGAGGAGAGGGGAGGGAGGGGGGGGGGAGGAGGGAGGGGGGGGGGAGGAGGGAGGGGGAAGGAGGGGGAGGGGAGGGGGGGAGAGGAGGGAGGGGGGGAGGAGAGGAGGGGGAGGAGGGGAGGGGGAGGGGAGGAGAGGGGGGAGGAGAGAGGGGGGGGGGGGAGGAGGGAAGGAGGAGGGGGAGGAGGGGGGAGGAGGGGGGGGAGGGGAGGAGGGGGGGAGGAGGGAAGGGAGGGGGAGTGGGGGGGAGGGGGGGAGGGGAGGGGGGGAGAGGAGGAGGAGGAGAGGGGGAGGAGGAGGGGAGAGGGAGGAGGAGGGAGGGGGGGAGGAGAAGGAGGAAGGGGGGAGGGGGAGGGGGGGAGGGAGGAGGAGGAGGAGGAGGAGGGGGGAGAGAAGAGAGAGGGGGGGGGGGGAGGGGAGGGGGGGGGGGGGGAGGAGGGGGGGAGGGGGAGGAGGAGAGTGAGGAGGGAGGGGGGGGAGGGAGGGAGAGAGGAGGGGAGGGTTTGAGGAAGAGGAGGGAGGAGAGGGGGAGTGAGGGGGGAGGAGGAGGAGGAGGGGAAGGAGGGAGGAGAAGAGGGAGGAGGAGGGGAGGGGGGGGGGAGGAGGAGGAAGGGGGGGGAGAAGAGGAGGAAGAGGAGGGGAGGGAGGGGAGGAGGAGAGGGGAGGAGGGGGAGGAGAGGGAGGGAGGAGGGGGGGGGAGAGAGGGGAGGGGGGAAGGGGAGGGGGAGGAGGAGGAGGAGGGAGGGGAGAGGAGGAGGAGAGAGGAGGGAGGGAGAGAGGGGGGAGGGGGGAGGAGGAGGGGGGGGGGGGAGGGAGGAGGGAGAGGGGGAGGGGGGGGGAGGGAGGGGGGGAGGGAGGAGGGGGGGGGGGGAAGGAGGAGGGGGGGGGGGGGGAGGAGGAGGAGGAGGAGGGGGGGGAGAGGGGAGGGGGGGGGGATTTGAGAAGATGAAGAAAGAGTGGGAGTGATGGTTTTAACGAGGAGATGGAGGGTTTGAGAAGATGAAGAAAGAGTGGGAGTGAAGGTTTTAATAGAAGGAGGAGGTGAACAACAATGAAGAAGAAAAAGTGGAGAAAAATATGAATAGCAAGGGGGATGAGATGGAGGAGAAGAATATAAAGAATAAGCAGGAAAAGAAGAAGGCGTACAGCCTGATACAATTAATTGTTTTTTTTTTTTTCATTTTATAGTGATGTCTGTAGCAGTGAGACGTTTAAATGATGTTTATATGATGTTTATATGATATTAATCTGTGGTTGTGTGCAGGTATTGGGAGGCTATAAAGAAATGGGATGAAGCCATGCAACTGACCCCACTCAACGAGAAGATCTTGGAAATGAAAGCCCAGGTAACGCTTTTAGTCTGAGTGTTCAGTTAAATAATAGCAGCGGTAACGACGATCTGACAGTTTTATTAGAAAGATAAGGACGGACGGTCCCTTTTCCCCTGCCTTCAGGGGTATTGGGCATTAAGGGTAGGCCTTTATTTTATAGACGAATCAGCATTTGGTGGGCGATGTTGTCAGCATCACTTTTGGCAGGTTTTACTTCCCAAGACTCTTAAAGCTGAGAGCCGCCATAGTGTAGCGGCTAGACACTCGCCTGCAGATCAGAGATTCAAGGGTTTGGGCCTTGACGGAGCCGGACTTTTGTTGAAAATAACTTTGGCTCCCAGGTCGACCCAGCCTTGGGTGGGTACCAGGTGCAGTCCTGGGAAGTAAAGGCAGCCGGCGTTATGCTTACCACATAACTCACCAAGGACTGATTGGGGTATAAAATATAGGTCTAGCCCTATATCCCCAATACGCCTGATGACATGGAAAAGGGCCCTTTACTTTTACCTTTGGTGATTGTTTCTTTTGTTATTTGAGACTTTGTTTTATCTGAATGTTTGTGTCCAAGTTCATATCTACAGTGCATAGGAATTTGTCCTGTTCTTGAATCACGTTTTGTTATGCTATCTTAGGGGCAAGGTATGCCCCCACCTCAAAAAGATTGGAGACCACTGTGCTGGACTCATTTTTTATTTGCTAGTCTTCAGACTGAATGTGGGTTCCATGGCTCCATTGTTGGAGAACAAAGAACAGATTCACTGCCCTCATAACAAGGATATTGTAGGAGAACAAAGAACAGATTCACTGCCCTCATAACAAGGATATTGTGGGAGAACAAAGAACAGATTCACTGCCCTCATAACAAGGATATTGTGGGAGAACAAAGAACAGATTCACTGCCCTCATAACAAGGATATTGTGGGAGAACAAAGAACACATCCACTGCTTCCATAACAAGGATGTTGTTGAAGGTGACTGGTTGAGGATGTTTCTATCAGAGTCAGAGTGCATTTGCCTGAGGGGCCAGGAACTACCAATCTCCATATAGAAAAGCTAGATTTGTAATACGGATGTGCACAGAAGACCCCAGTTCTAGACCAGGATCAAAGTTCAGGTGTGGACACACAACCAGGTCTTTACGCTGGAGTTTACAGCTGGTGAATGCTCAGAAAAAGACAAGTCATTTATTGATGCCTTTTACTTTCCGCCCATTGAGCTTGCTAGTAACAGTTCATGTTAAGGTACAGCTTCTGACTGAATAACTTGGTATGACTTGGCAGTCCAAAGATTGAGAGATATTTTTCACCAGGCTCTGATGGCTGTCGGAGAAGTGTTTCCTGCTCTACAGGCAGCGGAGAGGGTCGTGGCGTTGACGCCTACATGGTGGGTTGGTCACCAGACATTGGGACGAGCACTGGCTAATATTGGTGAGGTCAAACTGGTAAGGACCTCACATTTTCTAGTTGTATTTGTTTGCTAGTTTTTTTTAAAAGACAAGAAACACATTCATGCACATTGAGAACAGTTCATGTTGAGCTGATGTGGCATTGTAGTTCTTGCAGTCAGCATCACTGGTCCTGGTTGATTCTTCTTCATCCTCCTCTTCACTTCCTCTTGTACTGATGATGTAAAGTTTCTCGGGTGTTATCTTTCCATCTGGTTCTTGGTCTGCTTTATGCTCTGTGCCCTTCTCCTTGTATGTTCTGGCATCACAAGACATTCTAAGTACATCAACTGTTTGATTTGCTGTCTTTGTACATGATTTAGAATTGATTCTGTGCCAACTTTTTATCTTATGACTTCATCCCAGATTTGATCTCCTCTGGTCACTCCTGCAGCCCTTCTCAGACATCTCTTTCCCTGGTTACTAATTTTCATTCAGTCTTTAGTGGCAGTTATTTCTCTGACAAAAGGAGGCTTTAACAAACCTCTGAGGTGGATAATTTTCTGGGGAAAAAAGGCTGTAGGAAAATAACAGGCCACCTGCTTTACATTATGCCAGGACCTAGTCGACGTGAAGAGTTATTGTTCATTCTAAAAGTCCTGTCCTTAAAATTTAACAAAAATCTCAAAAACTCCTGTAAAAAAAAAAAAAAAAAAAGGTAAAGTCGGGAGATGTGAACCAGTGTCATTGCACGCGGTTATAAAACCATAAGTGCTCTGCCACCAGTACTGACAGCTGATAAGAAACTGTCCGCCTGTGTCGCCGTCCGCACAAAACTCCCTAGCTACAGCAACGTTCCTCCGTTTACCCCAGAGTGTTAACTCTGGTTGGTACTCATTTCCTAGAGGCTGGTTGAAACTCGGGAACCGACTGGTCTCAAACACCGGCTGTGGGCTGCAGCAAGTTGCAGCTGGATTTGAAAGTGAGTCTCCTATCGACTGCTCTAATGCGGCCCCCAACTGTTTGGCAACGCAGATTTGTTCATATAGTCCTTAGCTTTATGATTTCATAATTTACAATTGCACAGGTGCTGCTGTTTTCTTACAATGGTGAATTTCTGTGTTCTTTTTCGGACTAATAATATGTGTACCTGAGATTAAAAAAGGACATACAATATTGACACAGATCATGTACTTTTTGTGAGTCCATCAACAAGCGTTATGTCAGTATATACCATATCCACTTCACTATTCAAAATAACTGTGCCTTAGTTTCTCATACAAATTACCCCCAAAACGCATGCAATTTGAAGTTTTGCCAACTTCTCCTCAAGCCATTTACTGTAAGCGTGCTAATAGTATTCTTTGAATCTCTATTGTTTTTTTTTCCACATACCACAGATAAGTCAATTATTTTTTTAGTTATTTTCTAAAGAGACATGTTTATTAAGAGACTGTCTGCCAAATTTCAACAGTTTACATGAAATGATTAATGAGTTACAGATTTTTAAAGTTGGGCACAACTTTTGGGGCAGACTAAAACAGTTTTCACTCCTAGAAGATTGGTTTTGTTTTGTTAAGGTTCACTTTTATTGCCCATGAATACCTCCATAGATGGTGTACATCTTCTAGTGTAGACCAGACTGGGAGAATCTCGGCACAACTGACATATTCCGAAGCATCAGCAAAGATCCAGATATGTGTATATATTTGCATGACACCTTCTATAAATAGTCTCTTGTGGGTAGTGTTGCTAATTTTGAAACATGTTTCTGACAGTTGATGATACAGTGCCCATGTTTAACCAGAACATTATGATCATTGCCTTCGACCAAATCTGATCTGTCAATTGTACTTAATTGTTGCAGGCTTTGAAAAGTTTTGCAAGAGCCGTCCACCTCAATCCAGTCAACGAGGAGCTCTGGCTGGAGGATCTGATGTGGACCAAGTCTCTGCTGGAGAGGAAGAAGCTAGCAGCATCAGCTGTTGAAGAGCAGCTGCCACATGGCAGGCTGGTGGTCACAGAGTTAACAGATGAAGGTATTTCAGCTAGTGGTGGTCAGGAAAAGGAGAACTCTTTAGTTGTGTATTCTAAGACAGAGAGCAGCACAGATGCAGGCTCTCATTCAGAAAGAAATGAGCACCTTAGAGTGGTGCCCACAAATTATGTTCAGATGAGGGATGCAACCTGAAGCTTCTGACTTGAGCGACTTATCTTTATGTACATAGCTTAGTTTAATTTCCAGGAATGACAGACAAGCTGGGGTCAGACATTCAGGCTACTAGTGGCAGCTGGGTCTCTTGGGCATGATTGCTGCAGATTTAAAAAAAAAACAACTATCATTACACAAGAAGAGTCCGACCAAGAAAGAACTGGATACAGAAAACTTTACTAACTGGACAAGCCTTAGACATGTGTTACACTCCATTGCGTCTGACTGTCAAAGGTAGACGGAGCTGATCAGACAGTAAATATGTCACCCAACGACATGCACTGTTACAGGATAATGATGATGAACATAACAGTATAAAGTATGGTAGGTACCATTGTGGTTATCTGCCTCAAGTTGGAAACAAAAATGGATTTAGAAACCACACTTGTCCAGGCAGTTGCTGACTAGACCAGGAACCAGGCTTGTCCAGGCAGTTGCTGACTAGACCAGGAACCAGGCTTGTCCAGGCAGTTGCTGACTAGACCAGGAACCAGGATGAGGCAGTTGCTGATAACCAGCTTGTTAGGCAGTTGCTGGTAGACCAGGTACCATTGTCCAGGCAGTTTGATAGACCAGAAACCTGCTTGTCAGGTTGCTGACTAGAACAAAAACCAGGCTTGTCCAGGCAGTTGCTGACTAGACCAGGAACCACACTTGTCCAGGCAGTTGCTGACTAGACCAGGAACCAGGCTTGTCCAGGCAGTTGCTGACTAGACCAGGAACCAGGCTTGTCCAGGCAGTTGCTGACTAGACCAGGAACCACACTTGTCCAGGCAGTTGCTGACTAGACCAGAAACCAGGCTTGTCCAGGCAGTTGCTGACTAGACCAGGAACCAGGCTTGTCATTCTCACTTAAGATTGGAAAAACTCCTCGGACTTAGCTCTGGAATTTGAACTGGGTTCAGCAAAGCCCTGATCAACTAACTTTTCTGATGTGCTTGTTAGGGAAGTCATTGTGTCTGTCCTTTGTTTTCCTCCCAAATTGGTACAGTGGAACGTGCGATAACGAGTGTGCTAAAATTGTATGGGCCGAAAAGTGCAGATATCACAGTCTAGCTGTAAACCACAACAGAATGTGCCAGCCGCCCTTTTAAGGTGAACGTAGAAGAAGAAGAAAAGGGTTCTTGATGATGTGTCAGAAAGGTGTCCCTCACAGCGCCACCACTGGCAGCTCATTGCTGCAGATGTTAGTGTATATCTTGTGAGGTCAGTTTGACCAGGTCAGCAGTGACCTGTGACCTGTTCTGATGTATGGCTGTGAAACTTGGAATATGAATACACAAAAAATGAGGGACGACTAGAAGGCAGCCTAGGTCTGGATTCTGAGGTAAAAATGCATTGAACATTGAGTCTTAGAGGCCTCAGAGATGTGGTTTTACAGAAGAATGCTTAAAATACCCTGGACAGCCAAAAAGAGCAACCAAGAGGTTTTGAAAGAGGCGGGAGGCCGAAGACAACTTATCACAGACATCAGAAAGAGACAGTCATCAATTTCAGGCCATGTTGTGAGAAGAAGGAAAATGGAGGAAAGAGGGATAGAGGAAGACAACAAGAGAAGATTCTTGACAGTCTTGTTGCATGACATGGAGGTGTGTCAGCGCACGAATTGGAGGATTACCTGTGTGATCACTAGGATCATGAACTTGAAGGAGAGTAGAAGCAAAGTAAAAGTAGCAGGTTGTAATCCCCTTCCAGATGTAGACTTGATGAGGCCCCTAAACTGTAAAAAGTTCAGAGGCCTCTACTGTTGTGAAGATGCGCTCTGAATAAGAAGGAAAAACCTGTAATTAGTTGCTCCTATGACATGCTTGTTGGGGGTGGGGAGGCATTGGGTCTGTTGCCCCCCCCCCCCCCCCTCCACCCCCTATCCTAACCCAGTAGTTGGACGGCTGGACTCATGGCGACGGCATTCAGGTCTGTGTCATAACATGTTCAGGGAGCCATTGTGGTGTAGCAACTAGATGCTTTCCTGCAGACCTGAAGATCCTGGGTTCAAATCCTGGGAAAGCCGAACTGTTTTAAAAAAGTCCTTGCCTTCCAGGTCGACCCAGCCTTAACTGGGTACCAGGTAAAGTCCTGGAAGTAAAGGCGGCCGGCATTTTGTTCACCACATTATCCACTGAATGCAAATTCATCTGTAAAAAATATAGGTCTAGCCCTATATGCCCAAAACGCCTGAAGGTGCCGAAAAGGGACCTTTTACTGCACATAATGTGCCCATAAATCTTGATTAAAAATTAAACAAGATTAAGAATTGTAAGATATGATTTTCTGTTATCTTTTCTGTGTAATGTACATCTTATCTCTCCCCCCCCCCCCCCCCCCTACCAAAGCTTCTTGAGTTTTCATTCTCCCGTCTACTCTTTATTCTGTTCTTCTATTCCTTTTTGCTCAGTTTCTGTTCTTGTATAACATTCTGTCTTTCTCTTATGTCTCCTTTCACTCCTCTGTCATTTTTGCTCTTTTGACTGTCGTATTCTGATGTCTGTTCTTCTACTCTTGTCTTCTATTCACCTCTTCTGTCTCTCATTCTATTCTTCTGTCTGTCTGTCCTTGTACTATTCTGTCCATCCTCCCCGTCTGTCTTTCCATCTACTCTTTTCTCTATCGTTCTACTCTCCTGTCTGTCCTTCTACTCTTAATGTGTTTCCTACGGTTATGCCTGTCCTTCTACACCTCTGTCTATCCTTCTGCTCTTTCAGCCCTACTATTTTATGTCTATCATAATTCTGAACTACTCCTTGAGTTTCCCATCCAACCGTTAATTCACATCTGTAGCACTGTCAAGTCTTATAAGCTTTTGTGGCTACAGTTTAAACGCTACGACATTGTACAGTGGGTGAATGCTAGCCAATAATCGATTCCATTTCTCATGTCTCAAAAACAATTGCGCCAAATTGAGAATTATAAACAGAAGCACCGACTCCCCGATAATCGAAACTGTCAGGTAGACAGTCTGTTTTAGATTTGCGAGGGCGCTAACATGGCGGCTTGGTGGAAATATGTGACTAAGACATTGCGAACCATCGCAATATTTCCAAAATTCGTTCCACACTACCTCCACCTCCAGAAAATGGATTTGTCGATTACGCTTTGAAAAAAAAAAAAAAAAACTGGTTACATATTAGCTCGGCTCCCCCTTCCTCCTCCTTCCCCCCCGGCTTCTTTATAATTACGATTAACGGCGTTTCTGCTTTTCACACTACTTCTGCTACTGCTACAAATACTACTGCTGCTAATATTACTACAACTTCTACTACTGCTGCTAATATTACTACAACTTCTACTACTGCTGCTAATATTACTACAACTTCTACTACTGCTGCTAATATTACTACAACTTCTACTACTACTACTACTGCTGCTAATATTACTACAACTTCTACTATTGCTACTGGTGCTACTGCTAATATTAGTACAAATTCTACTTCTGCTACTACTACTACCCACCACTACTAATACTAACTTATTCTTATTCTTTTACGTATTCTCTTCCACCATCTTATCTCCTACCTCCCATTCGTACCATCCCTTGCCACTTGCATCCTTGGTACTTGTTGCTTGTCCGTGACCGACATCCTAGGACATAGGTCCGATCCATCCGTGCTGTGTCCTTTAACGCAGCAACAATTTTAGTGTCCCCGTTCCGTACCTGGTATACATTTCTGTCTTGCCCTGCAATCGGTTTCTGCATGTTTGTTCTCGTTTGATAGGCATTTGTAACAGGCGGTTCATTGTCTCTGATTCCTTTGTCTCAACGTCTTTGGAACGGAGCACATTCACAATGTCTGTCGTGTCCATACTTCTTCTTTCATTAAGGATTGCAGACACGGCCAGTCTGCCGGCTCTTTCATATCCCTTCACCTCAGCGGGTCCTGGTGTGTGCAGCCAAGATATTTTCTGGAAGCGGGAACTTCTGGATGCTGATGACCCATTCTTAGCCCGTTTGGACCCTCATCCTTTGCCTCCTTCAACCAACTCCTCGCCCGCTACATTTGTTTTAAACTCATCCTTCTTCTTCTTCTTCTTCTTCTTCTTCTTCTTCTTCTTCTTCTTCTTCTTCTTCTTCTTCTTCTTCTTCTTCTTCTTCTTCTTCTTCTTCTTCTTCTTCTTCATGTTCTTCTTCTTGTTCTTCTTCTTCTTCTTCTTAATTCTTCTTCTTCTTCTTCTTCTTCTTCTTGTTCTTCTTCTTCTTTCTTCTTATTCTTCTTCTTCTTCTTCTTCTTCTTCTTCTTCTTATTCTTCTTCTTCTTCTTCTTCTTCTTCTTCTTCTTCTTCTTCTTTCTTGTTCATTCTTCTTCTTCTTGTTCATGTTCTTCTTATTCTTCTTCATCTTCTTCTTCTTCTTTCTTCTTCTTCTTCTTCTTCTTCTTCTTCTTCTTCTTGTTCTTCTTCTTCTTGTTCTTCTTCTTCTTCTTCTTCTTCTTCTTTTCTTCTTCTTCTTCTTCTTTCTTCTTTTCTTCTCTTCTTCTTCTTCTTCTTCTTCTTCTTCTTCTTCTTCTTCTTCTTCTTCTTCGTCTTAAAGTCCATGCCGTGTGACGTTGGTAGTCACGTCTATTCACAACCTTCTGTCTCGTGTACTTTCAGTCAACTCTGACACAGACGATCTTCCATGCCATGATCCCAGACTATCCAGAATCTGTTCCCTCAGTCTCCCGCTTCCTCTCCTCCCCTCCAAATTTTCTACCGATATGATGTACTCCAGTTTTCCCTTTCTCATCAGATGACCAAAGAATGTAGATTTTCTCTTTCTGATGTGGGCAATCAGTTCTCTTCGTGAGTCAGTTTCTTTCAAGACATCTTCATTACTCTTTTGATCTGTCCAGGGTATTCTCATCATTCGTCTATAAAACCACATCTCCCAACCTTCTTCATCAAACAAAAACAAGCAACAGAAAAACAAAAATGACACACAGATGCAGCTGGTCTGTGGGGGAAGACCCACTTCCGCTGACCCCAATCAGGAGAGCCACCATGTTACTCACCCACAGATGTATACACTGACGCTGGACACACACACTGCATCACACAGATACACATTAGCGACATCATAACCCTTTGCCCTGTATCTGAAGTAGGTCAGGGCTGCGATTTCCCAAGGGATGAGTCCACGCAGGATGATGGAGCTTCCCACAGAACCCGAACTATTAGTCTATTATTTTCTTGAGAGCGTTGACAGACTGTCCAGATTAGTCTAGCTGTGACTGTTTGCTATCTTCCTGACAACAACGATAAAAGAATTTATAGTCAAGACACAATTGTCATCCGTAAACAGTCGTACTGTTTGTCACAGCTCCATGGCAAAGTGGGTAAGCTGCCACAGCTTCGTGTTTAAAGTGTTTTAGCTACCACAGCTCCATGGCAAAGTGCTTTAGCTATCACAGCTCCATTGTAAAGTGTTTTAGCTATCACAGCTCCATGGCAAAGTGTTTTAGCTATCACAGCTCCATGGCAAAGTGTTTTAGCTATCACAGCTCCATGGCAAAGTGTTTTAGCTACCACAGCTCCATGGCAAAGTGTTTTAGCTATCACAGCTCCATTGTAAAAGGTTTTAGCTATCACAGCTCCATGGCAAAGTGTTTTAGCTATCACAGCTCCATTGTAAAAGGTTTTAGCTATCACAGCTCCATGGCAAAGTGTTTTAGCTATCACAGCTTCACGGCAAAGTGTTTTAGCTATCACAGCTCCATGGCAAAGTGTTTTAGCTACCACAGCTCCATGGCAAAGTGTTTTAGCTATCACAGCTCCATTGTAAAAGGTTTTAGCTATCACAGCTCCATGGCAAAGTGTTTTAGCTATCACAGCTCCATGGCAAAGTGTTTTAGTTATCACAGCTCCATTATAAAAGGTTTTAGCTGCCACAGCTCCATGGCAAGGTGTTTTAGTTATCACAGCTCTATGGTAAAAGGTTTTAGCTGCCACAGCTCCATGGCAAAGATTTTTAGCTGCCACGGTTCCATGTTTAAAGTGTTTTAGCTGCCACAGTTCCATGGTTTAAAAAAGTAAAGCTGTTTGCCAGTGGTTCTGATGGTCGAATATTCCGTTTAATATAGTATTTCGTATTTGCTTGTAGATCTTCCCTTGGGTTACGGAGTTCGTGTCTCTTGCGGAGCTTTCTACGTGAAATTAGTCAAATATAAATCAAGCACCACAGTCAGGAGAAGTATATTATACATAACTATATTTCCTCCCCTGCGTCCTCCTCCTCCTCCTACTCCACCCCTTCCGGCTCTCAAAACCTACCCACTGAACCCCTTTTGAACCAGTTCTGCTGGAGTCATCGGCAGACGTCCAGATCCCCTAATCTACTACACGCCTACAATCTCCGTGCTCATTAGTGCACAGCCTCCAGCCTCCTTGTTGCTCACGGGAGAGAGAGATAGAGAGAGAGAGAGAGAGAATGGAAAGGGAGAGATACTTACACAGAGGGAAAGAGGGAGATATAAAGAGGCCGACAGACTGACAGATACACACACACAGAAAGAGAGACCTATGGGGGAGGAACCAAAATTGACTAATTCTTTTCCTATCCCTGGGCTGCTCCCCCGCACGTGACACACGTTCTCCCACCCCCTCGCTAGAACGTGAGCTCCTCCTGTTGGAGCTATCACACACACAGACGCATCCAGCGTGAGTGCTGACACCAGCCGTGAGACGACCCACGTGTCTCGCTCGGGCAGGTGTTCCACACAGACTGTTTCATCTTGTTAGTGAGTCCTTCGACATGCTCAAGTGCTACTTGTGGACGTTTTTTTTTAAAATAATTTGAAGTTGAGTGCTCACGTCGTTGTCGCAGAAGTTGTCACAAGCTAGTTTTGTGTGTGTGTGTGTGTGCACCCGCAAGCAGTCACACCTGAACGAGATTTTACAGTTAAAATAGTTTTTTTGATCGCCTGAAGTGGTGAAAATGTTCATTCTACATACGGATTTGTAAGACGTCACACTTCAGTGAATTTTGGTAAGAAACTTGTTGCCTGTACATTGTCTAACTATTGTTAGGTTGAATATTTACGTTACGCCATGGACACTTACTACATTTATTAACTCTTATATTGTCCGTCATTTGTGCCAGTGGACTTATTAAACTACATTAATTAACTCTTATATTTTCCGTCCTTTGTGCCATTAACTATTATATGAATTTAAATAGTTATGAATTGATTGAATTGCACTCACAGAAGGAGAAACGCCCCGTCCTCATCTTCAGCAGCGATTGTATTTGTGTATGTGTGAGATAGACTATAATGCTAGCCCCATAATTTGAAAGATAAATCACTTTTCAAAGTTGATGTGATTTACTGCTTGTATGCCGCCTTTACTTCCCGGACAATTTCCTGCTACCTATGTAAGACTTGGTAGACCTTAGAACAGGTTAATGTCTTACAAATTGCTAGCTCGACAGGGTTCGGAACACACTGCAACCGTTATATTTTTCATGTTCCCTGGTTGTAAACTGTAACGAAAATGTCTGGTTATTCGTCCACTGTTGGACTTTGCACTTCCTTCAGAACTCGATTTTTACGTGCACATCTGTTTTCTAAATCTGGCTAATTTGTGTGCAGAATGTCGATTTCTCACCTCTCAGGCACATGCACTTCGACTTCGAAGAAAACACCTCTAATGAGTCGCCTTTCGCGACATGCTTGTAAGGGAGCGGTGTGCCCCCCCCCCCCCACCCCCCACGATAATTTACACCTGATGGTGCAGGACAGGTGGGCGTTGAACCTGACGATTTGTGATGGCAGGTTAATACAGCCGCCACAAACTGTGCAAGATAAAATACTTATTTTGCCACACAGAAAAGAAATCGCCCACCCTTTACAAGGATCCAACCCAAGTCCTCCGCGTGAAGGCCCAGCATTCTCAGTCAATCCCCAGTTACTTCCCAACTTTCTTCTTCTTCTGCGTTCATTCAGACACGTAAATGTGTTGTGTCTGTTTAGAAATATTCTGTAGGCATTTGTTGTCTAGGTTAGCTTTCCCGGCTTCGCAACTTCGCAACAATAAGGAAAACAAATTAAATTTGAGATCGCAATCTTCCTGCAACCAAAAACGGAACTGGAATGAGATGGGCGACTGGAAGGTGGGGGGGGGGGGGGGGGGAGAGGAGCTGAAGCCAGCTACCGATGTTTTTGAGTCATTAACGAGGGTGTGTGGGTGTCAGGGCCAGGAGGGAGAAAGTATTGCATGTAAACTGATACAAAGTGTTGGTGATGTTTTCTGCGAGGGAAGAAACGGAAACGCGACGTAACGGCAATTTAAAACTTACAACCCGGAAAGTGTTGATGACACAATCTTTCTCTGACTTACAGTGCGATCGATGTTTAATGGGTGTCATTCAGAAGTCCAGGGGTTCAATACTCAGTAAGGTAGTAGACATTTCCCTTCATCTCTTTCAAAACGTAACTTGCACAGTTTGTGGCGACTGCATTAGTTATGTGGCAGTAAATCCAAGGCTTTAGACCACCCCGTACTACTCTACCCTAACAACAAACAACAACAAAAAAAAAAAAAAGGGGGGGGGGGGTAAATACAGAGAGTAAAGAGTAGTAACAATGAATTTTCAAAAAAATATTATATTCTTCTTTATGTTTTTGGTTTGCGTTTGGTTTCGTATGCTCAGATCAGACCATCAGGCGGGTTGCCTCTATGAACTCGCATGTCAGTGTTAATTCCGACAACAGTTTGACCATCAAAATTGTCGGAAGACGATAGGATACTACCGAACATAGCCTACTAACACTAAACACGATAAAATAAATAATTAAGAAAACAAATTGTGAGATTGGTTTGCCAAGTTATGTAAAGAACAAGCTAACTTCTAATATCTCACATGTTTTCTCCATCTTAATTAATCCAACAACGTGTTTACACTTCCCCCTGTTATCTAACGGACATGGAATCAGCAGGGAAACACTGATAGTTTAACGAGAACATAGCTGGTTGCTAATTTGATGGGACAACATTTGTGTGTGTACGTTGTGACATGCCACGATATTAACAATTATATACGGAACTTATAACGTGGCGGTAATAAATGCCAGAAATATAAACAATTAAACATACACCAAAATATGTTTTTTGTTTTTGTTTCTGAAGTCAGGTATTTCATGTGTCGTTTTTCACTGATAACAAAAATGTGGACGAAATGGCAATGCTTTCTGGTCGTGTTTCGTTTCATCGAGTTTTTCAGGTGCTTTTAGTTTATGTGCTTACAGTCAGAGTACATATAAAGTCTGAACTGTCCGGAGCTATTACACGAGCCCAAGTCGTCCCGCCATTCTGATCTGTGTGTCCTCTCTGATCTGTCTGTCGCAACACTCTAGTCTGTCTGTACACGTGTTCTAGTCTGTTTGTCATAAATTCCAGTCCTTCTATCCCAACGTTTTGATCGATGTCATAGCACTCTGATCTATCTGTTCAAATATGCTATGTCTGTCTAAACACTGTGATCTGTCTGTCACATTTTTTAGTCTGTTTGTCCTAACATTTTGATCTGTCTGTCCTAACATTCTAGTTTGTCTGTCCCAACAGTCTGATCTGTCTGCACCAACACTTTGCCCCAACAATGTGACCGGCATGTATACACACACACTGACCGAACAGTTAAACAAACGAACCAAACAACCCCAGTATCTACTACTGCTGCTAGGGGATGTCAGATATACTGAAGTCCAAGGTGGAACAACCAGTGCAGTCACATTTCAAGATACAAATTAGATTTCTGCTTTCTTCACCATAATCTTCTTTGAATCACCGGCTGTAAACTCCTAGTTGTTGCTCTATCTCGGGACAGTCGTCTTGTTCCAGAGCTGGAGTTTTTCGCAGGCATATCCCTTTTACAGATCTGGCTTCTTTGTATGCAGACTGGATCCTTACCTCGCAGGCAGAAGCATTTTGACTTCGAAGGAAACATTCCTATTTAAGCGAATCTTACGACATGCTTGTTGAAGGCATGGAGTCTATTCTTTTCCCAGTAAAAATTAGACCCGGAACTCACACGGGGAACAATTCGAGATACAATTAGATGACCTGCTTATGAATGAGAGAAGTGAATACCATTTTAACCAGGTAGTCCGTGGATGGGTTCTGGGTCCCATTGTGGGGGAAAACATGAACAGACCCACTGAATCCGCAACAAGCATGTCGTAAAAGTCGGCTAATTGAGGGCTTCCTTAGAAGACGGAGTGCATCTGCTTGAGAGGCACGGAATCAATAGTCTGCAAACACATGAGTCAGGTCTATAAAACGGGTGTACACCCAACACCCAAGTTCTGAATTAAGACTAAAATCCAGAGGTGGACGAACAACCAGAACTTTCCGCTTGAGTTCACTCCTAGTGAACGACAAGAAGAAGTATCAGTTACAGAACACACCAATAAACACCTTCCCTTCTCTTCATGCGCATCCTCACACGCAGTGTTGACCTTATCCGACCCGTCAATTAGTTTGTCTCCCTAAAATATCCAATAGGTGTACCAACCAGCCATTGATGTAGTATGAGGGCCAGCCAGTGAGGTAAATGAGGTAATGTGAGGGCCAGCCATTGAGGTAAATGAGGTAATATGAGGGCCAGTCACGAGCGTAATGGAAGGCCAGTCGTTGAGTGGTTTATGTCTGCGGGCCAGCCAATTGAGGTAAAGTAAATGAGGTAGTGAGAGGTATAATCTCAGCCACACCCACTGGCATTCACTCTTGGTCCGGATGTTTTGGTGAAGTATTTCTGACATTTCCGTAGACAGGAAAATTGTTAGCCGACTTTTCTTGATTATTACCGCGGCACAACTGGCATATGTTCACGGCACCCCGGGATGTCTCGGCATCCAGTTTGAGAACAGCTGATTTACCGCATCATCAGCCCGACCCGGTGACGTCAGCAGCACGGCCCGTCAGCTAGAGCCGGTCGTAGTTTAGTTCTTCTTTTGTCATACCATCTACCTTCTCCAAGTCTGTGCGTATGCGCCAGTTGAAAAACCATTGGAAACCATTTACAATTGTGCATACTCTCGTCATGACCTGGTGCTTGTGAGTAAAATTCTGGAATACCTGTTTGCAATTTTATCGAGAGGATGAACAGCATGATTACAATTTCATTAGCATAATGGATCAACTGTTTAAAATCTCATAAAGATACAGAATCGCCTATGTAAAATCTCATAAAGATACAGAATCGCCTATGTAAAATCTCATAGCATATCAGAGTTTCTTGTTTAAAATCTCTTCAAGATTCTGATTCGCTGTTTTAAAATCTCATAAACAATCGCATGTTTAAAATTGGTTCTTCTTTTCTTCTTCGCGTTCACCAGCTGTAAACTCTGGCGGAAAGTTCTGGTTGTTCGTCCACTTCTGGACAGCAGTCCTGTTCCAGAACCTGAGAGTTACGTGTGCATCCGTTTTACAGATCTGACCCATCTGTATGCAGACAGCTGGTTCCTTGCCTGTCAGGCAGATGCACTCCGACTTCGAAGGAAGCTCCAATTAGTCGACTCTTACGACATGCTTTCTGGTAGGCAGTGGGTCTATTATTGTTCTCCCTATTAAAGGGCCCTGGAACCCACACGGGGGTTTAAATTGGTTCAAAATACTGAGTGGTCTAAAACATGTCTTCAAGATCCCGAAACGCCTTTTTAAAATCTCATAGTAAATGTGAATAGCATGATTATAACCGCTTCAAAAAACTGGGTAGGTAGGTAGGTAGTTTTACCACACCAGTACATCACACAAGCGATAAACACCCGACGATACAAAATGCCACCATGCGGATGAGGATCACCCGTAGAGAGCTCATAAAAACCCCTTTCAGCCGTTATGGCTATAACTATTGCCTACCCCTAGGCCTGCTATATTCAGGGCCCCCGGCAGAAGCTAGGGTGGGGATTCAAATAATTGGATCCCACAAGGGACGACTTTTTAGCACAAGATACTGCATGGCATGTTTGTTCAATATGTCTTTAAAAAAGCTTAATCAAGTGTTGTTGACAACCTGCTAAAATACCCCGTAGTCTTGCGAGAGGTGCCACCTTCTCTTTCCTTTAATTTGCCGAGATAATTGAATGCCTCTTCAAAAACACTCCATCTTTTCTTGTAAATGAAATTTATTATCGGTAACTATGATCAAGACGAGTTTAATGTTCCACAGTAAAGTTGACTCGGAGTCACTGTGTTACCACCGGATATTACCTGTCAGGGGAGATGACTGTTATGTTTTTGAAGGGGAAAGATGAAATATAATTATTTTTGGGGAATTTACAAGATGCTGAGTTCCGGAATGATCATGGAACTGGACATTTTTGGTTAGTGTAACCGGTCATGCGATGTTGGATTGGAGGATTAAGGATAGAGGAGGATTGGGATAGGTATAATAGTAGAAGTAGACCCGTTAAAGTCCTTCAAGCTAAGGACATGTTTCCCCTAGAACTGGTAGTGCCTTATGTGATTAATTGCGGGTGCAGTTATTGATTTGTTTAAAGCTATTGCTTACACCGACGATGAACTGCAGTTCTTGTTTTGTACTGTTTGTGTTGGCACTTCTGGCGGTTACCTCTGCATTAAACGCGCATGTATACTCTTGGCTTTGCTGACAATGTAGTTTTTGTCACTTTGTTTTCTTTATGGGGGACAGCGATGACCACTGTGTGGTTTTCTTTATGGGGGACAGCGATGACCACTGTGTGGTTTTCTTTATGGGGGACAGCGATGACCACTGTGTGGTTTTCTTTATGGGGGACAGCGATGACCACTGTGTGGTTTTCTTTATGGGGGACAGCGATGGCCACTGTGTGGTTTTCTTTATGGGGGACAGCGATGACCACTGTGTGGTTTTCTTTATGGGGAACAGCGATGGCCACTGTACGGTTTTCTTTATGGGGGACAGCGATGGCCACTGTGTGGTTTTCTTTATGGGGGACAGCGATGGCCACTGTGTGGTTTTTTCTTTATGGGGGACAGCGATGGCCACTGTGTGGTTTTCTTTATGGGGGACAGCGATGGCCACTGTGTGGTTTTCTTTATGGGGGACAGCGATGGCCACTGTGTGGTTTTCTTTATGGGGGACAGCGATGGCCACTGTGTGGTTTTTTCTTTATGGGGGACAGCGATGGCCACTGTGTGGTTTTCTTTATGGGGGACAGCGATGACCACTGTGTGGTTTTCTTTATGGGGGACAGCGATGGCCACTGTGTGGTTTTCTTTATGTGACCAATATGGGGGGACAGCGATGGCCACTGTGTGGTTTTCTTTATGGGGGACAGCGATGACCACTGTGTGGTTTTCTTTATGGGGGACAGCGATGACCACTGTGTGGTTTTCTTTATGGGGGACAGCGATGACCACTGTGTGGTTTTCTTTATGGGGGACAGCGATGACCACTGTGTGGTTTTCTTTATGGGGGACAGCGATGACCACTGTGTGGTTTTCTTTATGGGGGGACAGCGATGACCACTGTGTGGTTTTCTTTATGGGGGACAGCGATGACCACTGTGTGGTTTTTCTTTATGGGGGACAGCGATGACCACTGTGTGGTTTTCTTTATGGGGGACAGCGATGACCACTGTGTGGTTTTCTTTATGGGGGACAGCGATGACCACTGTGTGGTTTTCTTTATGGGGGACAGCGATGACCACTGTGTGGTTTTCTTTATGGGGGACAGCGATGGCCACTGTGTGGTTTTCTTTATGGGGGACAGCGATGACCACTGTGTGGTTTTCTTTATGGGGGACAGCGATGGCCACTGTGTGGTTTTCTTTATGGGGGACAGCGATGACCACTGTGTGGTTTTCTTTATGGGGGACAGCGATGACCACTGTGTGGTTTTCTTTATGGGGGACAGCGATGACCACTGTGTGGTTTTCTTTATGGGGGACAGCGATGACCACTGTGTGGTTTTCTTTATGGGGGACAGCGATGACCACTGTGTGGTTTTCTTTAGCGTTTGAGGCGAAGCTGGAGCTACGATCACTTGATTATCCGAGTCCCGTAGGATGTAGAGTTATGCCGTTGGGCCGGGCGTCTGACGGTAGTCTTCTTCTTCTTTTGCGTTCACCAGCTGTACACTCTGACGGAAAGTTCTGGTTGCTCGTCCACTACTGAACTGCAGTCCTGCTCCAGAACCTGAGTGTTGCGTGTGCATCAGTTTTACAGATCTCATTCTCTTGAATAAAG
The DNA here is from genome assembly GCA_905116865.2 of Candidula unifasciata. NCBI lineage: Eukaryota > Metazoa > Mollusca > Gastropoda > Stylommatophora > Geomitridae > Candidula > Candidula unifasciata. Next base: position 1,289,066 of record CAJHNH020001024.1, read on the forward strand.
ACTGCTGGTTCCTTGCCTCTCCGGCAGATGCACTCTGACTTCGAAGGAGGCCCCCCAGTGGGTTAGTCGACTCTTACGACATGCTTTTTGGGAGGCAGTGGGTCTATTCTTGTTTTCCCCTACAATGGGGCCCCGGAACCCACACGGGGGTCTGACGGTAGTGATGATGCTTTGCTAAAAAATTATGTTTAACCAGCATCCCTAGTTGTCCACACCAACCACCCAATGATACATCAGACAAAACACTGACGTGATCCGTGAATCTGGTGATCGTGTGAGAAGACACATGTAGGCTTACCGCCACGGCACATGATGATCATGACACATCCTCACTAATTCGTAAAAAGTTGAGATGATGTTTTAGAGAAGAAGTTGGAACAAGATGTCCACAAGGTTGACTCTTGGTGTTCAGGAACATGTTGTCTCCACTTGGTGTTCAGGAACATGGTGTCTCCACTTGGTGTTCAGGAACATGTTGTCTCCACTTGGTGTTCAGGAACATGTTGTCTCCACTTGGTGTTCAGGAACATGGTGTCTCCACTTGGTGTTCAGGAACATGGTGTCTCCACTTGGTGTTCAGGAACATGTTGTCTCCACTTGGTGTTCAGGAACATGTTGTCTCAACTTGGTGTTCAGGAACATGGTGTCTCCACTTGGTGTTCAGGAACATAGTGTCTCCACTTGGTGTTCAGGAACATGGTGTCTCCACTTGGTGTTCAGGAACATGGTGTCTCCACTTGGTGTTCAGGAACATGTTGTCTCAACTTGGTGTTCAGGAACATGTTGTCTCCACTTGGTGTTCAGGAACATAGTGTCTCCACTTGGTGTTCAGGAACATAGTGTCTCCACTTGGTGTTCAGGAACATGGTGTCTCCACTTGGTGTTCAGGAACATGGTGTCTCCACTTGGTGTTCAGGAACATGGTGTCTCCACTTGGTGTTCAGGAACATAGTGTCTCCACTTGGTGTTCAGGAACATAGTGTCTCCACTTGGTGTTCAGGAACATGGTGTCTCCACTTGGTGTTCAGGAACATGGTGTCTCCACTTGGTGTTCAGGAACATGTTGTCTCCACTTGGTGTTCAGGAACATAGTGTCTCCACTTGGTGTTCAGGAACATAGTGTCTCCACTTGGTGTTCAGGAACATGGTGTCTCCACTTGGTGTTCAGGAACATGGTGTCTCCACTTGGTGTTCAGGAACATAGTGTCTCCACTTGGTGTTCAGGAACATAGTGTCTCCACTTGGTGTTCAGGAACATAGTGTCTCCACTTGGTGTTCAGGAACATGTTGTCTCCACTTGGTGTTCAGGAACATAGTGTCTCCACTTGGTGTTCAGGAACATAGTGTCTCCACTTGGTGTTCAGGAACATGTTGTCTCCACTTGGTGTTCAGGAACATAGTGTCTCCACTTGGTGTTCAGGAACATGTTGTCTCCACTTGGTGTTCAGGAACATGGTGTCTCCACTTGGTGTTCAGGAACACTTGGTGTCTCCACTTGGTGTTCAGGAACATGGTGTCTCTCCACTTGGTGTTCAGGGAAATGGTGTCCTCCACTTGGTGTTCAGGGTGTCTCCACTTGGTGTTCAGGAACATGGTGTCTCCACTTGGTGTTCAGGAACATGGTGTCTCCACTTGGTGTTCAGGAACATGGTGTCTCCACTTGGTGTTCAGGAACATGGTGTCTCCACTTGGTGTTCAGGAACATGGTGTCTCCACTTGGTGTTCAGGAACATGGTGTCTCCACTTGGTGTTCAGGAACATGGTGTCTCCACTTGGTGTTCAGGAACATAGTGTCTCCACTTGGTGTTCAGGAACATAGTCTCTCCACTTGGTGTTCAGGAACATGGTATCTCCACTTACTGTGACTGGAGACCATTGTCATTGTTCCTAAGAACGGAACTTGAGTTTAGAAACTGAGGCAGGTTTTCCAGCTCGGCAACCAGGGCTCTAGTTGCACACGGAGCAGCTCGGCAACCAGGGCTCCAGTTACACACGGAGCAGCTCGGCAACCAGGGCTCTAGTTACACACGGAGCAGCTCGGCAACCAGGGCTCCAGTTACACACGGAGCAGCTCGGCAACCAGGGCTCCAGTTACACACGGAGCAGCTCGGCAACCAGGGTTCTAGTTACACACGGAGCAGCTCGGCAACCAGGGCTCCAGGGTTTGGAGATATTCATTGTCTTGAATGTGTGTGCACATACATTTACAGACTGGTCGGCGTCTGTGGCTTAGGCGTTGCGAACGCGCTTCGTAATGCCGGCCTGTCGGGTTCGAACCCAGCTGCGATTTGGCAGGAGACCGTCTTACATTAGTTCACACACTGGTATCAGCAGCAAACCGTTCAAGGAGCAATGGCAAACTACTGAACGTGACACTTGTGTAGAAAAACCACAACACACACAGACTGTCAGATAGACAGACAAATGGACGGATAGACAGACAGACAGACAGACATATAAATAGTATAGAATGATCAGGTAGTGTGAAGCCAGCAAAGACACATCCAATTCCCAGTGTATGGGCGTGCGCTCGTGCACGCGCGTGTGTGTGAGTGGTACTCGCCCATGTGTGGCGTGTGTGTGTGCATGTGTGGGAGTTTCACATTCTCGGAAGACACACAACTCACAACCCTCTGACACTCCCCCTCCCCCCCCCCCCCCCCCCCCCCCCCCCCCCCCGGTACAGACAAGTGCCGACAACTCTGGTGTTTACCCCGGGGAATGCAAATATTTGTTACTTGAGATTGCCTCCCCTAAGACACACTTCCGGATCTGCCCAAGAACTCTGGGATGCTGCCTCGTCTATTCGGAATTACCTGGAAAGAATGGAGGCCTTCGAAACTACAAACACTTATTACCTGGAGCCCGCACAAAGAGGAAGAAATAAAATGGTATGCCAGAATCACTAATGTGTCGCTTTGGAGAGAGCTAAACACATTGCAGCAGTCAACAAGTGGACGAAAGATGCAGGCGCGAAATAAGGCTTTCAGTTACCCTATTCACCCAAGAAATAGACGCACACATTCAGTATCCAAGAAATGTAGGGTCTAAAAACAATGTGAGCCTTATAAAATAGTAGTAGATTACTTTGTATGATGATATTTTTTTTTTCTCCCAAAATTTCCGGTTCCAAAGTCATTGTGCATTTTATACTTAAAATCGTTTTATACTCAAGGAAACACAGTAGTTTGATGCATATCTTATATATATAAGACGCTGCAAAACCAAACCCTTGGGAGACTGGAAAAATAGTATATGGCAATAGGAGATTACTGTGTTTATTAGAGTTATAACTGGAATCTAGCAGATGGGAAGGAGAGATAAGATTAATTACACAGGATCTGTAATGAAAATAAAACATACAGGGAATACAAAATAAACACAGCAAACTGGATACAGGAGATATTTTAGCAGACTGGACACGAATGATTCGGTCTCCTGCCAAATCGCCGGCAGCTGGTATCGGACTCGGCAGCCTGGAATTATGAAGCGTGTGCGCAACGCCTAACGTCAGCCAGATTCACTCCTGGAGAGATTTTTTGGGATCTACCTTAGGCTGGTTCCATCCTTGAACGACAGGTAAATTATACAAATCCAACTCCACGCAGATTTGAGCTCATGACTTCAGGGCCAGGAGGCGAGAGTCTAGCCACTACACTTCCCCACCTCTTCTACCCAACTACTCATCTGTCTACTGTATGTTCAATAATTGTTCAGTGTGTGTTCTATGTGTGTGTTTCCTATGTACATGTGTGTATGTGTACGTGTGTGTATAACAAGCACAAAAATAATGTTACTCTCAAGGAAACACATCCAACCCACCCCATGTGTATGTTTGTCTGGATGCCCGAACTCTTTTTGTCCCAGGCAGCGCATTATGTGCGACACTTGTTCTCATGTATCTAAAATATTAACCCAGTGTGTTCTGTTATTTTTTACATTTGGTCTTAGATTTCTAAAAAAATCTGGCATTGGCAGTTGCCTCTTTGAAATTTGTGTCCTTGTGATTTTTTTTAAAATGGTTATTTCTCTCCTGTCGGCTCTGTGGCTAAGTAGATGCGAACGCTTCGTAATGCCGGGATGACGGGTTCGATCCCAGCTGCGGGAAATGCGCCTTGCGTTGGTTTCGACAGTAGTATCAAGAAAGCCGACCGTCCAGAAGCAATGGCAAACTACTGGACGTACATTTGCCTAGAAAAACCACACAACAGCCAGAGGCTGTTGTGGTTGGTTCTGCATCGTCCTGTAAAGGATACGCAACTAACCCATTTCTCTCCTTAAAGCAACTGTTGCGAAAAGTTATAGGACTGAAAGAGTTAAGTCACTTCACGCGGTGTTATTTCAGTAAGTTACCAGATGCCACCAATCGCCTCACACACGCTATGTTTAGAAACAACTGTATTCCTAGAAAGCCACAAGTATACACAAGTAGCAGATGACAGGGGCAGACAACTGACTTCTTTGTCACGCACCAGAGATGAGAACACGTGGGATAACGTCTGCGAATGTCTTCATATGTCTGGCAGTGAGACTTGTGGAGGAATTTAAAAGACTTAATGTAGAAAGAGAGAGAGAGGAGAGAGAGAGAGAGAGAGAGAGAGAGAGAGAGAGAGAGAGAGAGAGAGAGAGAGAGAGAGAGAGAGAGAGAGAGAGAGAGAGAGAGAGAGAGAGAGAGAAAGAATCGCAAGATAATTTATCTTGCACATCTTAACTAAAATTCTTTGCCTTTGCACATTCCATACATAATTATTTCCCTTTGAGAATTCTCCGCTCCCCAGAACAACGTTCTTCAACTTGCGGACAGGCAGAACTGAGAAAATTATTTCACTTACCACCCAACAGATGGAAATAGCAATTTATTTGTCAAGGCCGGCGTCACAGACTGCAGTGGTGAAAGTTGAGATAAGGCCACAAGATTATTGGTTGGTGGTGGTGTTGTTGTTGTGAGGAGCTGAGTTAACATTGTACTACTGCATAGAGACATTTATAGTGGTACAACAACAACAACAACAACTACTACTACTACTATTACAAACAACACAACAACAGCAACAAGAACTACAGCTATTACTACCTCAACTACTACTACAACTACAATAACAACAGCTACAACAAAACTACTACTACTGCTTTTCAGATGACATCTTCTGTTGTCTAGAGATTAAAAGTCAGAAAGGCAGAAATGTTTAGCGGACCAACACAACATTTCCGCGGACCACACGTGGTCCGCTGACTATCGGCTGAAAAACACTGATCCGGGGTAAGAAATGTTTTAATCAGGGGGAGACAATTGTTCGGTGGTATTGTGATAGGAATGTGACAAACACACGAGGACAGGTGTGCCTTTGTTACAAGATGTTTGATTTCAAGAGACGGTTCAACCAGGGCGGGATGAAAAAGTTGATGAAAGCTGTTGAAGGAGACAGAATGAAATAATTTAACTGGCAATTCGGGCATACCCCTTGTTTAGTAGGTTTCAAAATATAGAAAAGGGGTCCGTTAAGCGAAGATACTCGGAGTGAGTAACATTAACTTTCATTTTTTACAGCTCTTCGTGTGGATTCCGGGGCCTCATTTGGAGGAGTTGGGGTGGGGGGGGAGGTGGGGGTGGGGGGGGGGGGGTAGATTTACTGACTCGCTAACAGCAATATAGTGAAAGGTATAAGTTTACCAATTAAGGGTTTTTCTTTTGAAGTCGCAGCACATCTGCCAGAGAGTTAAGGAACCAGCAGTCTGCATAGAAATAAGCCACATCTGTAAGACCGATATGCATGCAAAATTCAAGTCCTGGAGCAATACTGAAGTCCAGAAGTGGACGAACAACTACGACATTTCTTCAGAGCTTATAGCTGGTGAATGGTAAGAAAGAAACAAAAGAGATTTAACTTGACAGAGTTCGCAAGTCTCTAGACAACTGCCTTATCTATCTAATGGGCTTCCACTCGCCTAAGGGACTTAACGCCTAACACAGCTTTATCTAATATTTTTGAGTTACGGCCCCTGTCGTTCACCGATATTTTGGGCTAATATTCACTTCCTGTGTTCATTCGTGTATAACAGCTTTCACTGGCCGGGCAGGCGTGACGATTTATCTCAAAGATATCCCCGTTTGGTGATTGCATGTATTATCCCTCGTAATTGCAACATGGTATATTCATCTAATGTGCTGAGGAAGGCTTTTTAGCCACAACGTTCCCTTATCGGTTGTGACAATGTTAAGCTGACTACTTATACTTTTGGTTTGGCTTGATATTTTTTCCCAGTGAGAACGAACCGCCAACAGGCAAGTAACCAGACAATGGAGGAACGCTTAGGAAGAAAGAACCGTGTTAACTGTTTTGGCACCTCCACCACACATAATGGGAGACTAGGTGTGGAGAGTAAAACAAGAATCGGCAAGCTCAGGTTTCGGCAAGACGAACATGTTTGCTAACATAAAACTGTCAGTAACAGGGAAACAAGAATCGGCAAGCTCAGGTTTCGGCAAGACGAACATGTTTGCTAACATAAAACTGTCAGTAACAGGGAAACAAGAACCCTTAAGCTAAGGTTTCGGCAAGACGAACATGTTTGCTAACATAAAACTGTCAGTAACAGGGAAACAAGAATCGGCAAGCTCAGGTTTCGGCAAGACGAACATGTTTGCTAACATAAAACTGTCAGTAACAGGGACAACAAGAATCGGCAAGCTCAGGTTTCGGCAAGACGAACATGTTTGCTAACATAAAACTGTCAGTAACAGGGACAACAAGAATCGGCAAGCTCAGGTTTCGGCAAGACGAACATGTTTGCTAACATAAAACTGTCAGTAACAGGGAAACAAGAATCGGCAAGCTAAGGTTTCGGCAAGACGAACATGTTTGCTAACATAAAACTGTCAGTAACAGGGAAACAAGAATCGGCAAGCTAAGGTTTCGGCAAGACGAACATGTTTGCTAACATAAAACTGTCAGTAACAGGGAAACAAGAATCCGCAAGCTAAGGTTTCGGCAAGACGAACATGTTTGCTAACATAAAACTGTCAGTAACAGGGAAACAAGAATCCGCAAGCTAAGGTTTCGGCAAGACGAACATGTTTGCTAACATAAAACTGTCAGTAACAGGGAAACAAGAACCCGCAAGCTAAGGTTTCGGCAAGACGAACATGTTTGCTAACATAAAACTGTCAGTAACAGGGAAACAAGAATCCGCAAGCTAAGGTTTCGGCAAGAAGAACATGTTTGCTAACATAAAACTGTCAGTAACAGGGACAACAAGAATCGGCAAGCTCAGGTTTCGGCAAGAAGAACATGTTTGCTAACATAAAACTCTCAGTAACAGGGAAACAAGAATCGGCAAGCTCAGGTTTCGGCAAGACGAACATGTTTGCTAACATAAAACTGTCAGTAACAGGGACAACAAGAATCGGCAAGCTCAGGTTTCGGCAAGACGAACATGTTTGCTAACATTAAACTGTCAGTAACAGGGACAACAAGAATCGGCAAGCTAAGGTTTCGGCAAGACGAACATGTTTGCTAACATAAAACTGTCAGTAACAGGGAAACAAGAATCGGCAAGCTAAGGTTTCGGCAAGACGAACATGTTTGCTAACATAAAACTGTCAGTAACAGGGAAACAAGAATCCGCAAGCTAAGGTTTCGGCAAGACGAACATGTTTGCTAACATAAAACTGTCAGTAACAGGGAAACAAGAACCCGCAAGCTAAGGTTTCGGCAAGACGAACATGTTTGCTAACATAAAACTGTCAGTAACAGGGAAACAAGAATCGGCAAGCTCAGGTTTCGGCAAGACGAACATGTTTGCTAACATAAAACTGTCAGTAACAGGGAAACAAGAATCCGCAAGCTAAGGTTTCGGCAAGACGAACATGTTTGCTAACATAAAACTGTCAGTAACAGGGAAACAAGAACCCGCAAGCTAAGGTTTCCGCAAGACGAACATGTTTGCTAACATAAAACTGTCAGTAACAGGGAAACAAGAATCCGCAAGCTCAGGTTTCGGCAAGACGAACATGTTTGCTAACATAAAACTGTCAGTAACAGGGAAACAAGAATCCGCAAGCTTAGGTTTCGGCAAGACGAACATGTTTGCTAACATAAAACTGTCAGTAACAGGGAAACAAGAACCCGCAAGCTAAGGTTTCGGCAAGACGAACATGTTTGCTAACATAAAACTGTCAGTAACAGGGAAACAAGAAAAATTATGTTGTGAATGTGTGTGTAAGTGTGCGTGTGTGTGTGTGTGCATGCGTGTACATCATGACACAGTGTTAAACCTAGCATGTGTATCTGCATTATGACAGTATATGAAACGTAGCACGTGCTCTTGTGTGTGTGTGTGTGTGTGTGTGTGTGTGTGTATGTGTGTGTGTCATGACGGAATGTTAACTTAACCTGTGTATATTTAAAAAAAAATTGAATTTATTTTGTTCATTTATGTAATCTTTTTTCTTCTAGGCGTTGACATGTTGTAAAGTCCGGCGGAAAGTTCTAGTATTCGTCCACTTCTAGACTTTGGTCCTGTTCCAGAATCTGAGTGGTTCCTGCACATCCGTTTCACACCACTGACTCTTTTATATCTTGACTGTTGGTTCCCTACCTCTCAGGCAGATGCACTCAGACTTAGAAGGAAGCTTCAAATTAGGCGACTCTTACGACATGCTTGTGGTGAAGCTCTGAACCCACACGGCGAAATTGTTATTGAAGTTGATCGATAATCACAAATGACGAGGTTCGCCGTATAAGTACCCAGCATATTGGAAACTATGAACCTCTTTAAAGATCCTTTCAAAAGACAGAAAATACAATGATACGGACATGTGAGAAGGTCTAACGGTTTCTCAAAAACAAAACTTCAGGGCCTAGTAGAGGGGGAGAGGAGGAGAGGCGGACCAAGAATGGACTGGATACAGAATTCGACTGGACAGGCTTTAGGAATGCAACCACGAAGTCCATTGCATCTGACTTTCAAAGGCAGAGGGAGCTGATCATACAGTCAGCAGTAACTGGTGTCCCAACGACAAACAGGGTTACAGGGATGATAATGATGATGATATGGATAACAATTAACATCAAATGAGAATCGGGAATGATGCAGTTTCACAGTACCTGTACATCGGGGAGGGTTTTATCCAATTTGAACAACACTACAACTCAGAAAAAGGTCCTACAACAATAACAACAACAATTAGTAACGTGCACCAAAACAGACAAAACGATAAATGTGATACTACAATATTTAAAGGTACCCGCCATGCTGTTTTCCACGTTTCCGTTGTTGGAAGCGTCAAATGTGTACTCAGTTGACTAGTCGAAAAAAGATCCGGACTGCAGGAGACAACGAAATTGTCATTATAGTGATCAGTGGGACAGGTCCCTAGGGTGTGTTTGAATTAATCTTGCATTGCGTGGGCAGGAGAATTTTCACACCAAGAGATCAATGACTGTTTGATAAAAGTACAGGGCCTCTGTTTGATGGTCTGAACGTTGAGATAAAACCACGAGATAATTGGTTGTTGTCGTTGTTGTTGTTATTGAGGGTGATTTTTAAGAAGCTAAGTTAAAATGATACTACTGCATACACACATTGGTAGTAGTATATAGCAGCAGCAGCAACAACAACCACACAACAACAAGTACTACTACTACTGCTACTACTGCTGCTGCTTCTGCTACTACTACTACTACTGATAGGGATGTGGTGAACATAACACCGACCGCCTTTACTTCACTCGAAATACCCGGGTACAATAGTTAGACAAAGTAAGTGTGAAAGATCAGATTACTTTTAAGCGAAGTAGGTTTTTTTTTAAAGCCTTTTTATTCAGGCCCTGCATTACACTATCTAAACTGCCGTCTAAAATACTTCACCGGATGTGCAGGTGACAATGTTTAACCAATCGCGTCCTGCGGTTTCAAGTTTCCGTGTGTTTAATGTACCCTGTCCCTCTATAGTAAACATTGGCCGCCACTTCTATCCTCTATTCATACCGCCCGCTAGGTTGACGACTCGGCGTGATGGTCTATCTACCCTCGGCTTCCGCTCGGTCGATGTTACAATTTCACTTCGATCAGATCGGATTTGTCATGTGACTGCAGTAACACGTGACTTCGAGCAAGTGATCAGTGTCAGAGATCTGAGTGTACAGACACACGTACCAACCAACGTTTGCACATTCATTGACGGCTGCGGCTGCGTTCAAGTGTCGGAGGATTCAAACATTCTGGAAGTGGCGGATTTAATTAGTGGTGTTGTGGAGAACCAGCGCGCTGTCCGATATGTTATTTTTTTTTTTTCTTAATGTTAAACCTGGAGCACTCTGTTCTACAAAACGAGATTATTTAAAGACTTTTTGTGTTTTGTTTAAATTGCAACGGTAGTTTGGATAGAACGGTGATGGATGGCGCAGTTTCAGGAAAACGACGCAGGGGCGACCTCGGCGAATATGGGGCTACAGGACACTGAAGATACATTCGCCGTGAAAGCACATAGGGCTGGAGATTTGGTTAGAGAGGGACTTTTATGCGTGCCGTGAAGAGAGCGACTTGCTGATTCAATAATTGATTTGTTTAATTGGATTAATTCCACACATTAGGCCAATGAGATTTCTCTTTAAGTAATTGGTGTCTAAGGATGTGTTACCTACTGTCATAGCTGGTTATATTCAAAAGAAAGGGCAATGGCGTCACTAAGGAATAGACGGATTAAAAGTAATATTTGTGGAAAGAAAACTAATCAGCTTCAATTATCACAAACGACAGTTGGACGTTGCGGTTAGTAAGCTTTCGTCAGCACATGACATAAATAGACACATGTCATATTTAAAAGCAAAACGGGGGGGGGGGGAATCACTTAACTGAGATCTCTCCAAAAATAATCTCACAGGTCTGCCCGCCTAGTTGAAGCACTGAGACACGTATGAATACGGGAAATGAATACTAGCCGGAGCAAGATGTGGACGGCAAGGGCTGTAACTAAAAACATTCAATCAAACAGTTGTGGACGTTAGGTCACTGAGGCTTAGTTTTAAAGACCTGTGTGAACAGACGTACGAACATTCATCCCAATGTAACATTTGGGATGGCACGTTTTGTTAGAACAACTAAATGGGAAACACAGCATTCAGAGAAGCAAAACTTGCGAAGAAACAACCAGTAGATGCTTGGTGAGTTAAGTGGAACTGCTAAGTGTTAATGTGTTTTGTGTCTGTCTAAGTCAGAGGTTTTCAACCTGTGGGGGAGGGGGCAAGGAAGTTTTTAAAAAAAAAAGGAAGGTGGGGGGGGGGGGGATAGCATAGCAGTTTTGAAACAGAGTTCACTTATACTTGTAATAATCTGTTATACGAACAGTTATGTTCAGTTTAACTATAAACTAATGTCGTCCTCCTGTTTCCTTACATTGTGTCCCCCAGTGGAAGCATAGGCCGTCAACCAGTCAGGCCTAGCCTCACCTGGCTTTTGCTTGTGTCGACAGATTTTCAGTTAAAGTTTGTTACCGACGTGGTAACCTGGTGTTAGTTCGTTAGTTAGTTGGGTTATCATCATTACACTCCGGACATGTCCATAGGTGCTCAGATCCTCCCCTTAGCATAAACCCCAACGTCCGATGGCTAATAGTACCAGTTCTATGTTGATTAACAAGCCTTCTGGTGTGTCTGGTATGCGTCTCTTTTTTTTTTTTTTTGCTATGCCGATCTTAATTCCCAAGTCTGCCATTCTGTTGAGTGATGTGGATTCACTGCCCCCAAAGTCCTCTATCCTTCCCATTTCTCTGAGGGCATTAATAATATCAGCATCATCCATGGGAGGACTGAAGGTAGTGATAGCGGATCCAGCCAAACTATCAGCTCTTTCATTTCCATCGACGCCTTCGTCTCCCGGAACAAAAATAAAGGTGACTACACGCACAGTGGACTTCTGTAATGATTCAAGCCATTGTCTTCGCACCGAACTTACCTGTACCCTCCAGATCATACTCATTGGTAACCTGATGTATCATATATCAGAGGTTGTTTATGTCTAACGTAGAAACCGCAACGTTTCCCAGATTTTTTAAATCTCCTCTATAGTTTTAAAGGTACGTAGAAAGGATGTCGCGTGTGCATGTGTGTGTGGGTGTGTGTGTGTGTGTGGGTGTGGCTTGGATCCCTGCTGTGTAACGACGTGCATAAATTGGTGTGATATTCTGTCACGGATGGTTTCACACAGCCAAGGAAGCTAAAGTGTGACATCTTGTTTTGTGTGTCGGTGTGCAGTACTGGCGTACTGCCAGATACCATTCTGTGTGGGAGGTACCGAAGGGCGGTGAGTGTGGGATGTGCTGCATGTTTTCTTTGTGTCTGTTTGTAAGCATGTTTTGTCTGTGATTGTGTCTGATTTCACGTCTACGATTGTGCCTATGTTTATGTCCATTTATGTATTTGCATGTGTGTGTTTATTTCTGTGTTTATGTTTATGTTTGTGCCTGTATTTATGTCCGTGTTTACATGTAGGTTCGTGTCTTGTTTGCGTCCATGTTCATATCAGTGCTCATGTTTGTGCCCAGGTTTGTTATGGTTTTTATGTGTATATTTATGTTTTTTTTTTCTTTGTGTCAGTGTTTATGTCCATGTTTGCATTTGTGTTTGTGACTATGTTTGTGCGTATGGTTTAAGGGTTACAAACGTGATTCATAATTCCGAATTTATTAGCTCAATTCAGCTGCCAGCGATTCGGCAACAGACTGCTTTGCGTTAACGCCGACAGTGGTATGAGCGTCGACTGTTAGGTAAGAAATGGAGAAACTACTCAACGTAAAATGGTTTAGTAAAACCACAACCATCTTACATATTGTGGGATAAGCTCGCCAGGTATGTAAAATGGTGTACAGTTAACTGTGTGTTTATGTGTGTGATTTATACACACATACATCAGCACGTGATTAAGTCTGTGTGTATGTACATGCGTGTACCGCATACAAGACCCGTGCCGGTTCTGCGGCCTGATTTTGGGGGAGAAGAATACCGCTGCTGCCTCCTCCTAAATATATCTTAAAAGGTGAGTAATTAAAGTTTAGGCGAAAGCGGATGTGTTGGGTCTAAGGGCGCAGACAACATAACCTAGTTGTAGAGCACAACGCGAAAGCCGCCCTTTTATAAATAAATATGTAAGAAAAAGGTGTTTGGGTATTTCAGCCTGTAAGTAAAAGTTAGAGCTATAAATGTGATTTGTAAAACAAAGAATGTTTTACAATGGCGGCTTGTCGGGTCGTCGATCAACAGTTTTAAGCCAAGCCAGAGGGAAACACGTCCCGCCATCTTAGCCCAAACCTGAACTCAAAGCAGACCGGAAGTAAAAGTTGTGGGCCTTAACAAATTTAAGACCTAAAACAGGCGGCAACAAACGGCAAGACTTGCAGAGCTATGATCTGTGCCCTATGTGCCGCCCTAGGCTCGAGAGGAAAGACTGACTCACTTCCTCACTAAGTAAAAGTTATAGACCCTTTCATTTCACAGGCGCATCGGGCTTCCGGTTATACTTGTACGTCAGGTTGACTTGTACGTCAGTTTTGACTTTCACACCAATTTGACTTAGACGCCAGATCGACTTGTACGTCAGATCGACTTGTACGTCAGATCGACTTGTACGTCAGATAGACTTGTACGTCAGATCGATTTGTACGTCAGATCGACTTGTACGTCAGATCGACTTGTACGTCAGATCGATTTTACGTCAGATCGATTTGTACGTCAGATCGACTTGTACGTCAGATCGACTTGTACGTCAGATCGACTTGTACGTCAGATCGATTTGTACGTCAGATCGATTTGTACGTCAGATCGACTTGTACGTCAGATCGACTTGTACGTCAGATCGACTTGTACGTCAGATCGACTTGTACGTCAGATCGATTTGTACGTCAGATCGACTTGCACGCCAAATCGAATTGTATGTCGCAGCTTACAGTAGCTTTTGAGGATTTAGCTACAATAATTCAACGTAGAGTGAGTCGCTGGGTGCAGAACGTCTCCCAAATCGGTGTATGTCGACAGCTTGTAGAGCCGGTAATACAACCTACGTCAGAAGAAGTACAAACATTTTTATCGTGTCCTTCCCATCTTGAGTGCCCACTCCCAACCAGAAGACTTTGACATTTGTGGTCCCACAAGCTGCTTCACCCATTTCTCTGTTGCCACACTCCACTGAACTTCGATAGGGACAGAAAACAGCTGGGGGAGGCATTAAACTCGATAAACTCCTGGCCAAGGACGACTTGTTTGTGATCGTGGCATTATTTTAAGTCGGCCCGTTAAACGTTGTTTGTCTTATAATTTTCTCAATGTCTAAGCCGTGTGGCGTTGGTAGTCATGTCTTTTTACACCCTTCTGCCTCGTGTACTTTCTGTACACAGATGATCTTCCATGCCATGATGTCAAACTGTCCGGCATCTTCTCTCTCGGTCTCCTTCTGTCTCTCCTCCCCTCCAACTATCCCACCGTCATGATGTAGTCGTTTTATCCTTCTCGTGGCATGACCAGAGAATTTAGTTTGTAGCCGTCTCTTTCAAGACATCTTCATTACGCTTTCTACCTGCACAGGTAAGTCTCCTCATTCGTATACAAAACCACATCTCCCTCGCTCCCAGATAATTTTGTCAATACTTGTCCAACTGTCCACTGTCCATGCTTGTTGTCCTAATGTTTCCAAAACATCTCGTTTGAAAAAATAAATACTACGGTTATCTTAACATCATCATGTGTCATGCCGAGTGATGCACGTTGCCACGTTTCTCGACGAGCATAATAATAAAAAACTTATAGCCTCTGTGGTGTAGCGGCTAGATTCTCTCGTGTGGATTGAAGGTTGTTGGTTCAAATCGGTATCAACCTGGATTTAAAAAAAAAAAGAAATTGGCTACCACATTAACCCAGCTGAAAATGGGACCACGCAGAGTCATGGGAAGTAAAGGCGTAACCCAGCTGAAAATGGGACCACGCAGAGTCATGGGAAGTAAAGGCGACCGGCGTCATGTTGACCACATCACCCACTGTATGTCAATGGTCTATTAAATATAGGTCCAGCCCTATACACCCAATACGCTCGACGGCGTGTTCAAATGTCCTTTACTTAGTTTACAATAATAATAATAATAATAATGTTAATAATATTAATAATAATAAGACTAGGGAGATTATAAAGAATAAGAAAATGATGATGATGATAAATATAATAATAAGGAAGACGATAATGATAATAAAGAAGAGGAAAAGAAGACGCTAAGAGGAACAGACTGGAAAAAAAAGAATAAGCAAAACAACAGAAAACGAAAGAAAGAGGAAGGAAGGAGCTGAAAAAGAAGAAAAAGAACAGGAGGAAGATGGCGAGATAGAGCAGGGGGAGGGAAGAACAAGGAAGATGATAATGAGGCATCAGAGTGCAATGACCAGAATAAGACAAATGTAGAGCGTTGATATCTGGTCTGCATTCGAGATTCAAAAAACACACACGCAATCACAAGACAACAAACAGGAACTAAGGGATGTACCATCATCAATGAGAGCTCTTGTTTTGGCAGGGGGGAATAACTCATCATTTGAGGCGGCGACACCCAGGAGAGGGACAAGTGATTTGTGGCAGAAGAGCCGTGTCCATGATGGTTAATCTCTGGGGGACAAGGGCCTGTTTATGAGGATCGCTGAAGCGTGGAGCCCGAACTGATGATGTCATCAGAGAAATGACGTAACTGTTTTTCTGGCATGGAAAGTCCAGCAGGCAGACAGACTGACGGACAGACTGACAGAGAGAAGGGAGAGGGGGTTGGGAGACGAAGCCCATATATGGAGTAAGAGAGAGAGAGAGAGAGGGGAGGGAAAGAGAAAGGATGGTGACAATGCTAGTGATGAAGAAGAAATGCTGGAATATCGCAGAGAAGGAGAAGGGTAACAGCATCAGCAGTATAGTGTTAGGGGTGGTTGCAATAGGTTGTAGTGGCAGCAGCAGTATAAATAGTTGTAGTAGCTGAGGCTGATGAGGATGATGGTGGTTCAGAAGAAGAAGAAGAAGAAGAAGAAGAAAAAAAAAAGAAGAAGAAGAAAAAGAAGAAGACAGCTCTTGTGTGCTGCACATCTTTGCACGGAAAACACAGGACTATTCAAAACGTGTATACACTTTCATTTATGTATATTTCCTAGAATGCGTATTACTAGGATCTTGCTAGTCACACTCGCCATCGCCATGGGCTGGGAGTCCTATTCCTCCTCATAACATAAAATAACACGATCTTCTGGAAAAACGGAAAGGTGCCAACAACTTAGTAGCAACTTAAATTATACTGGGAGTGTCATTTTATAATAATGTGACATTTCTGGAACATGTGAAGTGACCGTCAGGTCCTGACTCTTCAACATTCTACAAACTGATTGTTGTCTGGGAACTCTCCCCTGTCATTCAGCATGAGCGTTGTATCACGAGTCATTCACGTCAAATAACGAGACACCCACCGATAAGACGACCCCAGCCCACACATATTGCTACTTTATGACGTCACATTAAACGCAATGTATGGCCACGCATACACAAAATTACCACCACACATGCTCCAACCACCCACACTTAAACAAACCGCCATCATACCCGCGCCCGACTCATCCCGCGGCGAATGTTTCTTGAACTTTCTCTGCACTGATGTTAACATCCTGTCGCTATAGAAACAGCAGTGCCCCACCCCCCAAACCTCCCCCCCCCCTTTCTTATCGTGGCTCTGTGTTGACATTTTCTGCAGTCATTGACGTACTGTAAAGTTATTTCTGTTTATAGCATTCTGTTGGAGATCTAGAGATGTGGGAGAGTTGTGATCGCCCGGACCAGTCGAGAAAGCATTTGATGATCATGATAGTGATACAAAGCAGTAGAAAAGGGTGTGGGCTAAGATCCAACGCTTCCTTTAAAGTTGAAAAAAAAAGGACAGAAAGAACGATGCAAAGAGGAAGAATAAGAATAAGAAGCAACAATAGTAGTATTAGAGAAAGTAGTAGTACCAGTAGCAGCATTAGTAGTATAAGTACAAGGAGGAGGAGGAGGAAATGATGAGGAAAAGGAGGAGTAGTGGCAGTCTCAGTAGACAATGAAGAAGAAAGAAGAAGAAGAAGAAGAAGAAGAAGAAGAAGAAGAAGAAGAAAATCATTAAGAAAAAGTAAGTAGGCAAGTAAGAGGTGGACAATGATACAAGTGAGAAACTAGCACCAGGAGATCCAATAACACCTTATTTTAAGAATGTACAACCAGTTACAGAAAAACAGTATTTGAGGATCGACTGGCGCAAACCTTTATAGCGGAGAGGGCACTTAATTGATTGACTGATGCTTAGTGATTGTTTTCATCAATCTGCTAAGTTAACATGGTAATCAGAAGAATGCGGAGAGGTAAATTTGAGAGGATTTTTATTGGGCATTGAGGTCTAGTGGGTGGACAGTACCCAGCCTGTACAAAATCGTAGAAACAAACTTTCGGTTACATGGTTTTCTGTCTGTCTGTCTGTCTGTCTGTCTTTTTTTCTTTCTTTTGTTTTTTTCCCCCGTCTGCTTGTCTGTCCGTATGTCTGCCAGTTGATAAATATCTTACTCATTTAACCTCTAATCCATACATGTATTTGTGTGCAATAATATACCAGTCCCTTTGATGTCTGCCTGTCCGCTCTTTGATGTTTCTTTGTTATTTCTAAGCGCTCTGTCAGCACCTGTAGTGTGCGATTTCAGCTTTGTGTTAAAGCGTTAGATTCTCACAAAATCGCTAGAGGCTCAAAGAAAAGGCAAGACGGACGTTTAAACAGAATGCTACTGGCACCATTAGTATGGGGACGGAGCGCTTATGGGAATGCCCCGAGTGCTGTGATGTCGGTTCTTGAATCAAACCAAATCCTCACATAATATTGGCTAGCATGTAATAAAGCGATGACCCCTCACCTTATGCAATCTAGCATGTAATGAAGTGATGAACTCTCACCTAATGTAATTTAGCATGTAATGAAGTGATGAACTCTCACATAATGTTATTTAGCATGTAATGAAGTAATGAAGCCACACCTAATGTAATTTAGCATGTAATGAAGCGACGAACCCTCACTTTCATGTCCGTCTGTCTATCTTTCTGCTTGACCATTTTTAAGTCCACCGAACGTGTATCTGTCTGTCTCCCCACGTATATGTCCATTCTGTATTTCCCACTAGGCTAGTGTATTTCCTTAGTCTCCCAATTAACACCACGTCACCCTAAATATCCTAAAACAAGATCCAGCGAATCCTTTGCCCCTGGGATCCCATTATGAGAATCCCCTCCGAAGCCATTCAATTCCCCAGCTGCTCTGTGACCAACCCTAATTCTAGCAAATCCACCAGACTCTTTACGATGGACTTTATAATGTTTGGAAAAACAAATCTCAAGGACGACGGTGGTCTTACCTCCTGCTCTTTAGTAATTCCACCAATTATACACACACACACACACACAAATATATATATAAATACACGCCCGACTCACAAGCATAGTTGGTTAAAGCTGACTTCGCGGTTGCCGGGTGACGAACTCCTTATGGTCCGGGTTTACGCCCGAGGAAAGGCAGAAAAACCACATTTCTCCCAGATTTACGGTACCTATCATGGAATCAAGGCCAAAGGGTTGCGATATCCATAGTACCGAGCCAAAGGGTTAACAACTCATGATTTCTGGATACTTAATATATATATATATAAATATATATATATATATATATATATATATATATATATATATATATATATATATATATATATACCTAGGGATTTTACAATAGCCACGTTTAACATACATGCGACACATCCTTGGTTAGTATTTATCTGAAGGCGATTAGAATATAAGACAGCTACCCAAGAAACTAAGAGAACGTATTATATCAACATAAACTGTGGGTTGTGTAAGCATGCCTAAGCTGTACAGGGAAACAGACGACATAATGTAAGCTACCAACATAATTATGTTAAGCCCTCACATAATGTAAGCTACCACATACATGTCCGTTGACCCCTCACATAATGTAAGCTACCACATACATGTCCGTTGACCCCTAACATAATGTAAGCTACCACATACATGTCCGTTGACCCCTCACATAATGTAAGCTACCACATACATGTCCGTTGACCCCTCACATAATGTAAGCTACCACATACATGTCCGTTGACCCCTCACATAATGTAAGCTACCACATACGTGTATGTTGACCACGCACATAATGTAAGCTACCAAATACGTGTACGTTGACCAATCACAAAATGTAAGCTACCACATACGTGTATATTGACCAATCACAAAATGTAAGCTACCAAATACGTGTATGTTGACCAATCACAAAATGTAAGCTACCAAATACGTGTATGTTGACCAATCACAAAATGTAAGCTACCACATAATTATATATCAACCCCTCACATAATCTAAGCTATCATATACAAATATGCCTTTACATAATGCAGGAAAACGAACCATCCTTTTCCACGCTTGACCCTTTTGCGATCCTTAACATAAACGACCCTTGATATAAACGACCGTTTTCCTAAATGACCCTTTACATAAATGACCGTTTACACAAACGTCCTCTACATTGTGACCCTTGACATAAGCGACTTTTGACATAAACGCCCTCTTTAAATATGACCCTCTATATAAACGACCCCCACAAAATGACCCTTTACATAAACGTCACCTGAATAAATGACCATTCGCACGTCACTGACCATTGGGTATGTGATGCTAGATCTATATGTTTGACCTACCGATTGACTATTAAAGGGGGGGGGGGGGGAGACCTGTTGTACTTTAACAAGCATGTCGTAGAATGCTACTACTGTAATAAATTTGTTTTATCGGATTTGTTGGGCTGACTTGTACAGATAGCACAGCCGAGCTATAAATTACGAAATGATGTAAAGTAAATGACACACACCTTTTCCCGCTTTACTCTTTTTTTTTGCATATGGGGTTAGGCCTATATTTAATACACCAATCGGCACTCAGTGGGTGTGTAGTGTACATCACACCGGCAGCTTTTACTTCCCAGGATTTTACCTAGCACCCATGTAAGGCAGGATCGACCAGGGAGCCAAGGTCATGTTTGGAAAGTCCAGTTCCATCAGGACCCGAACCTTCAGAACCTCAGCCAAGCGTTTAGCCACTACACCACAGAAGCTCCACTAAATGTGATGCAAACTACAATGGCAAGGACAACGACGATAATGTTTATGATAATGATGAAAACAGGGTCTACGCTCCGTGGACAACTATTGAGAAGATGGTACACATTGCGACAACTATTCTCAGGTAGTCTGTATGTAATTTGTTATCGTGTTTAACCGGCGTGTTGGTGTGTGGGGGATGTCCTAACACGGACTCAGTGTTCTGGCTGTGTGGCGGCTGCAGCAGGACGTGCACCCATCAAATGTGACACATATATTTGGTTGAGATCCTGTACGGGCGTGCGTCGAATACATTGTACATCATTCTTAAGGTGTCTTGTTTGGAGCATTGCGTAACTTTGTTTTGCTTAAACTGTATGGTAGGTGTGAACACTGTGAATCTTTATATATCTTATCTTTTATTGTGTGGATGTTAGTGTGTGTGTGAGAGAGAGAGTGTGTGTGTGTGTTAATGTTTGTGTGCGAGTGTGTGTGAGTTAGTGTGCATGTGTGGGTGGGTGTGTGTGGGTGTGTGTGTGTGGGTGTGTGTGTGTGTGTGTGTGTCCACATTTCTCGTATTGTTTAGTGTTCAGTTGTTATATTATGCATAATCGCCGTGTGGGTTCTCGGGCCCATTCTGGGGAGGGGGGGGGGGTAGGGAATAGATCCACTGTCTCTCTAACATGCATGTCGTAGAAGGCGACTAGTTAAGGGTGTTTCATGTGAAGTATGAGTGCATCTGCCTGACAGTCGAGGAACCAACAGTCTGTGTACAGATGAGCCAGATCTGTAAAACAGATGTGCACTCAAAACTCAAGTTAACGAAGAAGACTAAATTCCAAAGTGGACGAATCACCAGAACTTTCCCCTGGGGTTCACAGCCGGGGAATGCTATCAGAAAGAAGGAGCGGACGGAGGGGGACGGGAAGAAGAAGAAAAGAAGAAGAAGAAGAAGAAGAAGAAGAAGAAGAAGAAGAAGAAGAAGAAGAAGAAGAAGAAGAAGAAGAAGAAGAAAGTAGCAACAGCAGCTGCGGTAAACAGAAGAAGAAAGACAGAAGAAGACAGAAGAAGACAGAAGCAGACAGAAGCAGACAGAAAAAGAAAAAGAAGAAGAAGGAGAAGAAGAAAGAAGAAGAAGAAGAAGAAGAAGAAGAAGAAGAAGAAGAAGAAGAAGAAGAAGAAGAAGAAGAAGAAGAAGAAGAAGAAGAAGGAGAAGGAGGAGAAAAAGAAGAAGAAAAAGAAGAAGAAGAAGTAGAAGAGTGTAGGACAAGCCGTTGTGTACAATTTATAGCCATCTGCTCGGATCTTTTTGTCGTAAATGGTGTTCTTTGTAACTATTTGTTGTCCGGCCGTTTAGGTATTCTATCTACACCTCCCTCGTGTCTGTTTTGTGTGTGTGTGTGTGTGAGTGTCTTAGTGTTGACGAAACCAATCAAACTTATAATCTCCCGCTTCGGTTATTTATAAGCGTTTCTTTTTTCTGAGATAAAGTCTGCCGGAACCCGCCAAAAAGGTGCCGGTAATCCCAGAAAGTGCCTTTTACAGTAGTGCCGAAAAATGATGCCTAAATGGGTGCCGATACTGCGTATGCAAAAAAAACACAACACAAAAACCTGTCCGGCAGTCGTGATGGCGTAATAGCTAGTACCCCGTTAGCCTGCCCGGACGTCCAAGGTTCAAGTTCCCATTGAATCAGGTTTAAGGAAAATTGCAGGTCCAGCCTATCTCATGAAGGCTGTAAGGAAAAGACAAGCGCTGTTATTTGGTTATGTGAGGAGAGGGGAGGCTTTAGATAATATTGGGACGACCAGGAAGATGAACCGTAGAAGAGGGAGAGACATACTGAAAGAGACGATGGCGGATGAATTGCGACGGTGGCACGGAGAGATATCATTGGTGGAACTGATCCAGAGGAAAAGGGAATGAGATCTGTGGAGCTACATGAACTCCGACAAGGCTCGTGATGATGATGACTCTTCATCTAACTGGCCACACGAAATGTCTGGGAAAGAAATTCGGCTAGCAAGTATTCCTATTAGAGAGGTGTATTAAATTACTGCTCATTTATTTCTTGTTACCAAAAAGAAACAAAAAACTTCTGTTCAGACATAAAGATATTAATATCACTGTGGCCTTATCTCGAATTAAGCAGTTCTATGTTGTAAGATTGATTGCCTGTATTCTCGAGTTGTTTATTTGCTGCTGATTTGGTTTCACTGTGTAAAAAATCTGGCAGCTGCGAAAGTAAGGACAGCGATAAAACAACCGACTTGTGGAGACAAGCTGACAGATTGCAAATGTGAGCCAAATGTTATTCTCCAAAGAATTTCTCTCCCCCTCCCCCCCCCCACTTTCTCCTTCTTTCTGTCTCTCTACCAATCTATCTCTCTGTTTAATCTGTGTGTGTATGTGTGTGTGACTATATGTCCGCCTCTGTCTCTCTCTCTCTCCCTGTGTGTGTGTCTGTATGTCCGCCCCTGTCTCTATCTACCTCTGTGTGTGTGTGTGTCTGTGCGTGTGTCTATATTAGGGCTGTACCGAATAGGGATTTTTACTATTCGGCCGAATACGAATAGTAGGACCAACTAATTATTCGGCTGAATACGAATACGAATAGTGCACCGTGTATAAAAAATATCTATTAAAAAAAAAAAAACACACACATTCATAATGTCAAATTATACTCTGAACTTTTACTTAACATAAAATAGCACAGAATAGTCATCATCTAGTTTAGCATTCTGAGCCCTTGAGGTTTATTGCTGCAGATATCACTCGTCTCCATTCATCTCTCTGACTGGCCTTCTCTTCACAATTTGTAACACCAGTTGTTTGCAGGTCTGGCTGGACATTATCCCTCGAACTTCTTTTTTGTCTGCCTCCTGGTCTACGCCCATTCCTCTCTCATGTGTATACAGTTTTTACTTCTCTGTCTTCTGACATTCTTTCAATATGTCCCAACCATTTTAGTCTGTTAGCTCTCATGATGCCAATGATCAATGATGATTCAAACAGATTATGTGTTACGTTGTTGCTTCTCACTCTCCATTCACCGCTGTTTGC
Organism: Candidula unifasciata; assembly: GCA_905116865.2. Lineage (NCBI taxonomy): Eukaryota > Metazoa > Mollusca > Gastropoda > Stylommatophora > Geomitridae > Candidula > Candidula unifasciata. The sequence continues at coordinate 1,312,311 of CAJHNH020001024.1, forward strand.
ATCTCTGATGTGTCCAAAGATTCGTCGTAAGATTGTTTTCGAAAAACTGTAATAAGGCCTCATCTCTTTTTTTTCTGCTTCAGGTTTCAGAGCCATATAACACAACTGGTCTTATCAACGTTTTGATTTTGGTGTTGCGAGACAGCACTTTGACTTTAGCAGATGTTGAAGGGCATAGTATTCTTTATTTCTAGATTGTATTACCTAGCCATCATGTCATTTCTTCACCATCTCTATCGTCTCATGTCTGGAGCATCTATTGATTGTTTGCACCAGCAAGCATACATATTATGTTTCCGTCATCGTTTGATGAACACATTTCAACACTCATATTACCGACATTGGATGTGGCCGGAGTTTATATTCTTCCCATTAAACCTCTAGTTGCAGCATTCGTACAGAATAGTAAACATCCCCAAAACAAGATTTTTATGATTTTGCAATCGACGATCAGTCAGTCTGTGGTAACTAATTGTGTAGGAATGAAAGAATCCTAAGTATATTACTGACAAGTGGAACGGCAAACTGTGCTCAAGTTTCACTGACAAGGGCAGTGGTTGACATGCTCTGTAGCAGCGGCGATGATCCTCTGTCAACTTTGGGTAATTTGTTCCATTTTGCCTAGGCAGTATTAGGGCCGTGTATGTCGATGCCAACTGTAAGGATTTAACTACCTTGCGTGTTCGTGCACACGAGCGTCCAACTCACTACCCAGAAACCAGAGGGAATACTGAATAGATGTCAATTGTCCACACTAAATCCTCGGCCCCGAAGCGAATACCCAGCGAATCTCTCGGTACAGCCCTAGTCTAATGTCATGCCTCGAGACCCACACATCCTTCCTCCTCCTAAGTTGTGAAGTATCTATATGTCCGTCTCAGTGTTGTTTCTGTCTACGCAATGGTCTTATCTCTCTCTCTACACTGTTAGTTAGAAGAAGAAATCTCTCTCTCTCTCTCATAGTCTTGTTTCTGTACTCAATCTCTTATTTCTCTCTTCCCCTCTTTTAGGATGAAATAGTCCCACTTTTTTTTTAGAGTGTAGGTTTTGTAATAGATACGCAATGGTCTAATTACTCTCTCCATTTGTTTTTAGAAGATGAAATAGTAGGCTTTCATAGTGTTGTTTACTGTGCGGCGCATGGAACTTAAAACTCTTTACACTAGTTAGAAGATGAAATAGTAACTGTTTACATAGTGTTGTTTATGTGTACGCACTGTCCACTCTACACTGTCAGTTAGAACTTCCATAGTAACATTTAGCATAGTGTTTCCCGTCAATGTACCACTGGCCTCTCACCTGTTATCTAGAAGATGAAATAGTCACCACTTTTACATCAGTGTATTTCTGTGTATCAGTGGTCTTACCTCTCTCTACATTAGTTTAGAAGATGAAATCGTAACACTTTACATAGTGTTTGTATCATGTACGCATTCATCTTATTTCTCTCTACCACCAACATGAAATAGTAACACTTTACATAGTTGTTGTTTCTGTGTACTCAACCACCATTTCTCTCTACACCGTTAGTAAGAAGAAGAAATAATAAACACTTTACATAGTGTTGTTTCTGTGTACGCAGTGGTCTTATTTCTCTCTACACTGTTAGTTAGAAGATGAAATAATAAACACTTTACATAGTGTTGTTTCTGTGTACGCAATGGTGTTGTTTCTCCCTACACCGTTAGTTAGAAGATGACATAATAAACACTTCACATAGTGTTGTTTCTGTGTACGCAATGGTGTTATTTCTCCCTACACCGTTAGTTAGAAGAAGAAATAATAAACACTTTACATAGTGTTGTTTCTGTGTACGCAATGGTCTTATTTCTCTCTACACCATTAGTTAGAAGATGAAATAATAACACTTTACATAGTGTTGTTTCTGTGTATGCAGTGGTCTTATTTCTCTCTACACCGTTAGTTAAAAGAAGAAATAATAAACACTTTACATAGTGTTGTTTCTGTGTACGTAGTGGTGTTGTTTCTCCCTACACCGTTAGTTAGAGCACGACACGACCAGACACGTGTTTTTACCCAACACACAAGAATGTATCCTGGAACTCTTCGCTTGCTGCTGAAGATGGAGACTAAGTACTTACGGAAATGTCCCAAGTGCTGTGATGTCGATTCTTAATTCTAAATGTACCATTCAGCAACATTCAACATTCAATGTCCTGTATGCCTCGTTTTCGGTAAACTTCACAGTCCGTCACCGCTCTCTCCGGACCATCTCGGAGCTTGACATGGCCCACGCTTTTGGGACAGGATGCTGTTCATGAGCCAGTTCTTCTCTATGTTCATGCACAAAGTCTATGTTTCTTTATCTTCGTCTACTGTATTCTAATACATTTTCTGTAGCATCTCAGTTCAAAAGCTCAGATTGTTTTCTTCAGAGACTGAGCGGGAGTTCCTGACACTCACCCCCCATAAGTTGCCATAGAAAATATGCATGATATTAAAAGTACAAATGTACTGAATTTAACAATTGTTCCCGCCACCTCCTGAACAACCATTAAACTAAAAAAAAAGTGTTTTCTGACTGTATATGGGAAATTAGAAGAGCAAGCAGACAACAAGAGTGTAAGTATTTATATCCAACACACGAGTATGTTTTGTTTTCTGTATATCCGGGAAGTAAGATTTGCAGTGTTTCGTGGATGAATTGATAGTTACAGCACGGAACTAGGCTTGGGATTATAATGCAATAAAATATAAATTATGGTTGTCATCATAAAGAAAGAAAGACCAGAGTGGAAAATTGACACAAGTGCAAAAAGAATCGCCACGACAAATGTGGCCTTCAGCAAGATGCAAAAGATTCCCAACAACAACAACAAGATGTCACTTGCAGTGAGAAAAAGAGTGTTAAAGTGTTATGTAGAATCTGTACTGTTGTATGCATGCCAAACAGTGACAACAAGCAAAGAGGCTGAAAAACATTTACTCGCGACAGGGAGTTGTTTTTTGAGAGGAATGCAAAGAATTTCATGGAAGGATAGAAAAACAAATGAAGCAGTCCTCATCGAGACAGATGAAAGTCGTAAACTCATTAGAATAATTAGACGTAGACAGTCAATGTTGTATGTGCGTGAGCGCGCAAGCGCGCGCGTGTGTGTGTGTACATGTTATAAGAAGGAGCTGACTCGAGAACTTGGCAGCAACTGACAAGATTCATGGAAAGAGAGTAAAAGGAAGAAAAAGATGAATATCTCGATGGTCTGGCCAAATGGATTGGGATGGGGGAGGAGAGTTGAGACAAGAACACTGACTTGATCTGTGATTCTGGTGATCGTGTGTAATGACAAAACAGGACAGTCTACGCTCACCGGCACGGCACATGATGACGACGATCCGAAAAGTTAGAAGAGGAAGAACAACCTCTAGCAAACACACGCAGTTGAATGAGGTCAGTGACCCAATTGTGCAGCTTTTATCTCTATCGGCGCCCTGGGGTAGAACAAGAAGCTAAAACAGACACATCAATATGGCTGTATTTATGGCAAATATTCAAGACTATAACGTCTCATTTTCCCCGACCCCCCTGACTCAGACAATGAATGTCAGGGGAAAACGAGAGAACATTTATTATTTCTGACATTCAGGTTGTATGCATGTCGCACATGGCTTTGTGGATGTCTGCCCGACTTCGCCTGGTGTGGTGGACATTTCGCAGATTTGTCTGTCTACAGGTATCAACAGCAAGATACTTGTTTTAGTTAGCCATTTTTTTTTCTATCCTAGCGCAGAATTTCTATTTCCGTTTCTGGAGCCAGGGGGGAGAATTCACAATTTACATTATTACAGTTTGTTCCGGAAGTTCTGATTCGGTTACACTCTTTGAGTGCGCTGTGTGTGTGTGTGTGTGTGTGTGTGTGTGTGTGTGTAGTGTGTGTATGTGTGTGTGTGTGTGTGGGGGGGGCATGGAGTGGTGTCAGCGAACGAAACTGATACATCATGTTTTAGATTCTTCTTTTTCTTAGCGTTTACAGACTGAAGGTTCCGGCGGAAAATTCTGGTTGTTCGTCCACTCCTTGATAGACAACTTGTGCTTTGCGGGCTCATTCGTTTAACAGGTCTGGCTCATCTGCATGTAGAATGTTGGTTACTTGATAAACCCTTGAACAGTCGCCTCCTACGACATGCTTGATAGAGGGGTCAGTGGGTATATTCTGTGTTCTTCAGTTCAATATGTGACGAAGCAGATCGCCAGCTTCAGTTGGCACCTGAAAGCATTTGAAGGGGAACCTTAAGAACTGTGTAACTACAAGAGGGTTTAATAACTTGTATAAACCTGGCATAATTTATCGTTAACGCAGATATTGGGCGAGCCAACCAATGCAGACACCCCACCCCCCCCCCACTCTCCCTAACTGCGTCAACGGCTTCAGGGGCAGGATCGCATCTAGGAAAGAAAGGGGAGCAGAGGGTCGGGGCGGGGGGGGGGGGGGGGTACTAGCCTGATCATAGGTTAGTTGCGTATCCTTTACAGGACGTCGCAGAAACAACCTTAGCAGCCCCTGTGTTGTGTGGTTTTTCTAGGCAAATTTACGTCCAGTAGTTTGCCACTGCTATCCTGGACGGTCAGCTTTCTTGATACCACTGTCGAAACCAACGCAAGGTGCATGGCCCTCAGCTGGGATCGAACCCGGCTTTCCGGCATTACGAAGCGTTCGCATCGACTTAGCCACAGAGCCGACAGCCTGATCATAGGACACGGAAATGCAACTTTTGTCCCGTGTGACACGCAGACAGATTGATAACTGCTTTTCGGATTATGTGCAGCATGTTTTGTTTCAAACACATTAGCGTTACCTTTTCTTCAGAGTAAACAAAGCAGTCGTGAGCGGGATCATGATGCGTACGCAACACAGCACTTCCCCGGCGTTGTAATTGATGTATGTTATGGAGAGGAGGACTTAAACCCTGGTCTTCACTGGTACCGCCATGAGTTGAGATTCTCATACTTCCCTATAACAAAATGAAATACTCTTCTGGAAAGTAGGAGAGGTGCCAACAACATATAGTTTATTGTCTTGACTTATATGATCAAGAACGTATCTTTTTCTTCTGAAATTTGTTGCAGATATGTGAGGTTCCTGGCTACGAGCAACGATGCACTTACCACCAGGGATAGAATGGAGTTATGAAGACGCCACCATGATGTACTGGTCACGTGATAATGTTACCAATAATAGCAGCAACGGAAGTGACATCACAACCTTGACCCTTACAGGGGCCACGATCGCCTCGCCCATCATTATGTTTCTGTCTGGCGTGGTGCGTATTTGAGTTAACTCTTTGAGTCCCAAGGAACGCATCACACGTTCATAGTTTCCTACCTAGAGACCCAATGAACGCATGATGCGCCGATTTAACGTCTCTCTTGACAACCACTTGGGTGTCTGATCGATAAACCCCCTGGGTTCAAAGATTTAATACAGTAAAGCCATTTTAACACAAACTTGCTTAAGACAAATACTTGGTTAACGTGAACACAATTTTGGTCATAGTAGGGATGTTTTTTTTTTTAATCACTATCATCATCATCATCAAGTGCCTTGTCCTCTGGCATAGACATTCAAGCAAGTCCACAGATCTGTCTTTGGTGTTCTGTATCACTTCCACTGATGATATTCCTTCATGCCTCTGTCTTAGGCCATCCACCATCATTTCTCTTGGTCTGCCTCTGCCTCTTCTACCAGTTATCTTTTCAGACGTCACGATATTTTCCAGGCAATGTATTTTTTTGAAATCAAGCAGAGATATGCAAAGGCAATGCTATACAGAGCAGAAACTTGAAAAACAGACTGAAAGATAAAGAGCATGATCAGAGGTTTTGAGTGAAGAGTTTCTTAGAACATTGTTGTGGTTCACATGGGAAGATAAAATCAGCAATTATAGATTACAACAATTGACAGATTTAGAAGATGTAAAAAAAAAAAAAAAGAAAAGATGAGACAGACTGTGAATGTACGGCCGAGACAACACAACTACAGAGAAGAGAGAGAGAGAGAGCGAGGAGAGAGAGACAGGCCCAATGCAAGGCACTTGGAGGCGAACCCTTGAGGCTGAACTAAAGGCTAGACGAAGGACAAAACTCGAGATAGAGAGGGATAGCTCAGGGTCGAATTGAGCGAAGTTTGTCTCTGCCTTATGTGCCTCTGGGCGCGGTGAAAATTAAATTTGCACATTAGAATCCCTGTGTGTTACACAATTCTTTTTTTTTTTTTTTTTTTTTTTTGAATTTTCAGATCATCTTGTGTACCCTTTGTTAACTAGCCCATTTAATCCCTTTCTTCTTTTCTTCACCCTAAGTCCTAATCATTGTTCGTGAATTTATTTATCTTTGCAAGAAATTAATGAGAGCAGTCTGTCCCATTTGGGGTCTGCAGACCCCTGGGGTCACTAGGTACTCCAGTTTTCCCCTTCTCATAACATGACCAAAATAGACACGACTTTTCTATGCACAATTCTCACAGTAGGTTGCAATTTCTGTCTGTGAGAGCAGTGCTAGACTGAACGGGTTGTCCTAGCAACTATCCTCTGGCTAGCACAGTTAAAGTGAGGACCAGCACTGTAAACTTCTCACCTGCTCACCACGTTTATCCATGACCTACCTGCCATGACTTCATGCAACCTCATCTGTGGGCTAATCGGGTACTCTACTCCTGGCCATGAGGTATCCTATCCCGTGTAAATCTCGCCACAGCCAAAGAGGGTTGTATTTCTTCTTTCTATGCAGGACCGCAACCGAGTCCATGTGCTACATTATATACTCGAAATAAATCAAGTATGGGGTTTTCTTTGTGACCACTGGAAAGATCTGTGGAAGGAGGGATAGAGGAAGACAACGAAAGAAGATGCTTGATAGTCTTGTTGCATGACATGGAGATCGCAGATTATGGAGAGGCATGATCGCCCACGCCAGTCGGTAAGGCACCTGGTGATGATGATGGGTTTTTCCCCTAGTGTGTCAAACAAGAAAATATTTGCAAAGCTGGCGCAGTCAGTAAAGAACACTTCTAAAATCTCTGGAGCAGTCAGCCAATCAGTGGTCAATATTTCAACTTCCGGTAGCTGTTTAGCCTCTTTTTGACAACTGGTAAACAGGAAGGGAAGCATGGGGCGTACAATTTTGAAGTCGATAAAGTCATAATGACACTAATTTACTGGTATTGATTGAGGCGTGACAGAATGGCAGTAAAATTGAAATTCGGGAGGAAATGCTAGACAGTAGAAAAGATGGATGAATAAAGCAGTTAATTAATTCATCTATTAATGACAGGGAAAAACGAATTGAGTCAATACAATCAGAACACCATAGTAAGTGCTCAGTCTCTTTCTGACACTGCCCATGACAAGTTCCCGTTTTGATGAAGGCAGTGGAAACGTAATTAATGTACATTATTTTTCCTCTGTGGTCTGTGATGTCTAGACACTCTATACACTCCCCGTTTAATCTGCTTCAAAGATCCAAAGCAGAAGAAGAGAAAGAAGAAGAAGCAGAAAAAGCAGCAGCAGTAACACAGCAGAAGCAGAAGAAGAAGAAGAAGAAGAAGAAGAAGAAGAAGAAGAAGAAGAAGAAGAAGAAGAAGAAGAAGAAGAAGAAGAAGAAGAAAGAAGAAGAAGAAGAGAAGAAGCAGAAGAAGAAGCAGAAGAAGAAAAGAAGAAGAAGAAAAGAAGAAGAAGAAAGAAGAAGAAGAAGAAGAAGAAGAAGAAGAAGAAGAAGAAGAAGAAGAAGAAGAAGAAGAAGCAGAAGAAGAAGAAGAAGAAGAAGAAGAAGAAGAAGATGAAGAAGAAGAAGAAGTAATAACAGTAGCAGCAAAATCAGCCCTTGATATTCTAGAAGATAAGAAAACAGGTTGAAAAACATAAGTAAATGGGAAAGTGAAATTACTTCGGCAAAACGTAACGTCACAACGGCTTAGGGAGAACAGTAATTGGAGATAGTGGTTCTGGAAGAAAGGGCAGGGGTGGACCAACCTGAAAGCTGGCACGGAGGATATAATAAACACAATGGCCACGAGAACGCAGACCATATTTAAGCTGGTAAAACACAGAGAAACTCTCTAGATAATGGCTAGGTCCTTAGTGTGTCTATATTCCATTGTTCCCTGACTGTGAAGGTGCTTGATCTAGAAGATCTAAGTCTTTGTAGGGAAGGCAGTTAAGTAGAGCATAGGAGCACATGAGAATTTCAATAAGGGGTATCATTTTGTGTGTGTGTGTGTGTGTGTGTGTGTGGAGACAGTCGGTTGAAATCCTCATATAGATGAACATTGAGTATGTTGCTACGGTATCCTCTGAACTCTACATCTTGTTGTTACTTCGGCAGGTGTCAATATCCCCGAAATTTAGAAAGGGGGAAAAACCCTCAAATCTTTCTGTATTATCCAATTCATCACACATCCATTAGTTAATCCAAACATTGGTACTCACTACACTGATTCTTCTGTTTTAACACTCATGAAGTTGTTACATTAACTAATTGTTATTAGTTATTAAGTTTACTTCTCATGCTTGTGGTGTTATTCTAATTAATTTCTTGTGGACAAACGTGGGTTACACTAAACTAAAACTGTCAGGACACAAGACGTTCAAGTAAATTAGAGCCTTGTAGAAAGGAGTTTACTAATTCTATTTATTTTATGTAAAATGACATTGGTTGTCATTATATCCTTGTAAAAAATAGTTTACCAATTCTATTTATTTTATGTAAAATGACATTGGTTGTCATTATATCCTTGTAAAAAGGAGTTTACCAATTCTATTTATTTTATGTAAAATGACATTGGTTGTCATTATATCCTTGTAAAAAATAGTTTACCAATTCTATTTATTTTATGTAAAATGACATTGGTTGTCATTATATCCTTGTAAAAAGGAGTTTACGAATTCTATTTATTTTATGTAAAATGACATTGGTTGTCATTATATCCTTGTAAAAAGGAGTTTACCAATTCTATTTATTTTATGTAAAATGACAGTGGTTGTCATCCCACGCTGATCCCGCCTTAAATGGACACCAGGTAAAGTTCTTGGAGGTAAAGGTGGCCAGTGTTATGTTGAAAACAGCGCCCACAGAGAGCCGATTTGTCTATAAAATTTAGGACTAGCCCTATATGCCCGCCCAATGCGTGCGAAGGTGTGGAAAATGGTCTTTAGTGAAATAGACTTTTGTGGACACAGATCAGAGTGTCAACACAGTTTGTTTGTAGTACTGTTTCAACTCTCTCTCTCTCTCTCTCTCTCTCTCTCTCTCTCTCTCTTCTCTCTCTCTCTCCTCAGAGTGTCATCTCTCTCTTTGTTCTCTCTCTCTATTTCTCTCTCTCTCTTTGTCTCTCTCTCTCTGTGTCGCTCTGTCGTTCTCTCTCTCTCTTTGTGTGTCTCTCTCTTTCTTTCTCTCTTTCTCTCTCTCTCTCTCTTTGTGTCTCTCTTTCTCTCTCTCTTTCTCTCTGTCTCTCTCTCTTTGTGTCTCTCTCTCTTTCACTCTTTCTCTCTCTCTTTGTGTGTCTCTCTTTTTTTCTCTCTCTCTCTTTCTCTCTCTCTCTCTCTCTCTCTCTTTGTGTGTCTCTCTCTTTCTCTTTCTCTCTCTCTCTTTGTGTCTCTCTCTGTGTCGCTCTGTCGTTCTCTCTGAATCTGTGTCTCTCTCTCTGTGTGTTCCTTTGTGTGTGCGTGTGTATGTGTGCGTCTCTGTTGTGTGTACGTGTCTCTGCGTGTGTGTGTGTGTCTCTGCGTGTGTATCTCTGTCTCTATCTATCTCCCTTTCTCCACTCACCCCCTCTCCGCCACTCCTTCTAGGCCTCACACACGGAAACACCCCCGCCATCTGTTCATTAAGACAAGATATAAGGTTTCTGAAGATACGAGAAAGATACATCTAACCTCCGAGTCTTGAAACCAGACGCTAAACCACAAACAGGAAGTGACTCTACACCCATTAATATCTATCAACTACCACTCTTCTCGCCGTGAAGTTTACAGTGAAATAGATAATCTACTAACAACCTAAGTAACCAATCAACCCGTTAACTAAGAAGCTAACCAACCAATCATCGAGCCCGGCAATGAACTAACTACCAGAAATGGTATGACCGCCATCGAGCTTTTGTTTAACATGACAACCCACACGATAGGATTGAACAGTTTCTTTGTTGTTATTTTTTTGCTTGTTGCTGTTGTTATTTGTTTGTTTGGGGTGGGCTGGAAAGGGGAAAGCGGAGAAGAATATGAAAGCAAAGAAGAAAAAAAAAGAAAAAAAAAAGAAAAAGAAGAAGATTATGATGATTATACATAGTTCGCCGAATATTGGGAGCTTCAATTCGATAAGGCGTGTGGGGTGGGAGAAAAAGGGGGAAGGGGGTCTGAAAGACATTCCGCTGTGGCCCCTCTAGTTATGTAAAGACGTCCTCTGTGTAGCACCTGTGTGTGTTTGTCTATTTCATAATGTTTCAAATATGTCATTATGTTTATTTTTCATTCAGGACGTAATATTTTAATAACTACATTCATTACTGCGCACTTAAACAAGAGATAAGCACCTCGAAGACCACTTCCCGCCTAGAGACTTATAAGGGGACTGTGCACCAAATGCTTTCTTTGTGTCGGCGCAAATGTGATGACGGTGATGAAAAAAGGGAAGAGGAACTGTAGTAAGCTTTCTGTTGCTTCCATTTTTGCAGATCGGCAACCTGCTGGCCCTCGTGGTACTCCACCGGACCAGAATGGAGTCGCAGAGGATGATGTTCCACTCGCTGGTGGCCGGGCTGGTGTGGAACGACCTGACTGGGATTGTCCTGACCTCACCTGTCACCATCGCCTCCTACATCAACGGGTTACAGGTCAGTAGGCCTCCATGTCTGGCCCTTAAGTCAGTCAGTTAGTTAATCGACCAATGAACCTCATTGAACATCGGACAAGTCCATTTGCACTCTGATCCCATCTTCAGTATCTCCTTCGGACAAGTCCATTTGCACTTTGATCCCATCTTCAGTATCTCCTTCAGGGGTGGCAACGATAACACCAGTTTCTAGTTGTTTACTATTCTTCTTTGGCTACCTGTATAGAGTCCATGACTGGAAACACCCAGTTTTTCATAAAGTCTTTGTGGTCTTGTCCATGCTGCCGATTCCCTCTCGTCTCCTGAATCATCTCCGCCTCCAGACTTCTTAAGAGCACTTAGAACATCGGCCCGGTCAAGTGCCTTTCCTGTACCTACTGTAATCCTACCAGCAAGCCAGTCCGCTCATTCATTGCCTCTTACCACAGTGTCCTAGCACAAAGTCCTCCTGTAACCATCAAGGCAACAGATGTTCATTAGTTAGTGTATGATTTATTTTGTTCTGTCCAACTTCTCTGATCAACGCACAGTTGCATAATCTTTCTTCTCAGTCCCTTTATTCTCATTTATCTCCTAGTTATCATCTCTATCCTTTCCTGTCTCATTGTCGCTCTCATCCACCCCAACCTTGCTTCTTCACATTTCATTTATCCATGTCCTGCTCCTCCTCCTCATCTCTTTATCCTTGACTGCCTCCCACTCTTCCTCTTTATCTCTATCTTCCTTTTACCTACTACTTTTTCATTCTTAATCTTATCTTTCTTTGCGTTACCTTACTCGTATCATACATGTAGCACTTTCACACACTACCTGCAGCACTTCCATATACACAAGTATTTGTAGCACTTCCACATACTACCTGTAGCACTTCCACATACTACCTGTAGCACTTCCACATACTATCTGTAGCACTTCCACATACTACCTGTAGCACTTCCACATACTACCTGTAGCACTTCCACATACTACCTGTAGCACTTCCACATACTACCTGTAGCACTTCCACATACTACCTGTAGCACTTCCACATACTACCTGTAGCACTTCCACATACACAAGTATTTGTAGCACTCTACAACTCCTGCTTCTGTTACTCTTGCTCTTGTTGTGGCTGCTTCTAATACAGCTGTAACGAGTTCTACGGTTACCACAACAACCAGCACATCCATCATCACCACTACTAACACTCTACTGCTACTACGGCTGCTGCTGTCTTCACTCTACTACTGCTACTTCTTGAATTAAAACTACTACTACCACCATCACCACCAACGCTGCTAATAATATAATCACATCTATCACTACTATTGCTTCTACTACTACCACCACCACTACAACCACCACCACCATAATCTCATATTTATCCTGCCGCCAGATGCCAGGAGGCGAGCACCTGTGTAGGTTTAACGGCTTCATCATGATCTGTTTCGGGCTCAGCACCCCTCTCATCGTTAGCGCCATGGCGATCGAGCGGTTCCTGTTTGTCAAGTACACGTTCTTCTACACCAAACACTGCGCCCCTGGGGTGGCGCGCCTCGTCATCATCGCCATCTGGGCGTTTGTCTTGTTCTTTGGCCTCCTGCCGATGTTCGGCTTTGGCAACTACGTGCTGCAGTATCCCCGGACCTGGTGCTTTCTGGACTTCAGGTGAGAGAGTCGTGTTTGGATCTCTTCACACCCCCCCCCCCCCCCTGTTAGTCGGGAAAGTCAGTTCTGCAGGAAAACCTTCAGAAAATGCCAATGAACGATACTGTTTCATTGCGCTATTTCCCGTGTGGGTTCTGGGGCCGATAGTAGGGAAAACAAGAATAGACCAACTGTCTACCCAGAAGCATGTCGTAGGTCGACTAATTGGGAGCTTCCTTCGAAGTCGGAGTGCACCTGCCCCAGAGGCAAGGAATCAACATTTATATGCAAATGAGTCATATCTGTAAAACGGATGCACACGCAACACTCAGGTTATCGGAAAAGAATAAAAGTCCAGAAGGGGTAACCAGAATTTTTTGCTGGAGTTTACAGCTGGTGAACGCGAAAAAGAAGAAGATATTATGCTATGAGGAAGCATAGGACTCACAGCCCATGGCGATGGCGAGTGTGACTAGCAAGACCCGCCGGTGTCAAGAAAAGTCTCCCACAATGATAGCATGGGATTTCAGGACCATTGTTAACAACATGTGTGTTTAATCTGTTTCTTCTCAGACGCTCAGCTCTCATCCTTTCTGCAATCGTTTTGTCCTTTATTCATATTCCCTTCCTGATGTGCCCCTTTCACACAACACGGTCCAGGGCCTTTTGTTTCCACGAGTACACTCAGTACCATTCATGTCCCGCTTGCACAAGTCTTTATATCGTACTAGAGGTCGGCCTCAGCATCTTCTGCCTGTCTTTAATTTACTATAAAGGGTGTCCTTAGTCATTTTCATAAGAAAGGGGGGGGGGGAGCACAAGTGGATAGGAGTAAATATAAAAAAGGTTTAAACTCCCGTTAGCCTCATCCCCCGCCGACATACGTTTTGTAAGCATAATATGGGATCAATTCCCAGTTTAAGAGCATAGCAATAACAAATAATAACAATGTGCTAACGGTAAATAAGTAGAATAATTCATTTGAAAAATACAAAACCAGTACTTTTAAAACAAATTTCTCTACTTGGTTAAAGGGGACTGGGTGGGGAAGGGTGTGGGACCTTAGATCCTGGCAACTCTGCATATATCATATGGGTTCTTTTTACGTTTTCCGCCCTAAACAGGGCGTAATTGGCCTTTCAATCATGCTTCCTGACCTTTCACAGGCGATAGTCTATGTTACAGGCGTGTCACATAGCGCTGTCTTTGACGCTCTCCCCGGCCATGACACGTATACTATATTGCTCGATGTGACCGCTTGTAACCACCCTAGAACATCTAGAATTGGCCCTAACCCCAAACCCCCTAAAACAGCCTTAGCCTGCGTCCAACGAGAGAGTGCAGACTACGTCTCGTGTCACATTATATGGTCTTCTATGCTATCACCGGCGATGTCCCGTGTCATGTTATATGGTCTTCTATGCTATCACCGGCGATGTCCCGTGTCATGTTATACGGTCTTCTATGCTATCACCGGCGATGTCCCGTGTCATGTTATATGGTCTTCTATGCTATCAACAACGATGTCCCGTGTCATGTTATATGGTCTTCTATGCTATCAACAACGATGTCCCGTGTCATGTTATATGGTCTTCTATGCTATCAACAACGATGTCCCGTGTCATGTTATATGGTCTTCTATGCTATCACCGGCGATGTCCCGTGTCATGTTATATGGTCTTTGATGCTATCACCGGCGATGTCCCGTGTCATGTTATATGGTCTTTGATGCTATCACCGGCGATGTCCCGTGTCATGTTATATGGTCTTCGATGCTATCACAGGCGATGTCCCGTGTCATGTTATATGGTCTTCTATGCTATCACCGGCGATGTCCCGTGTCATGTTATATGGTCTTCTATGCTATCAACAATGATGTCCCGTGTCATGTTATATGGTCTTCTATGCTATCAACAACGATGTCCCGTGTCATGTTATATGGTCTTCTATGCTATCAACAATGATGTCCCGTGTCATGTTATATGGTCTTCTATGCTATCAACAATGATGTCCCGTGTCATGTTATATGGTCTTCTATGCTATCAACAATGATGTCCCGTGTCATGTTATATGGTCTTCTATGCTATCAACAATGATGTCCCGTGTCATGTTATATGGTCTTCTATGCTATCAACAATTGATGTCCCCGTGTCATGTTATATGGTCTTCGATGCTATCAACAACGATGTCCCGTGTCATGTTATATGGTCTTCTATGCTATCACCGGCGATGTCCCGTGTCATGTTATATGGTCTTCTATGCTATCAACAATGATGTCCCGTGTCATGTTATATGGTCTTCTATGCTATCAACAACGATGTCCCGTGTCATGTTATATGGTCTTCTATGCTATCAACAATGATGTCCCCGTGTCATGTTATATGGTCTTCTATGCTATCAACAACGATGTCCCGTGTCATGTTATATGGTCTTCTATGCTATCAACAACGATGTCCCGTGTCATGTTATATGGTCTTCTATGCTATCAACAACGATGTCCCGTGTCATGTTATATGGTCTTCTATGCTATCAACAACGATGTCCCGTGTCATGTTATATGGTCTTCTATGCTATCAACAATGATGTCCCGTGTCATGTTATATGGTCTTTTATGCTATCAACAACGATGTCCCGTGTCATGTTACATGGTCTTCTATGCTATCAACAACGATGTCCCGTGTCATGTTATATGGTCTTCTATGCTATCAACAACGATGTCCCGTGTCATGTTATATGGTCTTCTATGCTATCAACAACGATGTCCCGTGTCATGTTATATTGTCTTCGTTGCTATCAACAATGATGTCCCGTGTCATGTTATATGGTCTTCGATGCTATCACCGGCGATGTCCTGTGTCATGTTATATGGTCTTCTATGCTATCACCGGCGATGTCCCGTGTCATGTTATATTGTCTTCGTTGCTATCAACAATGATGTCCCGTGTCATGTTATATGGTCTTCGATGCTATCACCGGCGATGTCCTGTGTCATGTTATATGGTCTTCGTTGCTATCACCTATAAAGCCGTCTTGCTGCAAAAAAAAAAAAAAAAAAAAGCAATTGCTGTTTTCCTTGTTGCTGACAACTAAACTAAACCTATGTGGTACCTGAACTGCTTAATATACGCAGTGTCGCCGCCCGCTCACGCGAACGAGTAAAACAGACAGTCTAGCTAGCCGCCCACACGACGCACTTCTTGGCGGGAAAAGCACACCCTGACACCCCTCTAACATAGACTAACGCGTGGGTCAGGTCAGAAACCATGAACGAAAAGCCTATTACGCTCTGTTGGTAAACGTAAAAAATTCCCTCATATGTTATACAGAACCCGCGCAATAATGTCTAGAAAATATGGACACTAAAAATAAACGGTTCATTACCACGTGATTTGACAGATTATCCGATTCTAGGGAATTTATGGCGCCCCGTCAACTCAACAATGTTTGAAGATCATGAAATATTCAAGGCTTCTGCTGGGCATTGCGAAGTGAAACATGGCGGCTGGGTCAATACTTGTAGCATGACAGCCGATAGTACGGGAGACAAAAAGTGTCAAAATCAATAAATTAACTTAGTCAAATTCCTGCACTAATAGAGTTTAGTTAAATTAATGATGGTGATATCCAATCATTGCGTACATTCTAGGAGGGACAGGGGAAGACGAGGACAGGGGAAGAAAGGAAAAACAGATTTAGAGAGGGCTAGAGAAAATCCAGAAGGGAAGGGGCGAGACACAGTAACAGGGGAGAGAGAAAGAAATAGATAAATACATGCACATACATAAGAAGAGACAGAAAGAGAGAAATAAGAAAATAAGTAAATGAATGAATAAATATTATGCAGTGATTAAAAACGGGGCAAAAAGGGGGAGAAGGATTAGTGGAAGAGAGGGGGGAAGAGAGAGAGAGATAGATAGATAGATAGAGAGAGAGAGAGAGAGAGAGAGAGAGAGAGAGAGAGAGAGAGAGAGAGAGAGAGAGGAGGGGCAAACATAAAAAGCAGCGACCAAAGTTTGGTGTCTAAATATATATGTCACATCACTTCTCTACTTCCTGCAGCTCTTTGTTGAGTTCCTGAGCCAAATTTCTGGAGCAGTAAAGAATAGACCCCCACCCCCACCCACGTTTAAGTAAAGGACCCTTTTCGAGGCCATCAGGCGTATTGGGCATATAGGTCTTGACCCTATTTTATAGACCAGTCGGCACTTGGTGAGTGATGTGATCCCCATCACGCCGGACGCCTTCACTTCCCATGGCTTTATCTGGTATATATTTAAGAAGAAGAAGAAGAAGAAGAAGAAGAAGAAGAAGAAGAAGAAGAAGAAGAAGAAGAAGAAGAAGAAGAAGAAGGAGAAGAAGACGAAGGAGAAGAAGAAGAAGAAGAAGAAGAAGAAGAAGAAGAAGAAGAAGAAGAAGAAGAAGAAGAAGAAGAAGAAGAAGAAGAAGAAGAAGAAGAAGAAGAAGAAGAAGAAGAAAAAAGAAGAAGAAGAAGAAGAAGAAGAAGAAGAAAGAAGAAGAAAAGAAGCAGAAGGAGGAGAAGAAGAAGAAGAAGAAGAAGAAGAAGAAGAAGAAGAAGAAGAAGAAGAAGAAGAAGAAGAAGAAGAGAAGAAGAAGAAGAAGAAAAAAGAAGAAGAAGAAGAAGAAGAAGAAGAAGAAGAAGAAGAAGAAGGAGAAGAAGGAGAAGAAGGAGAAGAAGAAGAAGGAGAAAGAAGAAGAAGAAGAAGAAGAAGGAGAAGAAGAAGAAGAAGAAGAAGAAGAAGAAGAAGAAGAAGAAGAAGAAGAGAAGAAGAAGAAGAAGAAGAAGAAGAAGAAGAAGAAGAAGAAGAAGAAGAAAGAAGAAGAAGAAGAAAGAAGAAGGAGACGAAGGAGAAGAAGAAGAAGAAGAAAGAAGAAGAAGAAGAAGAAGAAGAAGAAGAAGAAGAGAGAAGAAGAAGAAGAAGAAGAAGAAGAAGAAGAAGAAGAAGGAGACGAAGGAGAAGAAGAAGAAGAAGAAGAAGAAGAAGAAGAAGAAGAAGAAGAAGAAGAAGAAGAAGAAGAAGAAGAAGAAGAAGAAGAAAGAAGAAAAAGAAGAAGAAGAAGAAGAAGAAGAAGAAGAAGAAGAAGAAGAAGAAGAAGAAGAAGAAGAAGAAGACGAAGAAGAAGAAGAAGAAGAAGAAAAAGAAGAAGAAGAAGATGTCATCAAGTGAAATGTAAAACTTCCAAATTTATAATGCGTCTGTGTTCACAGATTTGAACCCTGTCGCACGTACTGCCTTTTTTACTGCTGTATTCGCTATTGTACTCACCAACTATAAACATCGCTGTACCCATTTAACCTGTGTTTGTACCCACTTGTACCCACGACTGTACCCACAGGACTCACAACCCCGTCCACGCCGCCTATGGGTACATGTACTCAAGCCTTAACCTTCTACTGGTCGTCGTCATGGTGATGTGTAACCTCGTGGTGGTGCTGACCTTGGCCCGGGTCAGAGGTTACCGCCGGAAACACAGCAACACCAGCGTTAACAGCGTCATGATGGCCGACGCCATGATGGACGACTCACAGAAGCAACAGGTTTGCCTGTCCGTCAACATGCCTGTTGTCTGTCCGTCAGCCTGTCTGTTATCTGTCCGTCAGACTGTCTCTTGTCTGTCCGTCAGCCTGTCTCTTGTCTGTCTGTCAGCCTGTCTGTTGTCTGTCCGTCAGACTGTCTCTTGTCTGTCCGTCAGCCTGTCTCTTGTCTGTCCGTCAGCCTGTCTGTTGTCTGTCCGTCAGCCTGTCTGTTGTCTGTCCGTCAGACTGTCTCTTGTCTGTCCGTCAGCCTGTTTGTTGTCTGTCCATCAGCCTGTCTGTTGTCTGTCCGTCAGCCTGTCTGTTGTCTGTCCGTCAGCCTGTCTCTTGTCTGTCCGTCAGACTGTCTCTTGTCTGTCCGTCAGACTGTCTGTTGTCTGTCCGTCAGCCTGTCTGTTGTCTGTCCGTCAGCCTGTCTGTTGTCTGTCCGTCAGCCTGTCTGTTGTCTGTCCGTCAGCCTGTCTGTTGTCTGTCCGTCAGCCTGTCTGTTGTCTGTCCGTCAGCCTGTCTGTTGTCTGTCCGTCAGACTGTCTCTTGTTTGTCCGTCAGCCTGTCTCTTGTCTGTCCGTCAGCCTGTCTGTTGTCTGTCCGTCAGCCTGTCTGTTGTCTGTCCGTCAGCCTGTCTGTTGTCTCTCCGTCAGCCTGTCTGTTGTCTCTCCGTCAGCCTGTCTGTTGTCTGTCCGTCAGCCTGTCTGTTGTCTGTCCGTCAGCCTGTCTGTTGTCTGTCCGTCACCCTGTCTGTTGTCTGTCCGTCAGCCTGTCTGTTGTCTGTCCGTCAGCCTGTCTGTTGTCTGTCCGTCAGACTGTCTCTTGTCTGTCCGTCAGACTGTCTCTTGTCTGTCCGTCAGACTGTCTCTTGTCTGTCCGTCAACACGCTTGTTGTCTGTCCGTCAGCCTGTCTGTTGCCTGTCCGTCAGACTGTCTCTTGTCTGTCCGTCAGCCTGTCTGTTGTCTGTCCGTCAGCCTGTCTCTTGTCTGTCCGTCAGCCTGTCTGTTGTCTGTCCGTCAGACTGTCTCTTGTCTGTCCGTCAGCCTGTCTGTTGTCTGTCCGTCAGCCTGTCTGTTGTCTGTCCGTCAGCCTGTCTGTTGTCTGTCCGTCAGCCTGTCTGTTGTCTGTCCGTCAGACTGTCTCTTGTCTGTCCGTCAGACTGTCTCTTGTCTGTCCGTCAGCCTGTCTGTTGTCTGTCCGTCAGCCTGTCTGTTGTCTGTCCGTCAGCCTGTCTGTTATCTGTCCGTCAGCCTGTCTATTGTATGTCCGTCAGCCTGTCTGTTGTCTGTCCGTCAGACTGTCTCTTGTCTGTCCGTCAGACTGTCTATTGTCTGTCCGTCAGCCTGTCTGTTGTCTGTCCGTCAGACTGTCTCTTGTCTGTCCGTCAGACTGTCTCTTGTCTGTCCGTCAGCCTGTCTCTTGTCTGTCCGTCAGCCTGTCTCTTGTCTGTCCGTCAGACTGTCTGTTGTCTGTCCGTCAGCCTGTCTCTTGTCTGTCCGTCAGCCTGTCTGTTGTCTGTCCGTCAGCCTGTCTATTGTCTGTCCGTCAGACTGTCTCTTGTCTGTCCGTCAGACTGTTTCTTGTCTGTCCGTCAACATGCTTGTTGTATGTCCGTCAGCCTGTCTGTTGTCTGTCCGTCAGACTGTCTCTTGTCTGTCCGTCAGCCTGTCTCTTGTCTGTCCGTCAGCCTGTCTGTTGTCTGTCCGTCAGCCTGTCTGTTGTCTGTCCGTCAGCCTGTCTCTTGTCTGTCCGTCAGCCTGTCTATTGTCTGTCAGTCAGCCTGTCTTTTGTCTGTCCGTCAGCCTGTCTGTCCGTCAGCCTGTCTGTTGTCTGTCCGTCAGACTGTCTCTTGTCTGTCCGTCAGCCTGTCTCTTGTCTGTCCGTCAGACTGTCTGTTGTCTGTCCGTCAGCCTGTCTCTTGTCTGTCCGTCAAACTGTCTCTTGTCTGTCCGTCAGCCTGTCTGTTGTCTGTATCTCTTTAGATCTTTTCGTTCTGTTATTGAAATCTGTCTTGTCAGTGGCTAGACAGGATCACTTCCTATGTGTAAGCGTTAGCAAGTAACGATTGCACTTCAGATGGTGTCATGTGATGCCCCGCTGTGCTGCTGAGAGTGAGAGTACGCATGCGCAGCTAACATAGAAGCTTAGTAAACATGCAGTGAGCGTTCTTTTTCTTGCAATGTTTGAGACTTAAAACGAGTAGCGAATTTGTAATAAATAGGGTCCTGTTTACGTTTTTCGCCCCATTTACATACTGTCTGGCTGTTCATTCATACTTTCCCAGACTATTTTACGTCCGAGGGGTTTCACATTGTCTTGCCCCCAATTACATCAGGGCCCATGTCGCGTGTTCTATACTGCACGACGACACAGCTTTCAACGACCCAGAACATCTACAACTGGCCCTAACCTAAACCCTCTACCGTGAGCCTAAGCCTAGGTTACACGAGAGACTCTTTTCGAAGAAAGCAGTACAACGTGACAACCCTCTGACCTAGATCAGACTGACAAGAGTGTGTAAATGGACCGGGAAACGTGAACTGGTCCATAAATAGTAAATAATAATAGTGTCAGTAACTAAAGGTGCCACTACATGCACGCCTGGCCGCTGATATCTCTCCGTTCTAAAAGCACACATTGTCGTTAGTTGTGTCGTCACAATTTATCAAATGTCTCAAAACCTCATGTACAGAACAACACGAATGTGTGCATGTGGCCTTAGATTTCCCATGTCCTTATGACTTTCTAATTTACAATTGCACAGGTGCTGCTGTTTTCTTAAAGCGGTTATTTGATATGTGTTCGAATAAAAACGTATGTACCTTATAAAAAAAAAATAGAAAATACAATTAATTTACACACGCATTGAGTTTGTTTGGAAATCAGTTTACATGTGCAGCGATTCGTGGTCATTATTTTGATAGCCTATCCCACATACAATGAACAGTTGTGTTCACGTAACTCACGAGAGACTAATGCTGGAGAGCCAAACGCCTAGGACATGCATGCAACATGATGTTTTGAACAGTTTTGTTACTGAGTTAACTGTAAGCATACTGACTGTTTTGAGTCAGTGACTGTTTATTTTGTTTTTCATAACCGCAAAAGAGGCACACACAAAAAAACTATGTGTTTTTTTAAATGCTTTTTTAAAGAAAATACTTATAAGGACATAATTATTAGCAAGTTTCATGCCAAATTTCGGTTAGTTCCACGTTAGTCCCCCCAGAGCCCGCCCATATACATACTAGCTACTTCTGATTGCTAGTTCCTGAGTAGCGGGACTTTCTCACACTGGTACGGGGTGTTCCGCAATGCCGCTGTGTTGTATATTTCAGCACGCCAGCGCTTTTAACCGCTACAAAAACATGGACAAATTGAGTCAAACACACAAACCCCCTAGAGGGTGCTGCAAGATATGTCACAGGCATTCTCTTTCTCGGAAGAAAAACGTAATTGCAAGACAAGCCAAAAAGCGAATTACAGAGCGGCGCACCCGTAACCCCTAGGAAAGTAGACCAGTCCAACCAAGTTGCCAATGGAACGTGACCTCCTTTGTTCGGGGAGACAAACGTCGAACTAAATCAGATTGCACCAACTTAACACCTAAGAGTTACAGAGTTATATATTTGTAAAGCTGAGCACGACATTTGTAACAGACTAAACCTCAACTCCCACAAGCACATCTGTACTGGCTAGAATTAGGCCAAACACTGCTAGTGTTTGCTGCCGGAGTTTGAAATATTCCAATAATTGTCAGCAAACTCTTACCCAGACAGAGCCCGAGGCAACAGGAACTCTTCCATCTTCCCAATGTTGTCTGTTATTTGATCCTTAGCGCTACTGTCTAAAGCTATCTATCTCAGCAAGAACTTTGATTGGCCCACACAACCAGATACACCAGACTAACGGCTGCCTGGTAACCAATTTGTGATACCTCTGTATAACTGTGATATATGTGAACATGAAAGTACACGAGGCAGGAGAGCTGGAGAGAGACTGAGTTTCTTTCAGGCAGACCGTGATGAGACCCACGTTCTGCAAAGGAATGATGATGATGGGGCTGTACGGTTGAACGGGGTTTTTCCAGAATTCGTACTTGTTTGATTCTCGTCCTTGAGATGGTAATCCTACAGACTGCAATCCTGGGAGGGACAAAACTTGAAGAAACCTCATTGGTCAAGTGTGATAGGTGTGTTTATTGGTTATTCTCAGTCCTCTTAAACTGTCGTTTAAAACTGACCAATCGCCGTCAAGCGGTGTATGCTATAGACCAATATGACATGACAATGAAGACAGGACAGTGTTATAAATCTGACGACGGATTTTTATCGAAGGAGGAGGACAAGAAGAAAGAGGAGAAGGGAGAAGGAAGCAGGAGAGAACAAAGAAGTATAAGACAAAACAGAAGAAGAAGAAGAAGAAGAAGAAGAAGAAGAAGAAGAAGAAGAAGAAGAAGAAGAAGAAGAAGAGAGAAGAAGAAGAAGAAGAAGAAGAAGCAGAAGAATGAAAAGAATAAGAAGAAGAAGAAGAAGAAGAAGAAGAAGAAGAAGAAGAAGAAGAAGAAGAAGAAGAAGAAGAAGAAGAAGGAGGAGGAAGAGGAGGAGGAGAAGAAGCAGGAGGAGGAGGAGAAGAAGAAGAAGAAGAAGAAGAAGAAGAAGAAGAAAAGAAGAAGAAGAAGAAGAAGAAGAAGAAGAAGAAGAAGGTGAAGGAGGAGGAGGAAGAAGAGGAGGAGGAAGAGGAAGAGGAAGAAGAAGAGGAAGAAGAAGAAGAAGAAGAAAAAGAAGAAAATGATGACGACCATGATGATAATGAAGTAGAAGAAGAAAGAGAAGAAAAAGAAGAAGATGATGAGGGAAAAAAAGGGGGTGGGAAGATTATTATTTGTCTATAGTGGCAGTCAAATATATTACTAGTTAAAGTGTGCACTATGTGATAACTGGTACATAGGGGCAGGTCCTGACTCTGTTTATCTCTACTCTCTACTTCAGGCGGTCCGTCGACGCAAACAGAAAGACATAGAGCTGCAGATGATTGTTGTCATGTGCGCCATTACAACCATCTTTGCCGTCTGTTGGGCGCCGCTGATGGTGAGTAGTATCTGCTGCTTTATCTTACATTTACAAAACTCCTACATCTCCCATGTAATTATTATAAGAAATATACCGGAAGGAAACGTTCAACGAAGGCGAGCAGAAGAAAAAAGAGCGACGGAAGTAGGAGTGTAACATTATAATAAGGACGAACAGTAATATGAGGATTATATGGCTAAATAAGCTTTGTTAGTAAGAAATCTTTTTCTTTGCGTTCACCAGCTGTAAGCTCCGGCAGAAAGTTCTCGTTATTCATCCACTTCTGTTCCAGAACCTGAATGCTGCGTGCACGTCCGTTTTACAGACATGACTTATTTGGTTTATATTTGAATGGTTCCTCGTCTCTCAGGCAGATGCACTACGACTGCAAAGGACTCTTACGTCATGCTTTTGGAAGACGTTTGGTCTTTTCGTGTTTTCTTCACAACGGAGCCCCAGAACCCACAAGGAGAAGCAAGAAATCTAACCCACCGGAGCCACCCTACAAGACAAACTATGGAGCACCAACAAGACAAACTATGGAGCACCAACGACAAACTATGGAGCACCAACAAGACAAACTATGGAGCACCAACACGACAAACTATGGGGCACTAACAAGACAAACTATGGAGCACCAACAAGACAAACTATGGAGCACCAACAAGACAAACTATGGAGCACCAACAAGACAAACTATGGAACACCAACACGACAAACTATGGGGCACTAACAAGACAAACTATGGAGCACCAACAAGACAAACTATGGAGCACCAACAAGACAAACTATGGAGCACCAACATGACAAACTATGGGGCACCAACAAGACAAACTATGGAGCACCAACAAGACAAACTATGGAGCACCAACAAGACAAACTATGGAGCACCAACAAGACAAACTATGGAGCACCAACAAGACAAACTATGGAGCACCAACAAGACAAACTATGGAGCACCAACATGACAAACTATGGTGCACCAACAAGACAAACTATGGAGCACCAACAAGACAAACTATGGAGCACCAACAAGACAAACTATGGAGCACCAACAAGACAAACTATGGAGCACCAACATGACAAACTATGGGGCACCAACAAGACAAACTATGGAGCACCAACATGACCAACTATGGGGCACCAACAAGACAAACTATGGAGCACCAACATGACAAACTATGGAGCACCAACACGACAAACTATGGGGCACTAACAAGCCAAACTATGGAGCACCAACATGACAAACTATGGAGCACCAACAAGACTAACTATGGAGCACCAATATGACAAACTGTGGGGCACCAAAAAGACAAACTATGGGGCACAACATCTCAGTTTCAACTCGGTCGGTCTTCTGTCTTTTCAAGACATTTTCTAGTACTAATTTTAAAATGGGTACCAAAGAAAGTCCTGGGAAGAAAAAGCGGTCGGTTGGCTACACTACACATCGAGTGCTGATTGTCTATAAAAATAATATTACTCGTATCGTATACTTTTTAATTTTTAAAAATGTTATTTTTGACTTAACAATCCATCCTGGCCATTATGTTAAACTAAATGGCTGGGACTCACGAGCAAAGCTGCAGGAGATGCGGAAGCTGCTGCTCGTGAGTCCCAGCCATCTAGTTTAACCCCAATCCACGTCACGTGAGCGGCGTGGGGGATACTCTCGACGATGGCGGTAGTCGCCGGAAGTGCGTAAATTAGGCCGCCGGAAGTTCGCAATTGACATGAGACTGAGGCCCTGTTAGGGTGTGTTTTTGCGGCCGCCATAATATGTGCCTGTTATTCGGAGGATAGCCCCATTTGTCTGATCACTTGATGATGATAGTAAAATCCCCAGTGGAATCCAATATCTAACCCTATCGGGTCATCTCTCATAGCTTCCCGACATCATTCACACTCACCCGCCAACCCTCGGCTCCACTTTCTAGCCCGTGTTGATTTGTTTCCCCTTGGCAACAGATTCCGGAAGTGAGATATGATCTTTCCCGTCATTCCGTTCTATTTCCTGTCTGTTGGACGCGGCGACTTCATGACCATCTTCCTTGATCATCTCGACCTCCAGGAATGAATTTCATTGACGATATAGAACCAGAAGGCACGACTAGGGTACCACGAGGGAGGGGGGGGGGGGGGGGGGGGAGGGGGGGGGGGGGGGGGGGGGGGGGGGGGGGTGGAATGAACGATGTAGTGTCAAAGGGATAGAATTCACATGCTATAGAAATGAAATCTAATGGGTTTGGGCGAGTGGGCGATGTTAAAAAAAAAGTTGTCTTTTCTAGTTTTCAACCATTGTCGGATAGAATTATCGTTCACTGAACACAACACATGTGTGCCATAGTGATCATCATCATCATTATTATGACCATATTATTCATCATCGTCTGCTTCTTCTTCTTGCTTCTTCTTCTTCTTCTTCTTCTTCTTCTTCTTCTTCTTCTTCTTCTTCTTCTTCTTCTTCTTCTTCTTCTTCTTCTTCTGCTGCTGCTGCTTTTTCTTCTTCTTTCTTCTTTCTTCTTCTTCTTCTTTTTCTTCTTCTTTTTCTTTTTCTTCTTCTTCTTTTTCTTCTTCTTCTTCTTCTTCTTCTTCTTCTTCTTCTTCTTCTTCTTTCTTCTTCTTCTTCTTCTTCTTCTTCTTCTTCTTCTTCTTCTTCTTCTTCTTCTTCTTCTTCTTCTTCTTCTTCTTTTCTTATTCCTCTACTTCTTCTTCTTCTTCACCTTCTTTGACTTTACTGCTCCTACTTCTGCTGCTGCTACTTTTTCTTCGTCTTCTTTCTCGCCGTCATCGACTTATTGTTCGCCTCCTACAGTTCATGTTTTTACTATGCGTGCTTCCATGTATGTGTTCTGCGACTCCGTTTTGGGGAGAAAGAGGAAAGATGGAGAGGAGAAGAAAGATCCACTACCACTTAAATAGTATTATATTGTGAAAAAGGCAACTAATTCAGAATTTGCTTACTGATATCAGTCGTTTTGCCCTAAAAGTCACCGATATCGTAGCCCAGCTGTAAACCACAACGTAACGTCCCACCAGTTACGTTAGTGGCAAGGTCAGGTGGTACCCAATGCGGACATGTTTTCTCACCCCTTCCCCCATATATAATTTGTCTCTTTATGTTAACACATTTTTTTCCCCCCCCCCCCCCACCCTTTTCTATGCTTCTACATTCCACCACCGTTTTAACTCTTTCAGTACCAAGGAACTTACCTTACGTTTATTGGTCACACTATATATGATGCACACTTCTTTACGTTTGCTACCCCATTTTTATCTTATATTAACCCATTATTCTCCAGCTGCTGCTATAATACATTATCTCCCAAAGCTGTATTTTGCAGCTTTATGAGACTAAAAGATTAGGGTGTAAAAAATGTTAGCATAGACACAGTTGATTTTAAGACAGTCTAAGACCAGAAGAGTTAAATGTACCAGAAGAATAAGTCTTTTGCTGTTGATGTTATAGTTGTTTTGTTGTTATTATTATTGCTGTTGTTGATTTTTTTTTAAATATTGTTATTATCATTATTATTATTATTGATCGCTGTCGGCTCTGTAGCTAAGTCGATGCGAACGCTTCGCTTCGTAATGCCGGGATGCCAGGTTCGATCCCAGCTGAGGGCAATGCGCCTTGCGCTGGTTTCGACAGTGGTATCAAGAAAGCCGACCGTCCAGGAAACAATGGCAAACTACTGGATGTAAATTGCCTAGAGAAACCACACAACAGCCAGGGGCTGTTAGGGTTGGTTCTGCAACGTCCTGTAAAGGATACGCAACTAACTAATTGATGGCTGTCGCAGATCCACATCAGCCTAACCTTGGCCACAGAGGGCAAGACCCTGGACGTACTTGGCCTGGTGGCCGTGAGACTAGCCAGCCTGAACCAGACCTTGAACCCCTGGCTCTACGTCATCCTGCGGCGGGCACTCATCGTCCGGGTCCAGCGCTACTGCTGTAGGTGGAGGCGATGGCTCAGGACAACACCTCGCTTACAGTGAGTGGCTTTATCTTTCTTTCACACACACCGTTTCTCTCTCTCTCTCTCTCTCTCTCTCTCTCTCTCTCTCTCTCTCTCTCTCTCTCTCTCTCTTTCACACACACACACACACTCGCATACACGCAATCTGTCTCACTGACACAGTCTATCTCTGTTTTTCTCTCAATCTCTCTCTCACACACACACACACTCACATACATGCAATCTGTCTCACTGACACAGTCTATCACACACACACACACACACACTATCTCTTTTTCTTTCTTTATCTCTCTCACAAAATTTATTTGTGTGTATCTCACATAAATTCACGAATTAATGAAAGAACGAGCCAACGAATGAATGAAATGCTTGGGACAGAAAATTCAAGACCACAATCCGGATGAGTTCAGAAGGCAGTCTACATGTAACATACCCGTATGCCCGTCCACCCTTCTCCCCACTCTCTCCCCACTCTCTCCCCGCCCCCCCCCCGCCCCATGAAACGATTGTTCTTCAAGTACTTCAGTATGCGTAATTGTAAAGAAGAAGATGCGGAAGAGGAAGGAGAAAAAGAGGTGGAGGGAAAAACCCCCGTGTGGGTTCCGGGGCCCTATTGTGGGGAAAACAAGAATAGACCCACTGCCTCCCTTAAAAGCATGTCGTAAGAGTCGACTAATTGTCTAGCTTCCTTTGAAGTCGGAGTGCATCTGCCGGAGAGGCAAGGAACCAACAGTCTGTATTCGGGAGAATAAGATCTGTAAAACTGATGCACACGCAACACTCAGGTTCTGGAGCAGGACTGCAGTTCAGTAATGGACGGACAACCAGAACTTTCCGCCAGAGTTTACAGCTGGTGAACACAAAGAAGAAAGAAGAAGAAGTTGGAGGCAAGGAGCAGAAAAAAAACAAGGTAAAGAAGACTTCGACTAGGCTAAAATAGAGAGTAATTTGAAAGTGTAAATCATTTCTTGAAAACTTGTTACACTCCCTTAAAGAGTACATTGGTACCTCGCCTTACTAATTTTATTCGTTTCTGACTGTGTTTCTTATCTTGAAAACTTTATATCTTGAAACGTAATTTCCCATTATAACTTGCAGGAAATCAGTTAATCTGTTCTCTGAAATAAAATTTTAAAAATCCGAATAAGAAAAAAGGACGGTGTTTTATTTATATCCTACCCCAAACAGGGGAATTCTTCAGGTCGCGGGACAGTCTAATATTTAAGGGGGTGGTAGATAGGCTGCATGTAGTCGTGGGACCTAGGCTGCATGCAGTCGTGGGACCTAGGCTGCACTCTTTCGTAGGACGTAGGTGGGTTAGGGTTATGGCCAGTTCTAAATGTTATTGGGTCGTTAAAAACATCAGAAAGCCCGGGAAACTGTTGTAATTTTGGACTGTCCTCTGACGTCATTTGGGGTAGATTGTTAATAAAGCACCAAAAGAACTGCTAAATTAAGAAAATAAAAAGAAATGGATCAAGAGTGAGAACGAGACTTTTCAGGCAATAAATTTGCATTTTGTATACCATAACAAATTTGAATTTATCAGGTCTTTGGTTTTACATGATACCTATGTATGTAGTTTTGTATTGGTTGATTACACAAATATCGAAATCAGATGCACAAACAGCAAATAAGTACGTGAGCAGGCGTCGCACACACCATTCGTTGCCTCGCATTTCAGATGAATGCAAGTAGCGACAACAAACATGCGCGCATGCGCAGCTCATCACGTTTCCTATCTCGAATTTAGGTTCCTGTTTGTAGTTCAAATAGGATATGAGAAAAGTTCTTTTTCTAACAAGCCCGGACGTAGAGCGGTTCCTAAGTCGAGTTACCACTGTAAAATACAGTGCAACTTAGGATATTTTGCTCTTCACCCCCGCTTCCCCCTTCCCCTCCCATTATAAGAAGATTGGCGCTGTAATGAATCGTGTTTTTATCTGAATTCATCTCCATCATCGCTTTTATCGTTCAGTGCCTGTGTAACGCGGTTTCTCCTCCACAGCTCACCTCCGGTTGGACGACGACATCAGTACGTCCACGTACGCAACCAGCTGTGCCACAAGAACAACTTCGTTGGGGCAGAGATCAAGGATGACCTTCTCTCCCAGAGGTCAGTACCTCGGTCATTTTTTACAACAGAAGTGTGTGATGCGAGATGAAAGTACAGGTTAAATATATAAGATATTCTTCCATGTGGATTCGAGATCAAAACCTTAGGGATGGTTAGAAAGTGACTAGCCACTTGACATCGCTGCTTTTTTTCTAGTAAGCACCCGAACACTGAAGATTGTCTGGATTGGCAGAATAACAAGACAAAATCAAAATACCCGTTCAGCCTCCTTGGAGAGTATAACTAAGTATCAGTAACGACTACACCAGGTAATACAACACCCCTCCCCCCACCAATCAGTGGCTGTATCTACCACTTGTGATGTGAATAAAGATGGATCTTTGAGGATTTAGGGCCGCGCGACTAGCGCTGTGGCCACGGCCGGCAAAGTTAAGATTTAGTTCTTTCCTAATATCCTACCCCAGATGACGTAACAAGGACAGTCCAACATTTTAAGAAGGTGGTAAGACTAAGGTTTTCCGGCTTTCTGATAGTCCTAATGGCCCCAAAACATCTAGAACTGGCCCTGACCCTAACCCACCTACATCCCACGAGAAAGTGCAGCCTAGGTCCCACAACTGCATGCAGCCTATCTACCACCCCCTGAAATATTAGACTGTCCCGTGACCTATGGATTTTCCATATTTGGGGAAGGATATTAAGAAAGCACCCAAGATTTTATTGAAGAAGATCCCGACAGACACAAAAATCAATTACCTTTCGGAGCATTCGAAGCTGGGCATCTCCTGCCAGCTAGCGGCTTCTCACACCAAACACTAGCCTGGTGTGTGTCACCTGACGTTCTAGAAGAGTCATGGTGGATGTGTGAGCACATTCTGTGCCGTGGCGCCCCCCCCCACCCCCACCCCTACCTCCTCGCCCAGCAGTTGCCTGCAGGTTTGACAACCTGAGATCACACACTCTCAAAATGGATGGCTGGCCCACAGGGCAGATCCCAGATACTCTGTTCAATCTCAGAAGAAGTTTAATTGGAGAAGCTGTCACAGCAGCACCAGACAGGGGTCACCTGCAGTCTGTAACCGTAAGGACGAGATCCATAATCATCCTTATCTGTCAATATGTTGGTTTTTTTTTTTAAGTCCTCCCCCCCCCCCCTCCACTTTTTTTAATAACCCCGATCAGGATTGCAGTCTGTAGGATGAGAATCAAACAAGTACAAATACCGGAATCCCGGTTCAACCGTAATAGCGATATCATCATCATCATGTGTCGTGCCCGTAAGCGTAGGCGGTCATGTGTCGCCATCTCACGGTGTTCTTGTCTCGCCCCATCCATCTGGCCCGACCATCCAGGTATTTATCTCTTTGCCTTCCTCTTGCTCTCTTTCCATCAGTCTTGACAGTTGTTACCAAGTTCTGGAGTCCATCACTTCTCATTTTATGTCCATCTGGCAACAGTTTTACCGGGGCACCACAAATCGTTTACGAAGTATCTGGTAGTCTGACTGACTGACTGACTTTCTACCCCACTAGGACATCACACAAGCGATAAACACCCGATGACACAATGTGCCACCATGCGGATGAGGATCACCATGGAGAAGTCACAGAAACTGCGTTCAGCCATTAGGCCATATTTATGGCCGGGCTATATTGCGGCCCCTGGCAAAAGCAAGGGTAGGGCTTCAAAATAACGAAAATGTGCATTCCACAGGAGGATAACTAAGGTTTGAACCGGTAGTTTAGTGGCGATGGGAACCAGCTTGTTGTGGTTGTTATAGAGGCTATGCGATCAC
Organism: Candidula unifasciata; assembly: GCA_905116865.2. NCBI lineage: Eukaryota > Metazoa > Mollusca > Gastropoda > Stylommatophora > Geomitridae > Candidula > Candidula unifasciata. The sequence continues at coordinate 1,343,249 of CAJHNH020001024.1, forward strand.
TTGCTTGATTATGTCGTTATGCATGTAGGTATTTGGGCTATCCTCCGAATAACGGGCACAAAAGATGGCGGCCAATACCGGCCAAAACAGGGCCTCAGTCACGTGTCAATTGCGCACTTCCGGCGACTTAAATTGCGGTTTTCCGGCGACTACCGCCACCGCCGAGATTTTTCCCCATGGGGCTAAACTAGATGGCTAGGACTCACTAGCAAAGCTGTAGGAGATGCGGAAGCTGCTGCTCGTGAGTCCCATGGCGGCTGTGTCAGTAGTTTGACTGAGATGATAATAATCAACAATACCTTACTTAAACCAAATATCAGATTCAATGTAAACTTAACAAAAGTTACTCACAAAACGTAACATTGATTCAGAAATCGTTCACATTTTCTCATTTCTCAGAAATACTGACATGAACCAACCGGTGAATAGAGTTCAGGGGAAATAACTCTTCTATATTTCTGGACCTGTGATTTTGTGATGCCTTCCCCGTGTGGGTCATGTGGTCCCATTTTTGGAGGAAAATATTACACCCACTCCCCCCCCCCCCACCCACTCCCCCCACCCCCACCCCCCTCCAACCCCCATTCCATAATAAAAAATGTGATAGGAGGCGACCAACTAGACATGTCTCCTTCGAGGTCGAGGTACATCTGCCTGGGAGGTGGAGAATGAAAAGTCTGCATACAAATAAACCAAATATGCGAAATAGATGTGCACGCACAGTTTAAATTCTGGAATAAGATTAAATGAGGAAGAAGGAGGATGAGGAAGAAAACGAAGAAGACGATATGATACTTGAAGTCCACAAAACGTCATGTCTATATTCTCTCTAGATGTTATAAAGTCCACAAAACTTTATGTATTGATTCTCTCTACATGTTATAAAGTCCACCAAACGTCATGTATTGAATCTCTCTACAGCATGCGCAGGTCCCTCCAGCAAGCTATTCCGGCAGCCATGTCCCTTCCTGACGTCATGATGGTCAACACTGGACGCCGAGATCTGGACATCCCTATGCCAGACGTGGCTAAAGCCGAGTCCTTCGCTGGACGTGTCTCCCACAGCTGCAGCATCGACAGCATTCTCACCTGTGCCTACTGTAACGCGCCCGTAGTGGCCGAGTGCATAGAGTGCTTCAGAGAAAAGTACCTAGCTCCCCGAGCATTGGGTGGTTACAAGAACGCCCCCTTCTGTGGGGAGACCTCTAGATATGATAATAAATCTGTGGTATGCGATAAGTACTACAGTATCAAAAGTGATGATCAATGCAATGAAAAGAGCGATGCTAACAAGTTGGGCCCTAAAGAGAACGAGAAAAAGGATGGTTCTTCTGAGCCTTGTCCTTCACAAGGCGATAGTCCAGAGAATTACGCAGTCAACCAGGAACATCGTGTTTGTTCTAAACATTCTTCCATTTCTAAACAATCTTCTGGTGGCCAGCGTAACACTTCACCTTTAACCCCAGGGTCAGATCATTTAAAAACTCAATCAGGGAATGATACGGCAGCATCTCCTTCACCCACGCCTGTGTACTTTCTTCAATCAAGAGACCATAACCATCGCTTGTCTCAGCACATGCACACACCAAGATCAGATTCCAAATCCTCTAGTGTTAGGACAACCCGCTCAAAAATCTACCCAATGTCGCAAAGAAGTAATTCAGAAGATGCCCAGATATTCAAACCCCCGCCAACAAAAAAGCACCTCGTGCCGCGTGCAAGTGGAAATTCTGAAACGTCACAAGAAGATGATGCCAAAGAGCCCTGCCTCGATGACAGCCGAGATTCTGATGACGTGTTCCACGACGGGACCTTCAAACCGTGTGAGGAAACAACAAACGAAATCACGACTCATAACGATCCAGCCTTTTCCAACATTCCAACAGAATCCTCTTGGCTATCAGACACAAGTGCCACACACAACTGTAAGATCAGACAAGTGTCTCCTATAACAAACATCGGCAATTAATCGCAAGAAAGACACATGGACAGATTTTCATCCCGTCCAGGTCGGGCTGGAAAACCCCCATTCTCCAAAACATGATGACACTGATATAAGGAATGACTTAAGCAATGCCAAAGACCTTATTTCTGACACAAAACCCATAATTCCTCAACTCAACCTGACTTCTTTACTAAAGAATAATGAACCGAATCTCATGGAGTTAAAGAGCCTAGTTGATGACAGTCAAGTTGGTTGTGCTTTGAGAAGTAGTGCCTGTCAGTTAGAGGAAAAACACTGGGAACCTCAGTACAATTCTTCTGCTGAAAGTGAGAGGTCATCTGGCGTGTTTAGTGCAGAATCTCCTGTACGGACTTACAGAGACCCCAAGTCTCAGCCAACATGGCAGCCAAGCAAGGAAGCTCAGTCCGAGCCGCTTAGTGCCGTGACATTTGCCAAGTAAGTCACCCTAATAATATTTACAACTATTCCTCAACTCTGTCTTTATGAACTTTATTATTTACAACTATTCCTTAACTCTGTCTTTATGAACTTTATTATTTACAACTGTTCCTCAACTATGTCTTTATGAGCTTTATTATTTACAGCTATTCCTCAACTTTGTCTTTATGAACTTTATTATTTACAGCTGTTCTTCAACTATGTCTTTATGAACTTTATTATTTACAGCTATTCCTCAACTATGTCTTTATGAACTTTATTATTTACAGCTATTCCTCAACTTTGCCTTTATGAACTTTATTATTTACAGCTGTTCTTCAACTATGTCTTTATGAGCTTTATTATTTACAACTATTCCTCAACTCTGTCTTTATGAACTTTATTATTTACAACTATTCCTCAACTATGTCTTTATGAGCTTTATTATTTACAACTATTCCTCAACTCTGTCTTTATGAACTTTATTATTTACAACAATTCCTCAACTCTGTCTTTATGAACTTTATTATGTACAACTATTCCTCAACTCTGTCTTTATGAACTTTATTATGTACAACTATTCCTCAACTATGTCTTTATGAACTTTATTATTTACAACTATTCCTCAACTCTGTCTTTATGAACTTTATTATGTACAACTATTCCTCAACTATGTCTTTATGAACTTTATTATTTACAACTATTCCTCAACTCTGTCTTTATGAACTTTATTATTTACAACTATTCCTCAACTCTGTCTTTATGAACTTTATTATTTACAGCTGTTCCTCAACTTTGTCTTTATGAACTTTATTATTTACAGCTATTCCTCAACTCTGTCTTTATGAACTTTATTATGTACAACTATTCCTCAACTATGTCTTTATTAACTTTATTATTTACAACTATTCCTCAACTGTCTTTATGAACTTTATTATTTACAACTATTCCTCAACTCTGTCTTTATGAACTTTATTATTTACAGCTGTTCCTCAACTTTGTCTTTATGAGCTTTATTATTTACAACTATTCCTCAACTATGCCTTTATGAACTTTATTATTTACAACTATTCCTCAACTCTGTCTTTATGAACTTTATTATTTACAACTATTCCTCAACTCTGTCTTTATGAACTTTATTATTTACAGCTGTTCCTCAACTTTGCCTTTATGAACTTTATTATTTACAACTATTCCTCAACTTTGTCTTTATGAGCTTTATTATTTACAACTATTCCTCAACTTTGTCTTTATGAACTTTATTATTTACAGCTGTTCCTCAACTATGCCTTTATGAACTTTATTATTTACAGCTGTTCTTCAACTCTGTCTTTATGAACTTTATTATTTACAACTATTCCTCAACTCTGTCTTTATGAACTTTATTATTTACAGCTGTTCCTCAACTTTGTCTTTATGAACTTTATTATTTACAACTATTCCTCAACTTTGTCTCTATGAACTTTATTATGTACAACTATTCCTCAACTTTGTCTTTATGAACTTTATTATTTACAGCTGTTCCTCAACTTTGTCTTTATGAACTTTATTATTTACAACTATTCCTCAACTCTGTCTTTATGAACTTTATTATTTACAACTATTCCTCAACTTTGTCTTTATGAACTTTATTATTTACAACTGTTCCTCAACTCTGTCTTTATGAACTTTATTATGTACAACTATTCCTCAACTCTGTCTTTATGAACTTTATTATTTACAACTGTTCCTCAACTCTGTCTTTATGAACTTTATTATTTACAACTGTTCCTCAACTTTGTCTTTATGAACTTTATTATTTACAGCTGTTCCTCAACTCTGTCTTTATGAACTTTATTATTTACAACTGTTCCTCAACTCTGTCTTTATGAACTTTATTATTTACAACTATTCCTCAACTCTGTCTTTATGAACTTTATTATTTACAGCTGTTCCTCAACTTTGTCTTTATGAACTTTATTATTTACAGCTGTTCCTCAACTTTGTCTTTATGAACTTTATTATTTACAGCTGTTCCTCAACTTTGTCTTTATGAACTTTATTATTTACAGCTGTTCCTCAACTTTGTCTTTATGAACTTTATTATTTACAGCTGTTCCTCAACTCTGTCTTTATGAACTTTATTATTTACAGCTGTTCCTCAACTTTGTCTTTATGAACTTTATTATTTACAGCTGTTCCTCAACTCTGTCTTTATGAACTTTATTATTTACAGCTGTTCCTCAACTCTGTCTTTATGAACTTTATTATTTACAACTATTCCTCAACTCTGTCTTTATGAACTTTATTATTTACAACTATTCCTCAACTTTGTCTTTATGAACGTCATTATTTACAACTGTTCCTCAACTCTGTCTTTATGAACGTCATTATTTACAACTATTCCTCAACTCTGTCTTTATGAACGTCATTATTTACAACTATTCCTCAACTCTGTCTTTATGAGCTTTATTATGTACAACTATTCCTCAACTCTGTCTTTATGAGCTTTATTATGTACAACTATTCCTCAACTCTGTCTTTATGAACTTTATTATGTACAACTATTCCTCAACTTTGTCTTTATGAACTTTATTATTTACAACTGTTCATCAACGTTGTCTTTATGAACTTTATTATTTACAGCTGTTCCTCAACTTTGTCTTTATGAACTTTATTATTTACAACTATTCCTCAACTTTGTCTTTATGAACTTTATTATGTACAACTATTCCTCAACTTTGTCTTTATGAACTTTATTATGTACAACTATTCCTCAACTCTGTCTTTATGAACTTTATTATTTACAACTATTCCTCAACTTTGTCTTTATGAACTTTATTATTTACAACTATTCCTCAGCTCTGTCTTTATGAACTTTATTATTTACAGCTGTTCATCAACGTTGTCTTTATGAACTTTATTATTTACAACTATTCCTCAACTTTGTCTTTATGAACTTTTTTATTTACAGCTGTTCCTCAACTTTGTCTTTATGAACTTTATTATTTACAACTGTTCATCAACGTTGTCTTTATGAACTTTATTATTTACAGCTGTTCCTCAACTTTGTCTTTATGAACTTTATTATTTACAGCTGTTCCTCAACTTTGTCTTTATGCACTTTATTATTTACAACTGTTCATCAACGTTGTCTTTATGAACTTTATTATTTACAACTGTTCATCAACTTTGTCTTTATGAACTTTATTATTTACAACTGTTCATCAACGTTGTCTTTATGAACTTTATTATTTACAACTGTTCATCAACGTTGTCTTTATGAACTTTATTATTTACAACTATTCCTCAACTTTGTCTTTATGAACTTTATTATTTACAGCTGTTCCTCAACTTTGTCTTTATGAACTTTATTATTTACAACTGTTCATCAACGTTGTCTTTATGAACTTTATTATTTACAACTGTTCTTTATTATTTACAAGCTGTTCCTCAACGTTGTCTTTATGAACTTTATTATTTACAGCTGTTCCTCAACTTTGTCTTTATGAACTTTATTATGTACAGCTGTTCCTCAACTCTGTCTTTATGAACTTTATTATTTACAACTGTTCCTCAACTTTGTCTTTATGAACTTTATTATGTACAGCTGTTCCTCAACTTTGTCTTTATGAACTTTATTATTTACAGCTGTTCCTCAACTTTGTCTTTATGAACTTTATTATTTACAACTGTTCCTCAACTCTGTCTTTATGAACTTTATTATTTACAACTGTTCCTCAACTTTGTCTTTATGAACTTTATTATGTACAGCTGTTCCTCAACTTTGTCTTTATGAACTTTATGATTTACAGCTGTTCCTCAACTTTGTCTTTATGAACTTTATTATGTACAGCTGTTCCTCAACTTTGTCTTTATGAACTTTATGATTTACAGCTTTTCCTCAACTTTGTCTTTATGCACTTCATTACTTACATCTATTCCTACACAATAACCACAAACGACTTTTTATATTCACTTCGTCTATAAACACATCATTCATTCAAGTGTTGATTTTGTCAAATATCTCCTCCCACAGACAAGTGTCCAGACGTGTCCATTCCTGCAAGTGACAGTTCACACCCAAATCCATCAGAAAGGGACCCTGGTTTCATCAGGTGTGACGGGGAAGTAACTCCCGTTCCCCCACACGACAACAGGAAGTTAGCCCACATCCCATTGTGCGATCACAGGACATTGTTCTTGACTTCTCCAGAAGCTATCAACTCTGCTCCAGATGTTGTAAACCATCAGTCCGTACCTGTATAAGGCTGAAGGTGACACCTGCCAGGTTTAGCAAATCACTTATGCCCAATTTTAACTGTTTTGGCGGTTAAACAGGGTATCTGGCATCTGCCCTGGTGCTCTGCACTCCAGATGGAGATTTGTTAATCCCAGAACGGAGTGGTAAATCTATAGGTTGCTACCCGCAGGGGACAGACTGATAGATTGATCGATATAAGGCATTCACTTGAGAATGAAGCTCAGTCACTGCATGTTGCTGTGACTTCAGTCTAAGAGGGCACTCAGTAACATTGTTAGTCCCTCCCCTGTCGGTTCGAAGATTTTGGGTTCGAATCCGCAATGGATGAATGTTTGAGGGAAGTAAAAGGCGGCGGGGTGATGCTGACCACACCACCCATCGAGTGCTGTCAAGTGTATACAAATATAGGCTCAGAGCTATATGCCCAATGCGCCAAGAGCTGGAAAAGAATCCTTGACTAATTTAATTTTACACTACAGTCCAAGAGGTGCACGATAAAATTACGGAGCAGGATTGTCAACTTTTACTAATTTCAAACTGAAACAAACACTTGCGACTGTGGGAAATTGCGCACCATGGCGGTTCATGAAAGGCGTGACACATAATAAGGAAGACTTATGGATAATAAATCAGTTTGGACCACACTGTTCCCATGATAGATAATAAATGGATCTGGAGATGTGATCCTGTCGGCTGTAGACTAATAAATGGATCTGAAGATGTGATCATGCGGGAGTCTACTTAAGAAAGGGATCTGAAGATGTGATCATGCGGGAGATAAGTGATCCTGAAGATGGATCATGCGGGAGTCTACTTAAGAGGAATGAAATGGATCATGGAGATCTACTTAAGAAGGGATCTGAAGATCCTGTCGGCGGTAGAGTAATCTGAAATGTGATCATGCGGGAGACTTAAGAAGTGATGAAGATGTGATTCTGTCGGTGGATTATGTAATACTGCTGGGTAATGATTTGATTGGCACCGGGCATTCCCATAAGCGCTCTGTCCCCTACTTAAGCGAAAGGGATCTGCCAGTAGCTTTCTGATTAAATTCTGTCGAGAGCTTTACCACTTTCACCCCCAACTGGATTAAACGCTCTCCCACAAGGCACTAACCACGTCTGATCACGTAGCAGTATCCACCAAGTTGTGCTGGGATCTACTAATAAATGGATCAGGTGAGGTAATCCTTCTGGTTCGTTTACTAGGTGGATCTAAAGATTTAATCTCACGGGGGTTCACTAAGATGCATTTGCAAATTGAATTTTTCCAGCAGGGTGTCCCGTGGAGTCTACACGTAGATGGATCTGCAAGTGGAATTCTCCTCGTTGGGTATGGAGATATCATCCCATTAAGTCTACCAATAGATGATCTGCAAGTAGAATCCTTCCATTGTCAACAACCACAAGGACTTCATTTTCCATGTGTGTAACGGGGGCATCGACTTGTATGGCTAGTTACAGAAAGGCGCGGTGGTGAACTTGCTTTTACTGCGCCACTTGCTGGAAGCGGGTACATTCTGTGACCTCACACTTCTAGCACTTTCTTAGTCATGATGCTTGATTGACTGATGGTTCATTTGATCGATTAGCTGACCGGCTTGTTGATTTGTATGCTGAATGAATAATTGGTTTATTGATTAATTTGTTGACTGATTAATTGATTGATATGCTTGACTGTTTTATGTTGAGGGTTTGCTTTGTGAGGGAAAATGTTCCAAGGAAAAGGAAATTTCGCCTGTAAGAGGGAAAGAAAATGGAGTTTCATGTGAAGGGATTATATGTGAGGGAAGAAGAATTTGCTGAGAGAGAAGTCTATGGGAAAGGGGAATTTCATGTGACGCAAGTATGTCTGCAGGAAAGGGAATTTTGTGTGAAGAAAGTGTCTGTAGCAAAATGAAGTTATTTGTAAAGGAAGTGTGTTTAACGGAAGGGTAATGTTATCTTAAAGGAAATTTGTCTACAGCAAAAGTAATTTCACTGTGTAGTTAATCAGGGAAATTTCATGTGAAGGAAGAATGTGAATTCAATAACAGAAAAGTTAATTATGTGGACGGGAAAATGTGCTATAAATGAATAGTTGTGTGACCCTAAGTACTGTAAGAGTGAAGCAGCGTGGGAGACTTTTATGGGAGCTGATCTTCAATGCAATAAAAAAAAATATATGATAATGAGGTTGTTTGATTTCTAATGTTTCAGACCAATACTAGACACCCAGTTTTGTCGGGTCGCTCGTTTTGTTTTATCAGAATATATCATTGTAACTATCTGGGGCTGTATCTATCTTGCTGTTCAGAAACATCTTGAAAAACGCGCTAGCCTAAATACAAACAAATATCAACCCAAGCATGAAGAAGAATTAATCATCTTTACAAACCCATAAACATAAATGACAAAATAAACTTTGCTGTTGGAAAACCTTCATCACCATTCCTACAGAAAGGACAATGATACAGTTAAAACAAGAATTCATATCATAAGAAAACTAATCTTTACTCTCTACATTATCATTAAGTAGCTCACCGCCCAGAGTAGCGACAGCAGCCAATCTATCACATGCTCATTACCTCGCACACAATAATTTTTGTATTTTGTAAAGGTTTCTAGTCTTAAAGGGGAAATAACTTATGACACATCAACCGCACTGTAAATTATTAATTATGCCCCTTGCCGTTTACACTTTTTCTATCATGACATCATTAGCCGCTTCTGGTCTTGCAGCAGATTTGAACACATCTATGAGCCGGCCAGCTCGCTACCAGGGATAGGTCTTCTTTGGCTAAAACCTGAGCCACCACTAACCTACACGGCCTATATATAGGCTGTGTCCACCACAACCGAAGGCTTCTGAATCTGGTTTATCCTCCGTATACCAAGGATACACAGCTCTGTCTGCTCTTACCGCTGTCATTGACCTTGCGCTTTTCTTCTTTCCAGAGCCGAGTGGTATACTGTAGTGTGGTATACTGTAGAGTGGTATACTGTAGAGTGGTATACTGTAGAGTGGTATACTGCAGTGTGGTATACTGTAGTGTGGTATACTGTAGTGTGGTATACTGTAGAGTGGTATACTGTAGAGTGGTATACTGTAGAGTGGTATACTGTAGTGTGGTATACTGTAGAGTGGTATACTGTAGAGTGGTATACTGTAGAGTGGTATACTGCAGAGTGGTATACTGTAGTGTTTAGCCTTCTTCCACGCCTTCATGCCTATTGGGCATATAGGGCTAGACTTATATTTTACAGACCAATCGACGTCTCCATGCTGTGTCGTAGGGAGGCGTGAGAATTATAGGCGATGGCGAGTGTGACTAGCAAATCTTACACAAATATAGTATGAGATTTCAGAACTAATGTTGTCATAGAACCTATTTAATGTGCTTGTTCTCATACGCTCAGCTCTCAACCTGTCTACATTCATTGTCTCCTGTACCTCGGTTCTCTTTCTGACTTCCGTCCGCCACACAAGATGGCTGATGACATCTCATGAATCCACCTCAGTAGATGACGAACATTGTTGTTGTTCGTCTATCACAGGTAATGAAGACACGTCTTTGTTTCATATGTCATGAAAGTGTAACTGACTGTGAGTTGGGAGATGGCTTCAACCAAAAACGAGCCTGCATTGATCTAGAACAATAAGGGCAGGGAACAGTGTCTGCAGGGTAAACGGCCTGTTATACAGGTCTTTCTAGCCTGTCTTCACTGCTCAGCTTTCCCCGTTTTAGATGCCTGGCAAGTTGTTGCACATCTTCAGATAGACGTCCGCCACGTAGTCCCGTCTTGTGCAGAAGCTTCCCCAGTGTCAAGGTTTATACTGAAGGTTTCAGGTGATGCCTTTAGCTTGTCCTTGACGCCATTTTTGTCTCTGGCCACAATCAGAGAATCTACATTCTTGTCTATCAAAAAAAAAGGTAAATAAACATACTAAGTTTAAGATAGTTACGTAACCTTTACAAGATGTTGCAGAAGCAACGCCATAATTTTTGAGCTGCTGTGATTTTTCTAGGCAAATTTACTTCCAGTAGATTAATAAATCTTAAAATCAACAGAAGCGATGACAAAACACGTGTATTCTAGCAGTATAGACAGATAGACACAGAGCGAGAGAGAGTGAAAGAGGGAGACTGAACAAGATATATAATATAAGCTAGGACGGTAAACAGCCAAACAAACAAACAAGAAAATGAGCACACAAACAGGCTCAGGCAGGTGAGCGATGATGAGGAAATTGACAAGATGAAATAAGGTAACTCGCTGACGAAGTCGTCGTCGTCCGTGCATTCATCAAATCATGGTCTATATAATCGACGAGTTTTAGATCACCAGGGAAGAGAGGTGCGAGCGCGCCTACACACATACACACACGCGCACATACATACATACACACACACACACATACACAAAGAGGGAGGGAGAAACAGATTAAAAGAAAGAGATGCAAGGATCGGCAGAGATGGAGTAAAAAACAATCAGAGAACAAAAAAATTAAGCGGTAGAGAGTAATTAAAGAGAGGCACATAGGGAGTGAACGGAGAGAAAAAAACAAGATCGAAATACGCAATCACAGGAAAACACCCAGAGACTGTGAGAGACAGAGCGAGAGAGAGATCAAGAACGTGAGAAAAAAAAACTAGACATATACAGAATGAGATATAAAGAGAGAAAGACAGAGAGAGACAGAGAGAAACAGAGACAGAGAGAAAAAGATATATATATATATATATATATATATATATATATATATATATATATATATATAAAGAGAGAGAGAGATAAAAAGAGAGAGACAGCGAGAGAAAGACAGAGAGAGAGAGAGCGAGAGAGAGATCTAAGATATTCTGGCCATGTTAAACGTCACGGTGACCTGGGGAGAACGCTGATGGAAGGTACAATTTCAGGAAAAAGATGCAGACGCAGACCTCCGCGATATGGATACAGGACACTGAAGATGCACTGGTATTATAGAAGGTAGTACTGGCGAACTGGTTAGAGATAGAGAGAGATCTCCGTGCCGTGACGAGAGAGATCTCCGTGCCGTGACGAGAGAGATCCCCGTGCCGTGACGAGACCTCCGTCCCGCGACGAGAGAGATCTCCGTGCCGTGACGAAAGAGACCTCCGTGCCGTGACGAGAGAGATCTCCATGCCGTGACGAGAGAGATCTCCGTGGCGTGACGAGAGAGATCTCCGTGTCGTGACGAGAGAGATCTCCGTGCCGCGACGTTAGAGATCTCCGTGTCGTGACGAGAGAGATCTCCGTGCCGTGACGAGAGAGATCTCCGTGCCGTGACGAGAGAGATCCCCGTGCCGTGACGAGAGAGGCCTCCGTGCCGTGACGAGAGAGATCTCTGTGCCGTGACGAGAGAGGCTTCCGTGCCGTGACGAGAGAGGCCTCCGTGCCGTGACGAGAGAGATCTCTGTGCCTTGTCGAGAGAGATCTCCGTGCCGTGACGAGAGAGATCTCCGTGCCGTGACGAAAGAGATCTCCGTGCCGTGACGAGAGAGACTGATGACAACTCGAGCCTAGAGATTCATCTCTATGAGGATTTCAACACAAACCCACAAAGTCGACAGGCAAGCCTGCGAAATATTGCTCTGGCAGGTTTTCCCGGTAAATTGTACCCAGTGTACCAGAAGTCTGTCTACCAAACCAAAATTTTCTAGCGAAGTCTGTCTGCTTCCATCTTCTGAATTCTAAGCGTCTTGAGTTGTGAATCCTTCATTCTAATCCCAACCAATCATCCTGAAGTCTTGGGTAAAGAAGACAGTCCAAGCTGGTCAAATAGTGGCCGGATTTGGGGCCTCTCGGGGGGCTGAAAGCTCGGCTCGGCAAACATCAAGTCTTCACCAAGACTTCATCAAGTGGGATCAGTTTTCTCACCATTGTTTGATCGCATTCCTCAGCCTACACTCACTGAATAAGTAGATGACATACAGAGATTGGTGATGAGAAGAAAGGAGAGGCAGGAGGAGGAGAATTGAGAATTGCGGAGAAAAAGAAAGAAAAAAAAGGAATAAAAAGATAAGAAGGAAACGACAAGAATGACCAGGCGAAGAAGAAGAAGAAGAAGAAGAAGAAGAAGAAGAAGAAGAAGAAGAAAAGAAGGAGGAGAAGAAGTTAGTGCGCAGAGGGAGGAAGAAAAGAAGAAGCAACAGAAAAAGAAGAAGAAAGAAGAAGAAGAAGAAGAACAAGAACAAGAACAAGAAGAACAACAACAAGAAGAAAGAGCAAGAACAAGAAGAGACTATGAGTCCTGTGCGGCTTGGCCAGTATTCTAACATGAAGATCAACAAGACGGGAAAATGTCGACCTGGCTGAATGGTTTCAGGGATGTGTCCTGAATAGCACCTGCTTCACGATGATGATGATGATGATGGATGTCCCCCAAGCAGCAGAGAGAAAATGTTAAATCCTTGCACGGAGCGTGATCAGCACAGTTGATTTTTTTTTTTTTTTTTAATTTTTTTTTTTTTAACGTATCCAGAAACCATGAGTTGTTAACCCTTTGGCTCGGTACTATGGATATCGCAACCCTTCGGCTTTGATTCCATTATAGGTACTGTTAATCTGGGAGAAATGTGGCTTTTCTGCCTACCCCCGGGAGTGAACCCGGACCACAAGGAGTTCGTCACCCGGCCGCCGCGTAAGTCAGGTTTAACCAACTTCGCTAGAGAGCCGGGCCAGCACAGTTGATCAGTTATTTAATACCTGCCCAAGAAAATTATAGGTGCTTCTTCGGTCCTTCGTCAAAACATATGATGATGATGACGATAATGATGATAATCTAAATAACTATGACTATCCTGCCGAAAACATCTCCCGGTCATGTGTATCTTGAACCAGCCACCAATATCGGAGCGGTCTACGTTACGGCGGCCATATATAATCGTATGCCAGTTTGGACAAGGGAATATTTTCACTTCAAACAAGCCTGGTTCATTTCACAAACTCCGACTAACGGAAACAACTTTCACTGTCTGTCACGCTGTGATTGCAATTTGTGACAGAAATTTGTACCAAAGTTTTGCAATTTATTATAACGTGGGCCGAATTTCTTTAGAATTTCTATTTTTTATAGAGTGGATAAACACTACAGAAATATAGTATGATTTTAACACAAACTACACAGCTAGCAAAAGACAAACAACCAGAGTAGCGTCCTTGGCTTAGGCCTAGCGAGTCCGACTCATAATTCCAACGTACCGCTATCGAAACCCACTGCTGCCTGCGTGGATTTGTATCGTGGTATGGGGTGTCGTAGGTCGACCCAGCCTCAAATGAGTACCAGGATGTATGTCCAGGGGAAGTAAATTCGGCCGGCATAATGCTAACCACATTACCCACCTAATGCCAATCGCTCTGTAAAAAATGGGTGCTTTTCCTATAAGCCCGATGCGCCTAAAAGGCATGAAACGGGATCTTGTCTGTTTTTTTTTTTTTTTAAATCTCATTAACAAGAACTTGGAAAAAATCAAGCACATTATTCAATGCCAAAAAAAAAACGGATGGAACAATCACCAACAACTTGTAATTTAGAGTCCAGTTATCAATGTGATGGTTGAGACTGTTTTGTTTTGATGATATCTGCTATTTTTGGTCTGATTTAGGACAGAGCCAAACTGAGATCACTCTTCCCACCCAGCCTGCAGCTCTGTTTTGTTTTCATGATTGTGTAAAACTGTTCATCCTGATTATTACAAGCACAAAGGTACTCAATTTAAAACCTGGATTGACACAACCTTGCAGCTTTCTCACCACCGCAACCCCCCCCCCCCACCGCCCCCCCCTTTCCACCGCGCCCTCCCTCTCTAGGCGGTAGACCACTGCTTTACTGCATAAGCTGTAGGACAAAAGGAGAAGAAGAAGAACAAGAAGATAGACAGAAGGCCTAAACTGACGGCTGTCTGTAAATCGAATCCGTGCCACAGGCCACAGTACAAGAGAACGGGCCCAGTTTCCGCATCACTGTGACAGTTGGGAAGTCTACAGTGAGGTTTACTTGTCCTTCACTTAACAACACTCGAGTATGCCTTGCATCACATAGTCGATTTACTTTCTGTACCATTATTGCCAGACTAGACATTTCATCATCGTTATTATCATCATCATCAGCATCATCCTCCTTCTCCTCCTCCTCCTCTTCTTCATCATCATCAGACTTCAAAAAAACGAAAACATTTTATTTTAGTTGTTCTATTCCGGAGCAAAAAGTTATCAAGAGTCAGTTCTCATTGCCATCCCTAATTATCTAGTCGTCTTTCCAGTTATTTCAACATATTGAGAGTGGGAAGGGGGGGGGGGCTGCTTTCTCTGGTATGATGTCCGCCTCGAGGTTCTGGGTTCAATCCTCGGTAAGGGCTGGGATTTGTTCACGTGGACTTGAAATAGTAATTCCTCCTGGTCTCTGGGTAGTGAGATCGGACGTGCATTGTTGCACACGAGAAAAATCCTTTTGGCAGTTGGAAATCGAAAAGAGTAACCTAACGGCGCTGCCCGGGCAAAAGTTTGAGTTAAAATTTCTACCCAAAGTATTTCAGGATCCTCGTCGATGCTACAGAGCCTGTACACTGTGCTGAGCTTCTTCGGGCTCCATCATGATTTAGAAGAACAACAGAGCACTTATAGATTGCTACCCGTGCGCCATGATGTTGATCCGTTGTTCAAACATCAAACTTCAAAGCTCAATCCATATATTGATGCATATTATATAATATAATACTACATAATGACAAACAGATATTAGCTTCCTCATTCTGATTTTTGTGAAAATGTGCCTTCGTATCTTAAACTTCTTTACAAATTAAGCTTGTGAAATGATGGCTGTAATATAATTCCGGTCACTGACCCAGTTACTAGACGCTTCTTGAATCTGCGTTTGTTGAATCGGACAAAGTGTTTCTGGAGTTGTCCACTTGCCATGCAACTGACCTCACAATGAATCTCTTGTGGGTCAGCTGAAGACAGAACTGTGAAGAGGCAGATAAGCCACTCGTAAACAGTCTCAGAAATAATTACAAAAACACACCAGCAAATGGACTGTTCTATTTCAGTTGCGTTCTTTTACAATAAATTAGATTATTGTTATCTGTATTTGCCGGTGTTCAGACGTACTTTTTTCGTTCTCAGAACAGACCTAAAAATTATGCTGCGTCTTATACAATGACGGTAGGTCTCCATGTAGCTTATTCATATTTGCTAGAATTCTTGTTTCGCAGGCACGATATGACACGATGAAGCCTAGCTAGAGTCACCGTCACATCTTGAACTGAAAGTGGGATACCCCACTAATATCTTGAGCAGAAAACGCACGTCGAAAGAAAGTCAGTTCAACCCTACACCATGTTATCCTAGGTCACCGGGGTGAAAGAGGGTAATTACTCGCTCAACAATGGTATTTTAACCCGAACAAAACAACAACAACAACAAAAGGAAACAAAATGGTCTTCAACTACGCTGGAACAAACACACACATACGATACAATAAAAACTCCCATCAACACTTTTCAGGCATTAAAAGTATATAAAACTGAAATCTGATAAGGTACGCAGATAAAACTGACTATGTATATTCTCGAGATAATTCCTAGATTATTATACAACGGATTAAGTCGTGTATGAAGTATTGACGGGACGGCCGGGGTACATCTAAAAAAGATCGGGACTGTGCCGATAAAAAACGGGACAATAGGTCACCCTATACATAGCATTTTCTGCAATGACAGTGCTCCCTCACTACCTACTTCTATAGCTAAAAGGTTAAAAGTTAAAAAGGTCAAGAAGATCGACTTCATTGCACCGGGTTTTATCCCATATGGCTCGGCCCCTCTGCGCAGAACGGCTAGCCGCCTGCCAAAAGCAAAGCACAGATCATGAACTACGTAGCTCCGGCAACGATCCCCAGGAATCTCCGTAAAAATGTACTCGTGAAATGAACAGCAGCCGTGAAATGAACCCACGACCTTCATTCAGAACGCGAGGCAAACGGTTTGACCACTTCGCCACGGACACCCTCTACCTCTTTAACTGATCTTCTATAAGCATCAGTCCTGTCTGATTATTTAGCAAGTTTCACTTCTCTAGTCCACAAAGGCAACATAGACCATTTCTGTCTATGCCAGTTCAACCCTAAACAGAAAACAGCGGAAATGACCCAAGCGAGTGCAGTTCTTTAAGAGCTCCAGTAATTCGGACGACGTTTTTACAGCGAATCTCTCTAGGCCCTGAATACAAATGAGACAGTTCAAATCCTCCCAGAGATCCCTGCCAATGGAAATGAGCTGTTTGAGATGCGGAATCTTGATGAACCCGGCAGGGGGCGCTGTGTGCCGCCAGGAAATCAAGCGTCGATTAATGAAGTCACTCCAGTCTATTGACGTCACGTGATTTACCAGATAGGGCAAACTTCGTTAAGGAGATAATTCAAAAGACGTTTTGGTCCATGAAATCTGGATCTCTCGCTGCAACAGAAATCGATAATGGACGCAGACAGTTCCGGAAACAGAGATTTCATCTTTTATTCGCAGTTTTACTTCAAGTTGTCATGTGTTATAGTGGGAATGATGGCTCTAAATGTATTAGTTGTCTCGACTCCAGCCATTACCGAGTGTTATGTTTGCTTTTCCTCGCCATAAACTGCAGCTTCTGCGCTGATACCGCAGATAACAAGGAGCGTGGAGTTGTGATGCCTGGATGCATGGAACAGTTTAACGATGTAATGAACAACGTTGAGGCTGAAAAAAGTTGTAGGTGAATTTTGAATGTTGATAGATTAAAAGCAAGTTCTAATTCGAAACACAGAACAAGGAGATGGCACAATAGACATCGTTGTTTGTTTGTAGAGCTAGCTCGAAAATATAAGTAGGTTCTAACTAAATGAAACAACAGGGAGACAGATGGAATAATTGGGCTAATGTATAGCCAGTAGCGTAAATACATAACTAACATGTTTCAGTGTAGAATGCTGACTGTCAACAGAGCTGATACATTAGTAAACAAGAGTTGATAATGAGAAAATAGAATTCCAAATGAGGGAAATAGAGTTAGTCAGAGGTAAGGAGGTAAATAGTGTGGATGCACGAGTGAAAGGTTTTGATATCAAAGTAATTTCGGTGGACACAAAAGTATGTGATACAGATACAGAGGTAAATAGTGTGGATATCAAAGTTAATGGGAGTGGATACACCGGTGAATGATGTGGGTGCAGGACTGTAATATAAGCGATGTGGACTTTTTCCCAACAGTCACCGTATCTCCCAGGTATATATATCTTCCTTTGATATATTTCCTATCTCCCAGATAAAAAGCTCCCTTTGATATCTTTGATATCTCCCAGGTATATATCTCCCTTTTATATATTTCATATCTCCCAGGTATATATTTTCCTTTTCTATCTTTCCTATCTCCCAGGTATATATCTCCCTTTTAAATCTTTACCATCTCCAATGTATATCTCTCCCTTTTATATCTTTCCTATCTCCCAGGCATATCTCTCCATTTTATATCTTTCCTATCTAACATGTAATGTTTCGCCGACCGTTCAATGGGCCTGGGTTGATTATGAGTCATTCATTTTTGGTGTTAATCCCTTTTAAAACCTCGGGCAACAGAGTCGCAGATATAAAAAAGAATACCACACACACTCACTAAATGCTTCACCTTTGTCTGTCTGTCTGTGATCAGAAGAGGACGAAGCAGGACCTTATATATCTCCATCGACACCCGAAGCGGTAAAAAAGGATGTGAAGAAAAAAGCAAAATAAAAAGGAGGAGGAGTAGAAATAGAAGGCCCTAACCCACGTCTTCAACTACATTGGGCACAAAGGGTTAGACCTATATTTTATTGACCAGTGAGTGACGTGGTCACCACCAAGACGGTTGTCTCTCCTTCCCAGGACCTCTCTAAAAAAAGAAGTCTGGCTTTTTTTAGCCCAGGAACTTTGGATCCACAGACAAGCGGCTAGCCGCTGCATCACGGCGGTTCCATTTGAGTACAGTAATATTCTCTAAAAATAAAACTGTCATCTGCTGACAGATCGGCCCACTGAGCTGTCCTCTATGACATTCTGTAGCATTGATTGATCCCTGGTTATAACACGTCACGCATGCGTGGAGGGAATCTGAAGGAGCAGATTGATACTTCAATCAAATGTCTATGGTGAGAACCCATTGTTACATACTTGGTCTGTGACGTCTTCTAACAGGAACCTCCTGTGCAGAGGCGGAGCACAATAACCCAATATGTGGGTAGTCACAGTAACGTCCTATCTTTGTTGCTGTCTCTGGCTTAGGCGTGGCGAACGCGCAATGTAATGCCATGACGCAGTGTTCGACCCAACTGTGGGCGATTTGGCAGCAGACCGCCTTGCGTTGGTATTAACAGTTGTATCGAGAGCAGAAAGCACTGGCAAACTTCTTTCTAAAGTCAATGCCGTGTGGTGTTGATAGTAATTTATATCCAATGCCTCCTGTCTCGTGTCAAACTGTCCAGCATCCTCTCTCTCGGTCTCCCTCTGCCTTTACTTCCCCTCCAACTTTCCCTCTGTCACAGTTTACTCCAATTTTCTCTTTCTCATGACATGACCAAAGAATGTAGATTGTATCCTTCTGATGTGGGCAACCAGTTCTCTTCCTCTTGAGTTAGCTTCTGTCAAGACATCTTCATTACTCTTCCTCTGTCCAGGTGCCAAACTACTGAACATAGAAATGCCAAGCGAAGTCAACCAGAAACAGCCAAACAAATGTTAACCTTATTTCTTTGGTCGTTTGTTTGTCAATTCTAACTGGTCGTGAATAGCTGACTTACACTTTGTCCCATGTCTTTTAGGTTTTCAAAGCTTTCCTGCCCAGGTCAGTAGAATTGCTAGACCGCTACATATCGTGTTGAATGGTACATGTTTGAAGTAAGTTACAGAATTTAACTCCAGGAAGTATTTTCGAGGTCGGGAGAACAGATCGAGAAATAGAAACAATATGCCAAAGAGCCAGTGCACTCACATACCAAATGACTCCATTATTAAGACATTCAAACATAAGTATGAACGTCAAGAAAGACAATATAAACAGCATATTCATACCAACACTGTGCTACGAGTGCCAGACTTGGACATTATCAAAGGCTAACCTACGTTAAATTAACACCTGTGAAATGAGAAACATGAGAAAAGCCATCAACTTAAACATTCGAGACAGTTAGAAATAACATGTGTCCAGGTGTATCAAGGTAAACATATATTCTTTTATTTATTTTTTACTTTTTAGGATTGACATACACGTTGAACCAAACCACTATATTTTACAATTTATGTCGACGCAGAAACACAATGACGTCACATAGTAAAATAATAGACCATTTATTTTTGTCACGCCGAGGGTTTCCCTCCATTCACAAACAAGACAAAACTATAGTCTTTAGTTAGCACAAAGAGGTATATATAGCATCCGACCTTTTAAATCGGTCCTTCCAAGTATAGTGTCTCACACTAGATAAAACTAGAAATAAATATTTAACATGTCGATTCCGCCATTACCGACGCGTCACACAGAAGAGCTACACTTCCGGTTCAGGAACAACTCGCCCATTTCTGCTCACCAAAACAAATGACGTTGTTTACGCTGGAGTATAGAAGCACTCAGGGAAAGGTTTGGTAAAATATGCACATCGGGTTGTTTCCCGATTTTAACAGAAATGTACTTTGCAAGCTATTATGCGATCACTATTTTTGCCTGCTACAATTGCTACATACATGGTAGTACATCACTACTGCACTTCGGATAAACCCACAGGTCTTCAGTCTCCCTGAGTAGTACTGAGTTTAGTTTCTGGCAAGATTGACCTTGACTGCAAATACATATGTTTCTAGAAGGGACTCTTCACAGCTTCTTAAAATAAATCACAGAAGAAGAATGGCTGCACAGCTCTCATGATAAAGCGTAGCCCCAAAGAGGTTCTGCTAATTTTACCTCGGAATCATGCATTCTATAAATACTCATTTTAAGTTGGTTTTCAAATTTTGACATCCATCCATCTTTATAGAGGAGTCGCTACATGGATAAGGCCTTTGAAGACTGTTTATTCCAGCGTTACGTATCTATGGTTACCCCCCCCCCCCCCTTCCCCATTTGAATCTTTCCGTAGTTCTACACCTGACAGTGTTTTCGTTTCTTCCAATAGTTATATTCAATTCAACGAGTTCCCCGTGTGGGTTCCGGGGTCCTATTATAGGGAAAACAAGAATAGACCCACTGCTTACCCAAAAGCATGTCGTAAGAGTCAACTAATTGGGAGCTTCCTTCGAAGTCGGAGTGCGGGGGGGGGGGGCGGTGGGCAGAGAAGGGGGGATGCCAAGGAGTAATAGGGAAAACATAAAGACAAACATGACAGGTATCTCAAGATGACATTCGTGAACTAATGTGAGAAAGTAAACGCAGGCATTCAAGATGTGTACTTAGGTCATGTTAGATTTTTATTAAAAAAACTAAAACCTTAGTGTTAACCGGCAAACATAATAGAAGAAGAGTCAGGAGAGGTCAAAGAGAGACATTCCTGCTTCACTTGACCACAAGGCATGGTCAGTACAAGACCTCAGGCCAGACCCTGGACTCTGATAATTGTGTGAGATAGGGAGCCATGACCGAAACGTTTATCGTTATGACACATGACGATGTCGGAACCGGCATGACACATGATTATGCTGAAACCGGCATGGCACATGATGATGCTGAAACGTCGCCTGTTTGTCACAGCTCCACTGCCAGAACCTATACATAGCTTGATAAATACCTCCTACGTGAGCAGGTTCAAAATAACACCCAGCTGAGGGAACACCTATTTTGTCATCTGGAATCTTCCTTTAAGTTGTTTGTCAAAACACAATGACTTCCTGTGCTGAAGAATATCTTGTATTCGGAACGACTGGTAGTTAACTTCCCTGACGTAATGCCGTATAAATAGCACCATAATATATCTCTGACGTAGGCAAGTTTAAAACGACACTCAGGTCGGGAAAGACCCATTACTGTTAGTGACGTATGTCTGCATAATGTGGAGGTTCCAGCGAGGTACCGGAAGATCTGTTTGCTATTTCTATGACGCCATCTTAGAACAATACCCACTTTGTGGAGTACAGTTGTTCATATATAGATATGACATTTCCAACCAAGTGGTTGTTCGATAGAACATCTTCTGTCAACCGAAAACACACTTACGTAAAGTATTCTTGGTAACCTTTTGGGGCGATCGACTTTCAGAAACAGGGAGTGGCATTTCACGCGGGTAGGACTTTGAGAAACCCCTGAGGATATCGGAGGATCCAGATAAAAAAAATTTATGTATTGACTGGTATTCTGATTCGAAATGGTTTAGAGGTACGGCATTCATATTAGCTCTAGAAGAAGTAGGTTTGGTTCCCAGTTTTCGAGGAATTCGTATTATCTTCTCATCTACTGAGAAGGAGATAAATCAGGTATTTCTGGTGAACTGTGACGTCAAGCGGCAAAGAGCAGAGACTGGACAAAAGAGGCGATGTTTCCTAAACTGTCGACGATCATACCACAGTCAAAGTCAACGTAAACCTGTCTGCTGTGAAATCGCCAGCTGCTAAATCCAGCGGAGCATGAGGGAATTTTGAAATTGTGTTCAAAACCCCCCAAACCAAGGACGCTTACCTCATGTATTTTCATGCCGAGCTGAAAGTCACATAACAAGTTATTTGCGTTTTCTGAACAGTACAATGTAGCGCCACCCCCAGCATTTTGTGGCTATTTATGATTTCACTGGGCAATTTTACCTTCAGTAATTTGCCATTGTTTCTAAACGGTCGGGCTCTCGATACCACTGTCAAAACCAACGCAATGCGGTCTTCTGCCAAACTGCTAGCAACCCGGCACCTCGGAATAAGGAAGCGAGTTCGCAACGCCTAGGCAAAAGCATCGACTTTACTGCACTAAGATTTATCACGTGTGGCTCAGTCTCTCCCCGCGGATCTGCTAGCCGCTTACCGGGCGCAAATTCAGTTGCGCCAGCGACGATCTCCAGGTTTCTCCGTAAAAACTGCGTTCATGGGTACTTTAATTTAGATACACCCCCAAAACAAAGGAAACCCGGGAGTTGCCGGGAAAGTCCAATATTCTGGGGGTGATACGGTTTGAAATAAATTTGGTGGGACAATACGAAGAGAAGGAAACTGATCTGTGTCAGGCCTGACCGCCACAGAGACACCAACCAACCCCAAACCCAACCCCAAACCCAACCCCAACCCAAACCCTAACGCTAACACCAACTCATGGAAGATTGAACATTCCCGGGAACTCCAAGATATTCTTTGCTTGTAGTAAATTAAAATTAAAGTACCCATGGATGAATTTAAGACAGTGACATGGGGGGAATATCATCACTGGAATTAATCCAGAAGACAAAAGACCGAGATCTGTGGAGTTGCATGAACGCCTACGCCAGCTGGCACTCGATGAGAATGATGATTCATAAGCTGAACGTCCCGTCCTGTACGTGTGACCGAACCGACAACTTTCGGAGAGCCAGGCCTGACCAATTGACTACAATTTAAGAACCGCTTTACGAAACCATAACTTCATAAAATGGGGTAACCAATTTCCCGTTGAGTCGCCTCAAGTCACAGTACATTTAACAGCTCAATGGTAGGGCCCTGGCTGGGCGCGACAAGAGAATCTGGCTGAATACTTCAGAATTAGAGCTTTTAGTTCCGACGATACATAGCAAACCAACCAACCAAGCGGAGTCTGTAGCCAACTACCATTCAGAGCGCTGAATACTGTTACAGCTGCTAGTGCTGCTGCTGCTGCTTCTGCTGCTGCTACTACTACTGCTGCTACTACTACTGCTACTACTACTACTACTGCTGCTGCTACTACTACTACTACTACTACTACTACTACTACTACTACTACTACTACTACTACTACTACTACTACTACTACTACTACTACTACTACTACTACTACTACTACTACTACTACTACTTTTACTACTGTTACTACTATTACTACTGCTGCTGCTGCTACTACTACTACTACTACTACTACTACTACTACTACTACTACTACTACTACTACTACTACTACTACTACTACTACTACTACTACTGCTGCTGCTGCTGCTGCTGCTGCTGCTGCTGCTACTACTACTACTACCACTACTACTACTATTGCTGCTACTACTACTACTACTGCTGCTGCTACTACTACAACTGCTACTACTACTGCTGCTGCTATGACTACTACTGCTGCTACTACTACTACTGCTGCTTCTGCTAATACTGCTACTAGCTACTACTACTACTACTACTACTACTACTACTACTACTGTTACTACTATTACTACTTCTACTGCTGCTGCTACAACTACTACTGCTGCTGGTACTACTACTACTGCTGCTACTACTACTACTGCTGCTACTACTACTACTACTGCTACTACTACTACTACTACTACTACTACTACTACTACTACTACTACTACTACTACTACTACTACTACTACTACTACCACTACTACTACTACTGCTGCTGCTGCTTCTGCTAATACTGCTGCTAGCTACTACTACTGCTGCTGCTTCTGTTAATACTGCTACCAGCTACTACTACTGCTGCTGCTTCTGCTAATACTGCTACTAGCTACTACTAATACTACTACCACTACTACTGTTACTACTATTACTACTACTACTGCTGCTGCTACTACTACAACTACTGCTGCTACTACTACTACTACTGCTGCTACTACTACTACTACTACTACTGCTGCTGCTACTACTACTACTACTGCTGCTACTACTACTACTACTACTGCTGCTGCTACTTCTGCTAATACTGCTACTAGCTATTACTACTACTACTACTGCTGCTACTACTACTACTGCTGCTGCTACTACTACTACTGCTGCTGCTACTACTACTACTACTACTACTACTACTACTACTACTACTACTGCTGCTACTACTACTGCTGCTGCTACTACTACTACTGCTGCTACTACTACTACTACTACTACTGCTGCTTCTGCTACTACTGCTACTACTGTTACTACTGCTGCTATTACTGCTGCTGCTACTACTACTGTTGTTGTTGCCACTAAAATAATAATTAGACAACGACTACTATGTAACAACTACTACTACTACTACCACCACCACCACCAATGTCCCTACTACTACCACTAGTAGTCCTATTACAACTGCTCCTTCTACTACAGGCACCACCAAAATTCCTGTTGATGCTGTTGTTGTTTCGCTAACATTGTGTCTTTGTTACTGCTGGCTAGTGGTTATTGTTGTGGTCGGCGCTGCTGCCGTTTTCTCTCTTATTTCTGTTAAGGTTATTGTTTTTGTGTTTCTGGATTGTTGGTGTGATTGTTGTAACTATTGTTGTGATTGCCATCGCTGTTGTTGTGACTGTTGTAGTGGTTGTTGCAGCTGCCGAGAGACTGTTTTTACTGCCTTTATGGTTGTAATGAGACTGTTGCTGTGGCTTCGGTTGCTGTGTAGACGCTTTATGCTGACGCTGACAACAGTGATTTTGATGGAGATGATGACGACGGTAACATGATGATGGTGATTGCGATAGTAATGATGAGTGTGATAGTAAGGATGAGTGTGACGGTAATGATGAGTGTGACAGTAATGATGAGTGTGACAGTAATGATGAGTGTGACAGTAATGATGAGTGTGACAGTAATGATGAGTGTGACGGTAATGATGAGTGTGACGGTAATGATGAGTGTGATAGTAATGATGAGTGTGACAGTAATGATGAGTGTGACAGTAATGATGAGTGTGACAGTAATGATGAGTGTGACAGTAATGATGAGTGTGATAGTAATGATGAGTGTGATAGTAATGATGAGTGTGACGGTAATGATGAGTGTGATAGTAATGATGAGTGTGACAGTAATGATGAGTGTGACAGTAATCATGAGTGTGACGGTAATGATGAGTGTGATAGTAATGATGAGTGTGACAGTAATGATGAGTGTGACAGTAATGATGAGTGTGACAGTAATGATGAGTGTGACAGTAATGATGAGTGTGACAGTAATGATGAGTGTGACAGTAATGATGAGTGTGACAGTAATGATGAGTGTGACAGTAATGATGAGTGTGACAGTAATGATGAGTGTGACAGTAATGATGAGTGTGACAGTAATGATGAGTGTGACAGTAATGATGAGTGTGACAGTAATGATGAGTGTGACAGTAATGATGAGTGTGACAGTAATGATGAGTGTGATAGTAATGATGAGTGTGACAGTAATGATGAGTGTGACAGTAATGATGAGTGTGACGGTAATGATGAGTGTGATAGTAATGATGAGTGTGATAGTAATGATGAGTGTGACAGTAATGATGAGTGTGATAGTAATGATGAGTGTGACGGTAATGATGAGTGTGATAGTAATGATGAGTGTGATAGTAATGATGAGTGTGATAGTAATGATGAGTGTGACAGTAATGATAAGTGTGATAGTAATGATGAGTGTGACAGTAATGATGAGTGTGACGGTAATGATGAGTGTGATAGTAATGATGAGTGTGATAGTAATGATGAGTGTGATAGTAATGATGAGTGTGATAGTAATGATGAGTGTGACAGTAATGATGAGTGTGACGGTAATGATGAGTGTGATAGTAATGATGAGTGTGATAGTAATGATGAGTGTGACAGTAATGATGAGTGTGATAGTAATGATGAGTGTGACGGTAATGATGAGTGTGACGGTAATGATGAGTGTGACAGTAATGATGAGTGTGACAGTAATGATGAGTGTGACGGTAATGATGAGTGTGATAGTAATGATGAGTGTGATAGTAATGATGAGTGTGACGGTAATGATGAGTGTGACAGTAATGATGAGTGTGACAGTAATGATGAGTGTGACAGTAATGATGAGTGTGACAGTAATGATGAGTGTGACAGTAATGATGAGTGTGACAGTAATGATGAGTGTGACAGTAATGATGAGTGTGACAGTAATGATGAGTGTGACAGTAATGATGAGTGTGACAGTAATGATGAGTGTGATAGTAATGATGAGTGTGACAGTAATGATGAGTGTGACAGTAATGAGTTTGGTAGTAATGATGATTGTAATAGAAACTATGAGACTGACACACTACCCACAGCGCTACGGAGGCCTCGACAGATGATTATGATAGTTATAATCATTGGGACAGCAATGATAAGGATGATGATAGTGATAATAATGGCCAAGGTAATTATGGTGATGATTGTAGTGTTGACTATTATTATTATCATAATGATGATCATTTTAGAGGTCACGGGTTGTTAGCATACTTTAGATATTCAGGTTATGCCGGTGTGTTGGGAAATGAGCAGGCGGATACACTGATGTATGACAGGCTGGATGTTGTGAGGGACAAGGCACATACAGATCATTTCGGTCTGGGGAGAATGGCGCTACGAGGATTTATTCACCAGGGGATCTGGCCGACGCTCAACACTGAGGGGAAAGGCGAGATGGAAATACAATCAGACAGTTACTGGTATCACTGGAATTCTAACTCTTCGTTTGCTGCTGAAGGAGACGGAGCGCTTATGCCGGAGTCCAGAGTGCTGTGATGTCGATTCCTTATTCAACATTCAACATTCATAACGATGATGATTTTGATGAAGATGATGATGATGATAATGATGATGATGATGATGACGACGATAGTATTCGTAACGCTAAAAATGATGATGATAATACGTTACAACAGACACGACAATAACTCAACAAAGGACAGCCGTTGCATGCAGACTGAAGTCGTCTGCCAACAAGGAAGCAATCCTCACACATGACTGAACCCCAGTGACGAACCATCCATGTGGAGGGCACTCAACCGAGCGGACATGATGGCGTTGTGCTCACAGTTGTGTAAACATGTCTCCAACAGTCTGTTCGCTGGCCTGGTTAAAGACACAGCGAGGCGGGGATAGAAAGTCACAACATAAGGGCGCTTTGAATACCAACCCCCTCCCAACCCCAAAAAAATGGCTGCGTGGTCTCGAGGGCATGGTGTCCGCCTCGAGTTCAAGGTTTCGTGTTCAAAAGCGCCGCTTTGGAGCTCCCCCGGACATGATGGCGTTGTGCCCCCCCTCCAACAGTCTGTTCGCTGGCCTGGTTAAAGACAGCGACGTAAGTGTAGGCGGGGATAGAAACGTTCACAACATAAGGGCCGCTTTGAGCCCCCCCCCCCCCCCCCCACCAACACCCCTCCAAAAAAAAAATGGCTGCGTGGTCTCGAGGCATGGTGTCCGCCTCGAGTTCTAGAGGTTTCGTGTTCAATTCTTGATAAGGGCTGGGATTTTTTCACGTGGACTTGGACTTCTAGTAATTCCCCCTGGTCTCTGGGTAGTGAGATCAGACGCCCGTGTGCATTGTTGCGCAGTAAAAAAAAAATCCCTTGGCAGTTGGATATCAAAAAGAGTAGCCAAAGGGCGCCAAACGGAGTCAAAATCTACCCAAAGTATTTTAGGATCCTCGCCGGTGCTACACAGCCTGTGCTCTGTGCTGAGCTTCTTCAGACTCAGACTTGAGTTAGAAGAAGAACGGAGCACTTCTGGGTTACTACCCGTGTGCTATGATGTTGATCCGTTGTTCAAACCTCAAAAACTTCTAAATAAGAATCTTTAGAAATTGCCTCCGCTAACCAGGGTCGTCTTAACAGCATTATTGGTCCCTGAGCAAACTGGTGTGCTGGGGCCCCTAAAGCAACCAATCAGAGAAATGAAATATAAATGGTCGATAATATTAAACATATACTGATTTCATTGTTGCATCAATAAAACGGATGTTAAAACATAAACACAGATTAGATGGCTCAGTCGGCGTTTTTGAGTTCTGGGTCCCGTGGCAGGGGAAAACTAGAACAGATCCACTGACTTCCCATCAAGCATGTTGTAATAGTGAACTAACAGGGTGCCTCTTTCATAGTTGGAGTGCATCTGTATGAGAGGCAATAAATCAGCAATCTGCATTCAAACACGACAGCTCTGTAAAACGGATGTGCACGCACATGTTGTGGAACAAGACCAGAGTCCAGGTGTGGACGAACAACCAGAACCTCTACCCCCGAGTTGACCTCGGGTGAACGCGAGGAGGAAGAAAAATAGTCGAAGCTTTTCTAAACAGGATGTTCGACCATCTTTCGCGACAGTGCTGGATTTCCGTCCGCCAACAGCTCGCTCTATGTCAATCAATGAGGTGCCGTCTTCACAGTGAAGGTTGACTGTAACAGAACCCCAACACGCTCTGTCTCTTGTCCTAGTCGTACACTCCCTCAGATTGCTGTTCGTTCATCTCCTATTGTTGTCCTCCCACGTTTTCGATGTATACCTCTTGCTCTCTTGCGTTCGAACTTACCTTTAGTATGGTTTTTAAAAGCCTATTATGTATTTTAATGTAGCCTAAATATTTCAATTCTTCCTTTTGTTATTTGTTTATTATTTCCTGTTTCCGATTCTATTCTGGATGAAATTATTCTATCACTGTTTTCTCTCTCCCCTCTTTCTCTCTCTCCCCCCCCCCCCCTTTCCCTTTCTCTAGAATAGGACGAAGAAGACTTGTTACGTGTAGTGTTTTTCTTCTCTAATTTTACTGGGGAAATATTGTACGTGTTTCTGTCAAGCGGTCTTACCGACACTAGTTTTTTGTCCCTGTCTTTGCAAAGAGGGAGAGGGGTTTAGGACAAGGCGGACAAGTAAAAGGGGAAGATGGTCAAAGGGGAGAAGGAGAAGAATGGGAAAGAGAAAGAAAAAATGAAATGAAGTATAAAGAAGAAAAAAGAAGAAAAAGATAATAATAGTGATGATGAATAATGACTGTAAAGGACATGGCGGTGATTGTTGGTGTTGAGGATGATGGGTGATGATGAAATAAGAAGAGGAGGAGCAGGGCGTGATGTTGAGGAGGCGGAGAAGTAGCAGAAGAAAGAAAGGTAACCGGGTGTGGAGGAGGAAAAAGGGAGGGGGGGGGGATTAGCAAATGGGGTGCTCGAGCAGGAACAACACCACGACGTGGAGGAGGAGGAACAACAACAGCAGCAGCAATAACAACTGGTATCACTAAGACAACAACAGCGTCAACATCCCCATTACAAATAACAAACGTACATATCAATAATCAAATAGTGAAGACAAAACGTTGGTGACATTTATGATTCCGTATTTCCAGTCTTGTCCTTGTGCCTGTCATCGGTATCACAAGACAGCGTTCAGACAAAATGTTATACATTGATTCCTCAGCTATTTTTGTGAGACAAGATTAAAATACCATTTCTCGAGTAAGCAAATTTATTTATATCCTTTTGTATCGACAGCGTAACGTTCAACGTACAAACACAAATGAAAATGCAATTATAAATACCACATTACATCATTACTTCGCCGTTCCGCCATTGGCTGGCTGATCCGGGTATCAAAATCCAACGGAACTAGCTATCTACACACAAAGTGATGATGTCATTGAAGAAAAAGACATCTTGCTAAAGCTCTACCAGTATGAAGCAGGGCTTTCGAAGTTATGTATCCCTACACAATAGTGCGAGCTACAGTACAAAGATGTTTCGCGTTAACATTAAAGCGTTGAACAATTTATGTATTTGTTAGACTCTTTTATCAGCGGTTGGTTTAACGTCTGATTTTGTTAGTGGGCTGATTTGCTGTCGCACAAAGTTTTGTTAGCCTAAAAAGTGTGTCACTAAAATTAAAAGTTCTGAAAGCTCTGGTGTAGTTTAAGAAATCAATTTAGGGTCACGATATTTATTTCTTCATAGCGCTACATCATAAAACGATCAATTTACATTTGTCGACGACCAAAAATACTTACATAAATGCATGCTGGCATGTGTATATCTTTGATATTCAAAGGACAATGTGCTAAAGATAAATATATTGTAACTAATTCCGGAAACTGATCTATTTTGGGTTGTATAATTGTTAGGTTTCATAAAATTGCTGCCAACAGTATACCGTAAAATTGCCCCCAACGGTATACCGTAGGTTGGTGATTGAACGGTTAAATTTTATAAATAAATTTATACAAACAATATTTTGAAACTTAATATTAGAAGATTTATTAAAGTTATATGTGAAAATGGAAAATCCTAAGTTCTTCTACTTCTTCTTCTTCTTCTTCTTCTTCTTCTTCTTCTTCTTCTTCTTCTTCTTCTTCTTCTTCTTCTTTTCTTCTTCTTCTTCTTCTTCTTCTTCTTCTTCTTCTTCTTCTCTTCTTCTTCTTCCTCTTCTTTCTTCTTCTTCTTCTTCTTCTTCTTCTTCTTCTTCTTCTTCTTTTTTTCTTAAAAGGGTGGGTGGCATATTGTGCTTTACAGCTAGGCTACTATATCCATGTATTGCGACTGGGTCCAAAGTGGTGGTCATTGGTCCCCTCCAGGATTGCTGTCCATACGATTAACACTCCGAGGAAGAGAATCACACAGGATCAAATCCTAAATATAACATCACATGATGTAATTCTACATTGTTTTGTTTTCAAAGACTGTGTCTGGCATTGATGGCACAAACATGGCACAAATATGGCACAAACATGGCACGGCACAAACATGGTAGAAACATGGTAAAAACATAGCACAAACATGGCACAAACATGGCACAAACATGTCAAAAACATGGTACGAACAGCGCATTTTTATCATCTGCTTTAACATGTTGATGCCTCAAACTAGCGATGTTTTAGAATTTGAGTGGTCTCCTTCCCCCCGCACCCCCCCCCCACCCCCCCCCCACCCCCCCCCCCCCCCCTTTTTCCCATCAGCGCCAGTCAGCACTCGTTCCTTGAATTCTCGTGAAGACATCCATTCTACACTACACACCTAGTTATGATGAAGATTTTCTCTTTTTCTTCTTCTTTTTCTTCTTCTTCTTCTTCTTCTTCTTCTTCTTCTTCTTCTCTTCTTCTTCTTCTTCTTCTTCTTCTTCTTCTTCTTAACGTTAAACGGCTATAAACCATGGCGCAAAGATATGGTTGGTCGGCCACTTGTAGACTTTAGTCTTGTCACAGAACTTTTGTTTTACGTGTTACGTCAAGCAGAATCAACAAACGCACAGTGAGTCGCTTCGTACTTACTGAGTTTAAAATCCTAACTTTGTAAGGTATTTCTAAATTTCCGAAATGCCATATAAACCGCACTTAAACTTGAATGAAACCTACATCAAAGTCGTAAGACGCCAGCGACACACATCAAAGTACTTTTGAAGGAAGCACCCAAGCTAAGAACCTACAAGAAATCAAAGATATTTGATATTTCTGTCAGTACTTAAGTAATAAAGTTGTCACTAATGTTCTAATTGTAATTCAGTCAAAGGAAATTCCCACTCGGGAAAGAGAGATAGAAGGAAGGAGAGAAAGCATGAGACAGAGAAATAGAGAGAAAAAGAGAGATATAGAGAGAAAGGGAGAGAGAGAGATATAGAGAAAGGGAGATAGATAGATAGATAGATAGAAAAGAGAGAGTGAGGAAGAGAAAGAGAGAGAGCGAGATTTGCACGGAATGAAAGCGTTGACGAGTTATGTCCGCTGGATCATGACTGATGCTGGCAGAAATAGAAATGTAATTCCTTCGCGACGAAATGAAGCTTTATACATTTGCATTTCTCACTTAATGTCTGCCGTGTATTAGCATATCAGTGTTTACAGGAGCCCTCGCTGGAACCTCGCGTATCCCACTTGCTGAGTTTTTCGTTGATATTGGGCTGCCGTCTGTGATTGTGATTCTTCTTCTTCTTTTTCTTCTTCTTCTTTTTCTTCTCCTTCCTCTCCTTCTTCTTCATCATTTTCTTCTTCTTCATCATTTTCTTCTTCTTCTTCTTCTTCTTCTTCTTCTTCTTCTTCTTCTTCTTCTTCTTCTTCTTCTTCTTCTTCTTCTTCTTCTTCTTCTTCTTCTTCTTTCTTCTTTTTCTTTTTCTTTTTCTTCTTCTTCTTGTTCTTCTTCTTCTTCTTCTTCTTCTTCTTCTTCTTCTTCTTCTTCTTCTTCTTCTTCTTCTTCTTCTTCTTCTTCTTCTTCTTCTTCTTCTTCTTCTTCTTCTTCTTCTTCTTCTTCTTCTTTTCCTCATCCTTTTTCTTCTTCTTCTTCCTTCTGTTTGTCATTATCAATATATCGTCATCATTATCATAATCATCATCATCTTCTTTTTCTTTCTTCCTCCTACTTCTTGTCATCATTATCATTATGCTTATTATCAACATCATCTTCTTCTCCTTTATCTTCCTAATTGTCCTTTTATGTAACTTGTCTTTATAAACACGCGTGCTTCGATGCCTCATCGAACTAACAACCACACACGTTCTGAAAGTGAGGCAGTGTCGTTACTTTAAAGGAGAAGGTTCAAACCTCAAGTCCTTACAACTTTCTGTATTCATATTGTCTACCGTGTCATTGATTTCACCTGTATGGCTATGTCTTTAGTGTATATGTATTCTTGGATGTGCACGTGCGTATATATATTTGAGGATGCCTTCACTTGTGGTCTTTTGAGTGCGTGGTGAGTATGCATTTGTGCTTACTTAAGTGTTAGATAGTGTGTATGCCATTGTCGGTGTGGATAAATGCGTGCGCACGTGTGTGTATTTTTTTTAATTGGGGTTCCAGATATCGCCAAACTGCCTCCTAACAACCCCCACATGTATCTAGGATTTGATCCTTCCCACAAATCAATGCCTGCCAGAATTGTGTCCCAATAATCAATACAAATATATCCCAGTAAATTATGAAATGGCTTCCCTAGAGCCAACCTGGCAATATTATCTCTAGCCAATCAATATCGGTGATGTCTTGTCTGCAAGATGTCTACGGCCGCCGGAAGTGGAAGTAATCCTGTGTGTGAGACAGGGAAAGGGAAAGTTGCCAGGGAACACTGGAGAAGATTGGTGTAGCTGATACGTTAAATCGCTAATCAGTGTCGGCCGGTGCTCCGCATTTAGTATTTGGAAATAACGTAATGTGTTCTCTTCTAAATAAATAAGCTAAGACAAAGGGATTATAGCAGCGTTGAGGTAGTGGCAAGACTCTCGCCTGTTAGCTCGAAGGCGCCGTGTTCAAATTCACATCAGAGAGAAATTTTTTTTTCTTTTTAAATTGACTTGGCGACCAGCCTTAAATAGGTACCAGTTAATGTCTTGGGATGTAGATGGGGCAGGCGGGATGTTGAAACTGTAGTTTGGTAGACGCTTTATGGGTAGCCCTGTCAACATCGTGCAGACCGCCTTTATTTCCCATAACATTTTCTGATTCATTCAGAAGATCATCTTCATCGCACATCGGACATGACCATAAGCGCTCCAATCTCCTCCTGAGTATGTCTGGAAGTGTTTTCAGGCTAACAACTCCAATTATGTTCTGGCTGATGTAACGACTTGTGGCTCCCGTATGGTTTTCCTGTACCTCAGCCCCAACTGGTACATCCCAGGTTTTCCTATACCGCAGCCCCAACTGGTACATCCCAGGTTTTCCTGTACCGCAGCCCCAACTGGTACATCCCAGGTTTTCCTGTACCGCAGCCCCAACTGGTACATCCCAGGTTTGGCAGTCTATTCGGTAAAGAATGATTTTCCACGAAATTTAAAACGACGAAGCGTTTACTCTCCCCTCCCCCCCCCACCTTCTCTCTCTCCTTCTCTCTCTCTCTCTCTCTCTCTCTCTCTCTCTCTCTCTCTCTCTCTCTCTTAAGGCATTGATGATGTCTCCTCTGATCATGGATGTCTCATCTTTATAGTCGCACCATCATCCAGGGCGACTGGTCTCTCTTTGCCTTTCCCGCCAGTATGCCCTGGGACAAAAATTAAGGTGATTTTACAAACCGCTGCGTGCAAACATTTAGGCTAGATTGAACAAGGTGTCCATGTCGTATTTAATGATAGGCCTGTATAGGAATTCGAACCTCTAATCATCAAGCCGACAGCATGCCAGCTAACTACCACGCTAACAGGACTGGAAAAGACAGGATTCATTTAATGAAAGGAAGTGTTTACTTCAGCGCTGACAAAAGGCGATAAATTAAAACAAACAAAAGTAATCAAAACTGAGTAGGTTAAGAGAGCCCAACGTCGAGTTTACTTGTCCCTTGTCGTCAAACAACGTCTAGTTTCCGCAGGGTTTGTTAACTTTGTCACTAAAAGGGACGGAAACTAGCGCCAGTATAATCGATTTCTGGACGGTCTGGTAATCGGTCTTGTGGATATCGCCATATCGATACTTTTGATCTACTTCGCTGTCACCGGTTGTAAACAGGCGACAAGTCCAGGTTGTTCGTCTACTTATGGACATTGGTCTGAGTGTGGTGTACATAACCGTTTTACAGATCTTCCTTATTTGTCACCAAAATGCTGGTTCTTTGCCACGCGCGAAAATAAATCTTAGTATACTGAAACTGTGTACAGTGTAAATGTATACTTATAGAATATTTCAAATGATGACACATTCGCACTGCATACCTGTTTCACGAAATCCAGTGAGACTGGCTAACAGAAGCCGACCAGACCGTGAAGTGTACCCGATATTAAATGTTGTTGATTTTACGTAACCCTCATAGCTGTTACGATTTGCAAACTCCAAGCTCAGGTTTTCCATTAGTTCAGCAGCGGTTCTTAGCTGTGGGTGCTCTAGTACTTTGTTTTTGAGTCCTCATCTTCAGCAGCCAAGGCATAGTTTCAATACTGATGGTACCGGTCACAATCTTGTTATATGTCTGTCTTGCTTTCCCTCTGAGTGTAGTGAGCCGCAGCGGGGGTGGAAGTTCAACGGTTGATTCACGACAATTCACAAAAAAAGTGATCTGATTATCTATACAGATGGTTCAGTGTTGAGAGGAAAGCGAAGTGCCTTGGGGTAATAGAGAAAGCCAATAAAAAATCTTTAGTGCAAGACAGCCTGGCATAGGACACCACAACATCTAGCATGGGAATGGAGGTGGAGGCGGTAACTGCAGCTCTCCAGCGGTTAGAGAACAAGATGCATACACATGTTGTAATTGTAACAGACTCACAAAGCTGCTGAGAAAAGTGAAGACAGGGATGCTTCAAGTAGAGTGGCAAGCTTCACTAGAAAGGTCACGGGTAGTGAGTATACTTTGAATCTTTTCTCCAGGACTGCCGACGTGGTGGGTAATGAACAAACAGACAGATTGGCTGGATCTGCACCACTGGGTGGTGAATTTGATCCCTCGCAATTATGTTGGAAGTAGTCATGATTAACTGGGCTAGTGTCAAAAGCGAGTCCTGATCGTATATCTTCTGTTGTTTACTTGTATTATACGGAACTCGCAGTCCATTCTTTCATTTTACTTTAACCTGTGCAAACTTTTTGATAGTGTGGATAAAATCTAATCCGATGGCTGTGACCCTGACATCAGTGTTCATTGAAGGGCTTCTCTAAGATGTCCTAATTTCCTCAATCAGTTTTCCCATCTCAATGCCTATTTTGCGCTTACTTGACCGCTTTTCTACAGTAAGTTTCCAACATACTGCCATCTTCTTTTTATTGAATAACTACTCATACTTTAAAAAAATGACCTTGGCTCCCAGGTCGACCCAGCCTTACGTGGGTACCAGATACATTCATGGGAAGTAAAGGCGACCGGCGTGATGTTGACCATATCACCCAGCAAGTGCGTTTGGTCTTTAAAATATAGGTCTAGCCCTACATACCCAAACGCCCGAAGACGTAAAAAAGGGGCCTT
Organism: Candidula unifasciata; assembly: GCA_905116865.2. Taxonomy (NCBI): domain Eukaryota; kingdom Metazoa; phylum Mollusca; class Gastropoda; order Stylommatophora; family Geomitridae; genus Candidula; species Candidula unifasciata. The sequence goes on from CAJHNH020001024.1 coordinate 1,379,602, forward strand.
CACCTTGTTTTTGAACTGATACCAATGCTTGTTCATACTTATTTCTTCGAATACTGTTTTATTTCGATTATTGCAACTGACCCGTTTAATATTCATCAACTTCCCCGGATAGATGTTTCAAATAAACCTCGGATTTTTTCATGTGAAGATTCCAAAATGACGTCTTGACCTACTTTATGATGGTGGGCTCGTGCAACTCTCAGTCAGGGACGCACCCTTCCGAGTCCTAACTCACACAGAACCATTACCATCTAGGTGAATAACTAGAACAATCGTAGCTCACTTCTCTAAAGCTGAGAAATCAATGTACTCACGTGATTCTGAACTTTCTCCTAGAAGTGTACTGTCCTTCAGTTTGAAATCTTCTCCATTCTGTCACAAACTGTGTTCTAAAGTTTTGCCGACCAACTGCAAAGTTTTCGTTGTCCGAACTCTCCAAGTAGAACTCTAGTCACCTCAAAGTCTCGGTGATTCTCTCATGTCGTGATTATGACGTCACCACGTATCTCGTTTTCACTTCGGTTCAGTCCAGTCCGTCATTGCTGACCGACCTTCTGTCCATTGTGCGAGTCCAGATACTGCCCACTTCTTGTTAATGTATTTACACGCTTACATCAAGCCATTTTCTCCATTTAAGCCCATTTGGTGCGTCCTTGACCGCTTTTCTTCATGTGTCCAATGAATTGCAATCTTATAAATAATTGACGATACCAGTGATTTTCCAGACGCGTTTAATTTTGAATTTGATTTGGCTACCAACTAGTTTTTTTTTCTTTTTCTTTGTTTACCGGCTGCACGGTCCGGAGGAAAGTCCTGGTTGTTCGTCCATTTAAGCTTTGTACCAGAGTCAGAGGTTTGCGTGTACACCCGTTTTACTGGTTTGTGGGCATGTGGTTGTTCCTTGCCGCTAGGATAGATACACTGTGATTTGGAAGAAAGATCCAAGTTAGTCGACTCCTACGACATGCTTGTTAGGGAGGCAGTGTGATAGAAGTGATCACAGGGTCAATATAAAAACAATGCAGTGTCAATGGGGATTTGAGCACAAGTCTACCGCTGGGGCAGGTAGCCCGACGTACTACTAGTCATTGTGCTACATCTGTTCGCAAACAATATACTGCAATGAGCTACCGGAAAACAAGCAATATTATTTATACAGTTTAATACTGGAATTAAAAATAATTTACGTTATGTTGAATTTTCATTATCATTATCATTACTTCGCCATTAATGCCATCATCATCACCATCGTCCTCAACATTATCTTCTCAAGCAGCATCGCTTTCACCATAACCGTCATCAGAATTTAAAGATGTTGCCATTGTGACAACTGGTATTCCAGTTGCTAATCGTTACATTATCGTCTCCTCACAAATTCAACAGAGCTCTGTTTAATCTTGAGCCCTAAAGTGTGTCCCCTGTCTGTGAGCTGGAGCTAGATCCCGGGACCCAAGGTTTATTTAAAAGGTCCCTCCGGGATGAATATCCTGGGAACCGCTGTTAGAATATTGATCTTCACTTATGTTAACTTCCTTTCAAGAATCTCCTCTGTTCAAGTACTTGTCTGTAGCGTGTAGTCGAGTCAGGTAGGGGGGGCGTGTAGTGGAGACAGGTAGGGGCCGTAGTGGGGGCGTGTAGTGGAGACAGGTAGGGGGCCGTAGTGGGGGCGTGTAGTGGAGACAGGTAGGGACCGTAGTGGGGGCGTGTAGTGGAGACAGGTAGGGGCCGTAGTGGGGGCGTATAGTGGAGACAGGTAGGGGCCGTAGTTGGGACGTGTAGTGGAGACAGGTAGGGGGCCGTAGTTGGGGCGTGTAGTGGAGACAGGTAGGGGGCCGTAGTGGGGGCGTGTAGTGGAGACAGGTAGGGGCCGTAGTGGGGGCGTGTAGTGGAGTCAGGTAGGGGCCGTAGTGGGGGCGTATAGTGGAGACAGGTAGGGGCCTTAGTGAAGGCCTGTAGTGGAGACATGTAGGGGGCAGTAGTGGAGGCCTGTAGTGGAGACAGGTAGGGGGCCGTAGTGGGGGCGTGTAGTGGAGACAGGTAGGGGGCCGTATTGGAGGCCTGTAGTGGAGACAGGTAGGGGGCCTTAGTGGGTGCTTGTAGTGGAGAAAGGTAGGGGCCGTAGTGGAGGCCTGTAGTAGAGAAAGGTAGGGGCCGTAGTGGAGGCCTATAGTGGAGACAGGTAGGGGCCGTAGTGGGGGCGTGTAGTGGAGACAGGTCGGGGGCCGTAGTGGGGGCGTGTAGTGGAGACAGGTCGGGGGCCGTAGTGGGGGCGTGTAGTGGAGACAGGTAGGGGGCCGTAGTGGGGGCGTGTAGTGGAGACAGGTAGAGGGCCGTAGTGGGGGCGTGTAGTGGAGACAGGTCGGGGGCCGTAGTGGGGGCGTGTAGTGGAGACAGGTCGGGGGCCGTAGTGGGGGTGTGTAGTGGAGACAGGTCGGGGGCCGTAGTGGGGGCGTGTAGTGCGGACAGGTAGGGGCCGTAGTGGGGGCGTGGAGTGGGGAGCTTGTAGCGGGAGCTCTTAGTGAGGGATTGTAGTGGGGATTTGTTTTAGGGGTTTGTAGCGGGGGCTGGTAGTGGGGAGCTTGTAACGGGAGCTTGTAGCGGGGGCTTGTAGTACGGATTTGTTTTGGGGGCTTTTAGTGGGAGCTGGTAGGGGGAGCTTTTAGAGAGTGCTTGTACTGTAGCGCTGACAGATTAGTGTAGCATTATGGACAAGAAAACGCTTAAAGCAGAACTACAGTTGAATCAAGTCTTCCAAGCAGACTAAGGTGACAGTGATGTTCTATAAAGTACGTTATCATTATCGTCATTATCAACAGCATCATTCTCATTATCATCATCAGTAGTAGTAGTAGTAGTAGTAGTAGTAGTAGTAGTAGTAGTAGTAGTAGTAGTAGTAGTAGTAGTAGTAGTAGTAGTAGTAGTAGTAGTAGTAGTTGTTGTTGTTGTTGTTGTAAAGATCTCCTCCTCATCATCATCAGAACTTTGTGCCTAATCATCACTAGTATTATCAACACCACCAGACGATGATGACATGCGAACCTACTCATCTCATCTCCGACACTAGACGGCGACGCTAGCTACTCTGCCACAGTTGCCGCCATCTCCAGATAAAATAATCAAAAATATTTGTTTAAGGCTCAGAATCTGGAAGCTTCTAACGCTTTCAGCCCCGTGCAGAATTATGTCATCACATTTGAAACTGGTTGTCCTGCTAAGGATGTTGAGACACATCACAGAAGCAAACAGCGAAAAACCGAGAGTGAGAAGCAACAACGAAATGATAATCTGCTTAAATCAGCACTAATCAATGACATCGTGAAAGCTATTAGAATGGTTGGAACACACTGACCCGAATGAAGGATAAACGAGAGAAAAATGGCGACAACAGAGTTGAGTGTGAGAATAGCCGTGAGGCAGATCAAGAAGTTGTGGATTGATAATAAACAGACATACCGACAAACACTTGGACAGAAACTAGAAAGAGAAGACCAGGTAATATCTGCAGCAATGAATCTCAAATGCTCAAAATGCAGAAGAGGAGGAGGAAGAGAAGAAGAAGATGGTGAATAATAATAATAATAATAATAATAATAATAATAATAATAATAATAATAATAATAAGAAGAAGAAGAAGAAGAAGAAGAAGAGAAGAAGAAGAAGAAGAAGAAGAAGAAGAAGAAGAAGAAGAAGAAGAAGAAGACAAAGAAAAAGAAGAAGAAGGAGGAGGAGGAGGAGGAGAAGAAGAAGAAGACAAAGAAGAAGAAGAAGTAGAAGAAGAAGACGACGAAGAAGACGAAGAAGAAGAAGACGAAGAAGAAGAAGAAGAAGAAGAAGAAGAAGAAGACGACGAAGAAGACGAAGAAGAAGAAGACGAAGAAGAAGAAGAAGAAGAAGAAGAAGAAGAAGAAGAAGAAGAAGAAGAAGAAGAAGAAGAAGAAGAAGAAGAAGAAGAAGAAGAAGAAGAAGAAGAAGAAGAAGAAGAAGAAGAAAAAGAAGAAAAAGGAGAAGGGTAAAACATCTGTTATTTAAAGTAAGATGTATCTTCGTTCAACATTTTCAGAAAATGATAATATAGGAACACCAGAGTTAAAGTGACAACTGACAAGAATGTACCAGACAGGGGAGAAATAAGGAGCGACAGAAAGCATCCCAAGTAAAAAGTAAACGCACCGTGCGTTGCTCGGTACTGAGGAAGTAACGAGCGCATATAAACGTCCACAGCAAACGTAGAAACATGACGTGGTCGCCGACGCCTGTCGACACGACAAAGACACTTGAGACAACCGATGTGTAGAGGTTGTTGTAATTGCAGACCGAGTTGCCTGGGTGTTGATTTTTCAGCTTTCTAGAAGTTTGGTTCCATCGATCGGTCGTGGTTGTCTCCTGGCCAACACCACCCGTTGACATTTCACCTTGACGTCACCGCCTGCGTCACAACACTGCTTCATTTATAAATATTATCTCATCTTCTACCCACCAATGATTTATATTTAATAATCTTTGTTACCTGCAGGGTGTAGAGGCTAGACGCTTGTCTGCGGATTCGAAGATCGTGGGTTCAAATCCAAACGGAGCCGAACTTTAAGCAAAAACGGCCTTGGCTTCCAGGTTGACACAGCAGTACATGGGAAGTAAATGAGGTCGGCGTGATGTTGACTAAATCACGCACCGAGTGCTGTTTGGTCTATAAAATATAGGGCTAGCCCTAGATGCCCAAAGCGTCTGAAGGTGTGAAAACGTGTCCTTTGTTTTATTACCCCCTTTTATGTCCCCCGCCTATATACACAACTTTCTGACTCATCTTTCTGTATCATCTTCCCGTCTATATACACAACTTTCTATATAATCTCCCCGCCTATATACATAACTTTTTGACACACCATTCTATATAATCTCCCCGCCTATATACATAACTTTCTGACTCATCTTTCTGTATCATCTTCCCGCCTATATACATAACTTTCTGACACACCATTCTATATAATCTCCCCGCCTATATACATAACTTTCTGACACATCATTCTATATAATCTCCCCGCCTATATACATAACTTTCTGACACACCTTTCTATATAATCTCCCCGCCTATATACATAACTTTCTGACACACCTTTCTATATCCTCTCCCTGCCTATATACATAACTTTCTATATAATCTCCCCGCCTATATACACAACTGACACACCTTTCTGTATCATCTCCCTGCCTATATACATAACTGACACACCTTTCTGTATCATCTCCCTGCCTATATACATAACTGACACACCTTTCTGTATCATCTCCCTGCCTATATACATAACTTTCTGACACACCTTTCTATATCATCTCTCTATCTATATACATATATTTCTGACAGACCTTTCTATATCACCTCCCTATCTAGAAACAAATGCCCGGCTCGATAGCCTGGGGGTAGGCAGAAAAGTTACATTTCTCCGAAGGGTTGCGATATCCATAACCGAGCCAAAGGGTTAACAACTAGTGGTTTCTGGATACTTTAAAAAAAAAAAATCTATAAACAAATCTGTCTGAATACCTTTCTATATCACCTACTATCTGTCTATATAACTGACCTACCAATTTTATACTCGCCTATATAACTACATGTTACATTAGTATGAGAAACCTACGACACAGCATGGACTCTCACTCAGATTTTGAAGAAGAAAATCAGAACTTGTGAATTGAAACACAAAAAAATTATCCCAATACCGTGGACCAGGAAATACGTCGACGTTCTGCCTGACCTGAAACGAAGGAAAACTGGCTCGTCAACAGCATCCTCTTCCGAAAACTGGGGTATTTTGGACAAGTCAAGGGCCCTGGTGGTCCAGAGAGAACGGGGGTGGAGGGTGCCGTTTTAGGAAAGCGAGACAGAGATGACCTTGTGGTTACATGACTTTGAAGATGCACCGGCTATGAGAGCACACACGGCTGGAGAATTGGCTAGAGAAAGAGACAGTTCAGCGTGCCGTGAAGAGAGAGCGACGTGCCGTGAAGAGAGAGCGACGTTCTGTAAAGGACATGATGATTGATGATTAACATACTTACCTGTACACTTACCTATCTGCCTACATATCTCATTTACCTGTCCACTTACCTATCTATCTAAATATCTCATTTACCTGACCACTTACCTGTCTACCTACATATCTCATTTACCTCTCCACTTACCTATCTGCCTACATATCCCATTTACTTGTCCACTAACCTATATGCATACATATCCCATTTATCTGTCTATTTACCTATCTGCCTATACATAAATCATTTTCCTGTCCATTTACCTATCTCCCTAAATATCACATTTACCTGTCCATTTACCTATCTGCCTACATATCTCATTTTCCTGTCCAATTACCTATCTCCCTACATATCACATTTACCTGTCTATTTACCTATCTGCCTATATATCTCATTTTCCTGTCCAATTACCTATCTACCTACACATCTCATTTACCTGTCCACTTACCTATCCCTCCATCTTTTTTTATCAATCTCCTATATATCGATTTGACTTACCTGTATATCTACCTGTGTAATTACCAGTTCATCTTTACGTTTCTCACCTGTCACATCCACAGAAATACACATTAACATCAGCCTATCCCAATCCCCCCTCCCCTTTCTTCTTTCCGATGCCGACTTACTTTAGCAGACATCCCAGTATGAGGCCAGGTCTGCGTTTTATTTAAAAATTTTAATTAACTGGAAAGTCCAAAAAAAAAAAACTGGCAGACAAGAGCCGAATCTCCACCCAAGACTTTGTGATCTCTCTAACTCCAGCGAAAATCAAACATAAAAACTCTAAAAGTTTTCCCAGCTTTTGAAACCTATCAAAATTCGCGGAGTTTCCCGGCCGTTCTTAGTTGTGGAGGCGGCCATGTCTCCAATCATTTTAATATCTTTTCAATGCTTTGACCCCAGTGTGGTATTAACATCACAGGGCGAGTGTGATGCTTCTGTTTTCTGTGTGAGAAACTTGACAGTGTCTGTTTTCTGTGTGAGAAACCTGACAGTGTCTGTGTTCTGTGTGAGAAACCTGACAGTGTCTGTTTTCTGTGTGAGAAACTTGACAGTGTCCGTTTTTTATTTTAGAAACTTGACGGTAGGCGTTGAGTGAGTGAAGGTTAGTGGCCCATTCTAAAAATTCTTAGTCTCTATTAATATTTAAAACATGCATTGCTTATTTAAAATTTTCTCTGCTGCCAATACATAGTCACAAACTGCAACCGAAAGGGGGGAGGAATGGCTAGGGGTGGGTGTAAAGGAGGGTCGCCTTATATACCTGACGAAGAAGAAGGCGAAGAAAAAGAAAAAACAACAAAAAGGGCAGCAGCAACAACAAAAACAACAATAACAACAGCAACAGGACCGACAACAGCGACAACAGCAACAACAACTACAATAAGAGCAACAACAATAACAACGACAGTAACAACAACAACGACGACAATAGTAACAACAACAGTAACAACAACATCGACAGCAACAACAATATCACTAACAATAACAACAACAGTAACAACAGCAACAGCAACAGCAGCAGCAGCAGCAACGACAGCATTACCAACAATAACGACAACATTATTAACAACAACAACGATAGTATTAACAACAATAACAACATCAATAACAGTAACAACAACAGCAGCAGCAGCAACAACAACCGTCACAACAGCAACAACAACAACAGCAGCAAGATCAGTCATGAGGAGGACAAAAGCAAAAACCAGACGCAAGAACACGAACAAGAACATAAATAAAAGAACGACAAGAACAAGAAGGACAGGCAGCCAACGATGATTGCACATATCTAGCTCTGAAATAAAACAGACAGCCGTATAGAGCCGAAAACTGCCGGAGAAAAACCCTCTCAAAATGTGAATGTAAAAAAAACTTGATGAGCGGAAATTTTAGGGGCAAAAATGATAATTAGCAACAATTATTTAAAGGTGTGTCTGCGCATGTGCTGTGACAGCTGGTAAGTTGATCGTGTTTTTAGTGCGCTCTGACGTCTTAGTTCATCAAAGTTCACATCTAGTTGATTATTTTGGGCGTTTCTGGCAGGTTTTCATTTAAGTGTTGTAAAGATTAAATAATTCAGTAGTAGGGTTCGTAGTAGTAACAGTAATAGTTGTAGTAGTAGTAGTAATATTAGTAGTAGTAGCAGCAGCAGCAGTAGTAGTAGTAGTAGTAGTAGTAGTAGCAGCAGCAGCAGCAGCAGCAGCAGTAGTAGTAGTAGTAGTAGTAGTAGTAGTAGTAGTAGTAGTAGTAGTAGTAGTAGTAGCAGTAGCATTAGTAGTAGTAGTAGTAGTAGTAACAGCATTAGTAGTAGTAACAGCATTAGTAGTAGTAACAGCATTAGTAGTAGTAACAGCATTAGTAGTAGTAACAGCATTAGTAGTAGTAACAGCATTAGTAGTAGTAACAGCATTAGTAGTAGTAACAGCATTAGTAGTAGTAACAGCATTAGTAGTAGTAACAGCATTAGTAGTAGTAACAGCATTAGTAGTAGTAACAGCATTAGTAGTAGTAACAGCATTAGTAGTAGTTGTTGTAGAAATGTAATAATAGTGTGTAGCAGCGGTGGTAATAGCAGTCGTAGTGCTGTTATTGTAGTAGTAGTAACAGTAGAAGCATCAGCAGTAGACGCAGCATCAGCAGTAGTAGTAGCAGCAGCAGTAGTAAATATTGTGATGATAGTGGTTGCGATGGTATTGTTACTATTGTTTGCTGCATTTTTTCGTGGATGTGTGTGGGTGAGTATGTGTATGTGTGTGGTTGTGTATGTGGGTGATTGGGTATGTATATGGTTGTCTACGTGTGTGGTTATGTATGTGTGTGGTTGTGTATGTGTGTGGTTGTGTGTGTGTGGTTGTGTATGTGTCTAGCTGTGTATGTGTGTGGTTGTGTATGTATGTGGTTGTGTATGTGTATGTGTGTGGTTGTGTATGTCTGTACAAACTACTGTGGAACATCACCTTTTGTCGAAGCTACAATTTCCAGTCCGCTAAACCTTTTACTTTTTACTGTATTTTGGCACTGAAAATGATTCTCCCCACGACTCTGTAATTAGATCCAAGCCAATACAAAGATATCGCAAGTGGAGAAGAGGAGAGGGAAGACGAGGACTAAGTGAAGAAAAACAGCCCGAGTTAACAACCAGACGCTTTCTTTGTTGAGAGAAATCGTGACTTGATCATGGAGTTGCCACCGTCGAGTCTCGCCAAGGAACACAGGCCAAGTCCATCTCGGCCATTTGTTGGTGTTAACGAGTGACTGGACAGTTCTCGGGTAGTCTTGATTTGTGATTCTCTCCCCTGAATTCATATCTCAACATCAAATTACTTCCCCTTGCCACGGGTTGCGTTTTAGTTGTCATCCCGTCTCCAGTGAAAATACAACATAGATATGATGTCGTTATTTTCTTGTCTGGAAGAACTGAATAAGATGTTTCTATTGTGAGTCAGTATTGTGCAACACTTGTTTATCCCCACATATGCTCTTTCCTTTGACTTTACATGACCCCTCACCGTAACCACCCACAGTGAACTGTATGTTACTTTGTAACCCTAGGTTAGTTGCGTATCTTTTACAGGACGTTACAGAATCAACTCCATCAGCACCTGGCTGTTGTGTGGTTTCACTGGGCAAATTTACGTCCAGTAGTTTGCCATTGCTTTCTCGACGGTCGGCTCCCTGATACGACTGTCGAAACCAACGCAAGGCGTATGGCCCGCAGCTGTGATCGAGCCCGGTACCCCGGAATTACGACGCATCGACTTAGCCACAGAGCCGACTGTAACCCTTGACGTTCAAGAATAAACCGTTTTGTTCAGCTAAACAGGGTTGCTGGCATTTTTGTCTGTCTGATTCTCGTCCTTGAGGTGTCAACAGAGAGTGATCCTGCAGGGGAACAACGACCACCACCACTTTGGTTTGCCAATCCAATTTTAGGTAGAGGTTGGGTGTATGACCACCTTCAGCCTGCCACCGACATCCTTGGTTATAATTAGGGTCAGGGTTTATTTGTGTCAAGTGTAATGGCTGCGATTGAATTTCTGGTGCTAGTGTTACAAAGGTCAACAAATTTTCAAAAGCTTTTTGCACCAGAATTTAAATATGTCAACTCTGATTGATTTTGACAAGCTGATTTCAAATATCATTATACAGTTTACCAATTACCTCTAGTTTTTTTTTTTGTTTTTTTTTTTTTTGATGAATTTATGTTACAGTAATACAAATAATTGCAAGAATTTAAATACCTGTGAAGTATCTTTACATCCAATGGTAAAATAGACAGAGAGATTGAAGCAAGAATCCAACAAGCCAACAATGTCGCATACCAGCTTGCCCCAATTTTAAAACACCCTGCTGTCCCAGCTGAGATAAAAAGACAAATTATAAATACAATCTTTATACCGACATTAGGTTATCAATGTCAGACTTGGACATTAACAAAAGAACATGAGAGAAGACTAACCACCTGTGAAATGAAATGTTTGAGAATGGCTGCGAATAAAACCAGAAGAGATCGAGTGAGAAACGATGTGATTACAAGAACTATTGGAACCATACCCATCGTTAAATTTATTGAGAAGCAAAGAATGAAATGGTTTGGTCACCTAATGAGAATGGAACCAACGATGCCAGCATCAAGAGCATACAACGTGAAAATCGAAACAACAAGAGGCAGGGGAAGACCAAGAAGAAGATGGATTGAAGGAGTCACGGACAACTTGAGACTTCATAACATCACGGCATATGAAGCGACTGAGCGCGCCCTGGCTCGGTTGCCGATCATCTGATAGACTGCGACGCCTAGCGGCACAAGCAGATTTTGACAAAAGAAGAAAGAAGAATACAAATAATGTGGGTTTTTTTTTAAATCCCTGGAGTGAACACTTAGTCTTTCAATTTTAGCTTCAGAAAATTGCTGTTGCGTGCTTAGTTAATAGATATTTCAACATAAAAAATATAAACCATTAATTAAAAAAAAAGAACAAAAAATGTAAGTTCACGTGTAATGTTTTTAAAAAAAACACACATTTGAACATTTTCCGTCAAATTCCGGCGTTGTTCGAGATGTCTCTGCTTGCTTCTTGTAGTCAGTCGACGAGATGTCTCTTGTCACAGTCCAACAGTAATCAGTCGACGAGATGTCTCTTGTCACAGTCCAACAGTAATCAATCGACGAGATGTCTCTTGTCACAGTCCAACAGTAATCAATCGACGAGATGTCTCTTGTCACAGTCCAACAGTAATCAATCGACGAGATGTCTCTTGTCACAGTCCAACAGTAATCAATCGACGAGATGTCTCTTGTCACAGTCCAACAGTAATCAATCGACGAGATGTCTCTTGTCACAGTCCAACAGTAATCAATCGACGAGATGTCTCTTGTCACAGTCCAACAGTAATCAATCGACGAGATGTCTCTTGTCACAGTCCAACAGTAATCAATCGACGAGATGTCTCTTGTCACAGTCCAACAGTAATCAGTCGACGAGATGTCTCTTGTCACAGTCAAGCAGTAATCAATCGACGAGATGTCTCTTGTCACAATCCAGCAGTAGTCAGTCGACGAGATGTCTCTTGTCACAATCCAGCAGTAGTCAGTCGACGAGATGTCTCTTGTCACAGTCCAACAGTAATCAATCGACGAGATGTCTCTTGTCACAGTCCAACAGTAATCAATCGACGAGATGTCTCTTGTCACAATCCAGCAGTAGTCAGTCGACGAGATGTCTCTTGTCACAATCCAGCAGTAGTCAGTCGACGAGATGTCTCTTGTCACAATCCAGCAGTAGTCAGTCGACGAGATGTCTCTTGTCACAGTCCAACAGTAATCAATCGACGAGATGTCTCTTGTCACAGTCCAACAGTAATCAATCGACGAGATGTCTCTTGTCACAATCCAGCAGTAGTCAGTCGACGAGATGTCTCTTGTCACAGTCCAACAGTAATCAATCGACGAGATGTCTCTTGTCACAGTCCAACAGTAATCAATCGACGAGATGTCTCTTGTCACAGTCCAACAGTAATCAATCGACGAGATGTCTCTTGTCACAGTCCAACAGTAATCAATCGACGAGATGTCTCTTGTCACAGTCCAACAGTAATCAATCGACGAGATGTCTCTTGTCACAGTCCAACAGTAATCAGTCGACGAGATGTCTCTTGTCACAGTCAAGCAGTAATCAATCGACGAGATGTCTCTTGTCACAATCCAGCAGTAGTCAGTCGACGAGATGTCTCTTGTCACAGTCCAACAGTAATCAATCGACGAGATGTCTCTTGTCACAGTCCAACAGTAATCAGTCGACGAGATGTCTCTTGTCACATTCAAGCAGTAATCAATCGACGAGATGTCTCTTGTCACAGTCCAACAGTAGTCAGTGAGCATTGAAAAGGTTTCAGTTGCCTTGATACCTTGTCTCCGTCTCAGCAATGTTCACCTCGCTCATCACTGACGGTTCCACAGTTTGACGTAAACAAATCCAGAAGAGAATGAAGAAAATAATCTTCAAAGAGATGCTGCAGCCAAGACTCTCATACTTCAGACAGACATTTTCTACAATCTCACTCCAATCATCAGATCTGTTGTTTCTATGAAAAATGTCTACCACTGACTTAAATGCTAGCCAAGCCGATTTTTCCTTGCTATGCAACAGGTAAAGAAAGTTCTAGGCGTGAAGACGTTTTTGAATACGCGGACCAACAAATACTCTCTCTCTCTCTCTCTCTCTCTCTCTCTCTCTCTCTCTCTCTCTCTCTCTCTCTCTCTCTCTCTCTCTCTCATTTTAGCTTCAGGCAGTCTTGAACATTTTCTGATGAAATAATTGAAAGCATCGTCTGTTTTCTCCATGACCTTGACAAAGTTTTTCATGAGACCCAGCTTAACGTGCAAGGGTGGCTAGTTCTAGTGTGGGCAAGTGCTGGGTTTTTGACGTTCTTACTACCAGGCTGCAGTGACCGCCTGATTGACCAGTGTCTTCTGATGTAATGATCATGTCGTGCACGGCTATCCCATTCACAGAGAAAGCTGCAGAACTTGGTATATCCAGCCTGTCGTCCAACGTAAAAGAGCGACCACTTTCAAATCGTCGCAAAGTGAACAACGATGATGATCGAAATTTATACACTTCAAAAGCTGCTTAATGTTTTCATAAGTTTCTTTCATGTGAACAGCATGATCAACTGGAATTGACGGGTATACATGACCATTATTCAACAAAACAGCATTCAAACTCGTCTTGGGTGAATCAATTAAAAAAAAAAACCTTCACTTTTCTGAGTAAAAAGCCTGAAATATGAAATATTTTGGGCACATCAAGCGTCATGGTGGCTTGGAAAAGACGGTGTTGGGGGGTGCAGTTTGTGGAAGGCGAGGCAGGGGACGACTTCCGAGAAGATGGATACATGACATTGAAGATGCATTGGAAATGAAAGCACATGGGGTTGGAGAGCTGGCTAGGGAAAGGGATACTTTCAGGCGTGCCGTGAAGAGAGCGACGTTCTGTAAAGGACTAGCTAATTGATGACGATGATTTCTGGTTTTTGTTTGAATATATGTTTGTTTCTTAGTATTAGTGGTTATTGTCCAAATGAGTTTGTTTGCTTTGTTACATCTGTCATTTATCGCATCTTCTGTTTTGCCAACTGGTGATATTATGCAGTTTGTAAACCTCACAAACAAACCAAACCTGTGGAGAAAACAACAAAATTCGTTCCTTGTGCGTGAGCTGGGAAATGGGCCTCTATTTTACTACAGGACGTGCTGTATACGTGCAGGGAGGTAATAATACGAGCTTTTTGTGGTGAAGTTTCCCTGAGCGAGGTTTAATGTCTTCAAATACGTCACGGACATATCAAGATAATCTGCAGACGATATCAGGGTTCCATCTTCCGCCTGCTGAGAATTTCGATCTAACTTTGCCAGATTGTGCGCAGAGTTTCTGATAGAGCAGCCAGTTCTCTCCCCTGCTATTAGCAAGTCCATTTCCGAGATGAGATAATGACTCGCTGGGACGGAGTGGTTGCGACTCTGGGGTTTGTCCGGATTAACTTGATGTAGTCCTTTTAGTTAAATGGTGTCTGTGTGTGTCGTTTGTTTCTTTAGTGCCTTTGCGTGTCAGACTAATGGCGATAGTAGATTTGTATTGTGTTGTGAGTGTTAAACACGAAATCCTTACATTTATCCTGAGTTAAATCATGAGAGACGGCCGGAGGAATGTAGCAGCCGCTCGGTCAGGACAATATTTTCTCATTACACATGTTCTCGTACACACCTTACTGGTGCGGTACTGCAGGGTATACTTGGAGAGTAGGGGCATTTTACCGTGTGGGCGCGCTGAGCTCTTGCCTGTCCCGGAGCTCCACGAGACTAGCGGCCCCAAGCTGATCTGTAAATGTCATGTGACTTGCAGGTTCTTCTTTCGAAGTCCGGCCCATTTACACACTGGTTGACCCTTCATGCTTGCTCAGGCTAGTCTACGTTACAGGGGTGTCACGTCTCCGCTGCTTTCACTGGCGATAACGCGTGTTCTATACTATATTACGACACGGCATCTAAATATCCCGGAACATCTAGAACTGGGCCTAACTTCACCCACCCCTTCCCCCCCACCCCACAGCCTCAGCATAGGTCCCATGAGAGAATGCAGAATACGTCCCATGGTTTCAGAATTATTAACATTTTCCGCTTCGCGAACACATGACAACGTGACACCCCTCTAACATATACCAGCCTGAGAAAGCATGAATGAAAGCCTAATTACGCTTTATTTGGCCAGACTTCGTAAAATGTTCCCACTTGCTAAATAAAAAGTATGTAGTAATTTCATAGTCTTTTCTAATCTATGTTTATGCTTTAACACCAGTTCTGTTGGTGTCTTCTTCTTCTTCTTCTTCTTCACTTCCTCTTTTACCGCTGTGAGTGTCGAGGGAGATATAAGGTTCTGTTTCTAGCTCTTCTGGCCGCCTCGACCATAGACACATCGTGCTGTTGTAGAGTTTCTCTAATGTTATCCTTCCATCTTGTTCTTGGTCTACCTCGTGCTCTACGTCCTTCTTCCCTTTCCATGTATGCTTTGTATGGTATGGTGTCACAAGGCATTCTCTCTAAGTGGGCAAACCATTTCACTTGCTGTCTTCGTATGTAATTTAGAATTGGTTCTGTGCCGACTTTTTCTCTTATGGTCTCATTCCTGATCATATCTCTTATGGTCACTCCTACAGCCCTTCTCAGACATCTTATTTCCGTGGTTACTAATTTTCTTTAATGGTTTGTTGTGAGTGACCATGTCTGGCACTGGTAGCACAGAGTTGGAATAAATATGCTTTGAATAAGATGTCTCTTTGTGCTGATTGGGATTGTTTTATGCTGTTGGTGTCAATTAAATAAATATATGTTTAATATCATGGACCATTTACTTGTCATGGTAGTCACTGGGGCCCCAGCACACTGGTTTGCTTAGGGGCCATTTTGCCGTTAAGACGGCTCTGCTAGGGAGTGTTCAGTCCAGTCGTTGTGGGTGATATATCTTTTTTCGAGGTTGAACCAGGTAGCTGGGAGATGCCCTGTTGGTTTGGCTTCCAGGGTGTAACTCCTCGCTCACAGGGCTGTCAGATATAAACGTATCGGTCGGGAGGGGGGACAAACAGACAGTCAGCGCGCATAAAGTCAAACAAAAATTAAGTCCCTCAGTGACCTGTGGTGTCCCCAAGACGGATGTGAAACAGGATTTAAAACAGGATGGTGAATTAGTTTCTGAGTCATAGTAGACTAAACTTTGGGGATCATATAAATGCCCTTTAAAAGCATTTGTTGTTACATTTCTGAAAATATGAAATGGTAATCAAACATATTATTGTATTTACTTGCCATTCAGCACAATATTATTATTAGTTTTATTGCTACTACTATTCGTGGAAGCCGCCGTGGCGTAGCGGCTAGACGCTCGCATGCGGATCAGAAAGTTGTGGGTTCGCTCCCTGGCGGAGCCCAACTTTTTTTTAAATGACCTAGACTCCCAGGTCGACCCAGCCTTGGGTAGGTGCCAAGTGCAGCCCGGGAAGTAAAGGCAGTCGGCGTGATGCTGACCACATCACCAATCTTGTGCCAAATGGTCTATTAAAATATAGGTCCAGCCCTATATGCCCTATATGCCTAAAGACGTGGAAAGGGACCTTTAATTCACTTTAATACTACTATTAATCGAGAAACAGCAGATCAAGTAGTTTGACCCTCTCACTGCATACAGCAAGATCAGATACCAACACAAGAACATTTCAGAAAATCATCAACAAGAGAAAGAGGACAGCCGCAAAAATTTGATCGACAACATTAAAGACACTCTATGCTTTCACGGCATGACAATAACCAGTGGCAGCCTACGTGCACTGGATCGCAAATTATTCCTCCCCACGGCGCTTAACGGCAAAAGTGGTTTATAGTGATGATGACTACTACCATTTTGCTTTTAAACTAGGAATAAATCCGCTAAACCCCCTCTCTTTGTTTTGCCTAGACAATTTGTAAAGCGAGGTGGTAATTCAATTAGCCATTCTCACAAACACACTACCAAGGTCACACAACCACGATGGTCTACTAAAGTGGTACTCGCACCTACAGACAAGCGGATGTCAGCGGCGAGAGGGTTGCATTAAGTCAACGGGAGTAGCACAAACGTAGCCACAGGACAACATCGATTTGACAGGACGGCTACAAACAAACAAGGGGGCGGGTATAGCCAGGGAAGGGACAATACAAGTATGCATGCGACCGCACAAACACAAATCAAGAGAATTGTACAGGAAGTAGATCGATACAGAGACACGGATTTAAAAGAACAAGTTGAGTAGAAACGTTGGACCAATACAAATGGATTAAACAGGAAGGGACGTTTTACTGTGAGGGAGCCACTGTAATGTAGTGGCTAGACGCTGGCCTGCGGATTCAAACATCGTGGGTTCGAGTCCGAACGGAATTGGTGACTTTGGCTTAGAGGTCGACCTAGCCTTTAATGGGTACATGATGAAGTCATGAGAAGCAAAGGCGGTCAGTGTGATGTTGACCATAACATTCCCGAGTGTCGATTGGTCTAAAAAAAAGTATAGGTATAGCCCTATATGCCTAGTACGCATAAAGGCGTGGAAAGGGGTCCTTTACTTTGACTTAATACAGAGTAGATTAAACAGGGACGCTTTACTGTGAGGTGTGTGTGGGGGTGGTTGTGGGGTGTTGGATGTGTAGAGCTAGGTGTGGGATGTGTACAGTGTGTGTTATATGATGTGGGGTTTGGTGTGTAGAGCTAGGTGTGGTATGTGTTATATGATGTGGGGTTTGGTGTGTAGAGCTAGGTGTGGTATGTGTTATATGATGTGGGGTTTGGTGTGTAGAGCTAGGTGTGGTATGTGTTATATGATGTGGGGTTTGGTGTGTAGAGCTAGGTGTGGTATGTGTTATATGATGTGGGGTTTGGTGTGTAGAGCTAGGTGTGGTATGTGTTATATGATGAGGGGTTTGGTGTGTTGAAAGCGGTATGGAGACTTTAACCTGTACTCTAGCATGCACTATGTCTTCTTCTTCTTTCCGTTCGGTCGAGAGGTTCCGGGTTCAATCCCCGATAAGGGCTGGGATTTTTTTACGTGGACTTGGACTTTTAGTAATTCCCCCTGGTCTCTGGGTAGTCAGATCGGACGCCCGTGTGAAGTTTTGAGCACTTAAAAAATCCCTTGGCAGTTGGAAATCGAAAAGAGTAGCCTAACGGCGCTGCACGGGCAAAATCTTGAGTTAGAAATCTACCCAAAGTATTTCAAGATCCTCGCCGATGCTACAGAGCCTGTGCACTCTGCTAAGCTTTTCGGACTCAGACTTGAGTTAAAAGAAGAACTGAGCGCTTATGGCTTACTATCCGCGTGCCATGATGTTGATTCGTTGTTCAAAACCTTAAAAAAAAAAAAAAACCTGTTTGGTCGAGTGAGGTAATTGCATTGTGCCTGTTTACATATATACATGTCCGGCTCTCTAGCATAGTCGGCTAAACCGGATTGCGCTGTGACCGGGTGACGAACTCCTTGTGGTCCGGGTTCACTCCCGGGGTAGGCAGAAAAGCCACATTTTCTTCCAGATTTACGGTATTTACAATGGAATCAAGGCCGAAAGGTTGCGATATCCATAATACCGAGCCTAAGGTATACTTCTAGATACTAAAACACAGATAGACATATTCGACTTCAGGAGCACTTATTGCCTGGATTAACTTCCCGAATAGTTTCGTGGGACCTGAAGAAGCCCTCTTTGTGCGGTGTTCTCTTTGCCCCTTTATCTAGAGGTGTTGCCACTGAAGAATCCGCCCAGGGCAACCTCGTGTAGACTGGTCGGCCCTGACTGCCTGAGGTTCAACTCCACCAGGACCGCACAACAACGTTACGTTAAACACCCGGTGACACAAAGTGCCACCATTAGAAATGAGAATCACCCGGACCCAAGTCCCAGAAATCCCATTCACCTCGTAGGTTTTACTTATAGCCCTGACGACATACCGCAGGAACAGATCATGGACACTCCAACTATCCAAGGAGGTTTCCATAAATTCAAAGCCGACACACGACGCTCGACCTGGGCTCGCTGAGGGAATCGTCCTCTACTGCATCCGTGTGTTGGGCTTCCCACTCGTCACCGTCTGCACCTTTCGCAGGTAATATGTAATGTACCGAGTTGGACACATGGTGTGTGCAGGTTTTTCTTGCCCTATCTCTGGCGGTGGGCAAAGGTACGCGATAGCGGCACCTTTGTCTTTAAGGCATCGTTTTGTTTCAGCGTCACTATACTGGATACTTTGTGAGGAGTACCTTCACCTTTTTTTCTAGTTCGTGTGTGTGTGTGTGTGTGTGTGTGTGCGCGCGTGCGCCCGCGGATCCAAATATCTTCTTTTTCTTAGCGTCCATCGGTTGTAAACTCCGGCGGAAAGTTCTACTTTGTTCGTCCATTTCTGGACTTTGGTCTTGTTCCGGGACTTGAGTGTTACGTGCACATCCGTTTATATATAGCTAGCTTATTTGTATGCAGACTGTTGGTTCCTCCCCACGCAGACAGAAGCACTCCGACTTCGAAGGAAACTTCCCTAAATAGTCGCCTTCTGCAGCATGCATTTTAGAAAGGCTGTGGATCCATTCTTTTTTTCCGCCAGAATGGGATCCCATAACCCACACGGGGAGCATGTGTATGTTGTAGGAACTTGAAATGTAACCTGTGTGCTATTTTATGTGTGTTGTGAAGATACTGGGGTACTTAATTTATAACTTACCCCTGACGTCACGACTACGTCACGTGAGACATTCCCAATAAATTCTAGGGTTTTCAGGTTGTAGTTTCTCGCGATTTCTCTACAGCCAAGTTTAGGGTTAGGGTTAGTGTTAGTGTTAGGGTTAGGGTTAGGGTTAGAATACACTAGATGAACACTCAGAAACAGCACCACACAGCAGCACACTTGCACCCCTTGAAATAATGGAATGTCAGGTCAGCTGTGGATTTCCCACGGGAATTTTGTGTTTGGGGTACGTTATAAATTAAGAACCGATACTGGTGTGTGGTGTATGCGTGTGTGTTATGTGTGATGCGCAGAGTGTGAAGTTCAAAATGTGTGTTGTGCAAGGGTCAGGGTATAATAGTGTTGGCAACTACAGAAGCATTAAATTGACCTTATAAAGTGAAATGGCTTTCATTGATTGGTTTCCCGACCTCATCAGTTCGGACAAAAATTCAGAGAAGGGGAGATAATTATACGGAAGGAAGTATAATGTCGGTGACCTAGAAAAGCGTTAGTCCCGACTTCCGCTCATGGAAGCTCCGGCCATTGATGGATTGCCACTCTTTTGACTGCTGTAATCCGAACGTGTGTGTGTGTGCGTGTGCGCGTGTGTGTGTGTGAATGTGCATGTATTTTTAACACATGTTTGTATCCGTATCAGTGCTAAATTTAAGAATAGGCTCAATCAACCACAGCCTAAGGTTTTACAGTCTACAGGTGTCTAAAAAATTATATTACCACTATTTACCCACCCTTTTGAGGTATGCAATTTTTCGCTATTTGAAGCCCTACTCTGGCTCTTGCCAGGGGTCGCAGTATAGCCCGGCCATGAATATGGTCTAATGGCTAAACGCGGTTTCTGGGACCTCTCCACGGGTGATCCTCATCCACATGGTAGCACTTTGTGTCATCGGGTGTTTATCCTTGTGTGATGTCATGGTGGGATAAAAGAAGATAGATAAACAATTCCTGCACTTTATATTAGCCAATAAAATGTTGTCCCCATGTGGGATGCAATTTTTTTGTTATTTGAAGCCCCACCCTGGCTTCGGCCGGTTGCCCTGAATATAGCCAGGCCATAAATATTGTCTAACCTCTGAATGGGGTTTTTGGGACCTCTCCACGGATGATCCTCATCCGCATGGTAGTACTTTGTGTCACCAGGTGTTTATTTTTGCTTGTGTGGTGTCCTGGTAGGGTTCAACTACCTACCTACCTAAACAATTCCTGTTGTTTTTTTAAAAGGCAATTTTTGAAAATATATTATAAGTGCAATTTTACTTTATTATAATTTTTTACGGGATTATGTAACACAATTTCTGTCGTTTATTATTTCTTTTAATACAAATTAAACGTTAATGTATTTCTATTATCAAGAAAGACGCATTTATGTTAATGTTTTATGTAATTAGCTGAAGTCATTTAAAATGGTAGGGGCCTCAGTGCTTTATATAGCTTAGGGCTTCATAAAGTCTACAACCGGCCCTGATCCGCGTGAAGTACGCACACATTTCTGTATCTGTGTGTGTGCCCACGTTTGTGCCTATGTTGTGTACATCTGTGGGCATATGTGTGTGGATGTGTGGCTGTGTGGATGTGTGGCTGTGTGGCTGTATGTGATTATCAAGTTATCAGTATGTGTGTCCGAGATTATCACACGACTACCAACACAGGGCCCAAAAGTGGCCACTTATGGTCAATTTAACACCACGGGGTCTGGAAATTCCGTGCCGGAAGGAGAGGTTGACAGGCGTGGGCAGCGACAGTGCTGGACAGTGCTGGAAAAAAATCGCCCATGCTCCTTGGAGTATGTGTGTGTACAGAGGAAGATAGACAGTGAGAGAGACAGAGACTGTCAGAGGGACAGGCAGGCAGATTAGATAGATAGATAGATAGATAGATAGATAGATAGATAGATAGATAGATAGATAGATAGATAGATAGATAGATAGATAGATAGATAGATAGATAGATAGATAGATAGATAGATAGATAGATAGATAGATAGATAGATAGATAGATAGATAGATAGATAGATAGATAGATAGATAGATAGATAGATAGATAGATAGATAGATAGATAGATAGATAGATAGATAGATAGATAGATAGATAGATAGATAGATAGATAGATAGATAGATAGATAGATAGATAGATACTACAAAAACTATATTCTGTTTTTAATTTTCTACCATTTACCAAACAACAACCACAAAGTATTGTCTGTGTGTGCATGTGTGAGGAAGGAGAGAGACTAAGGGCGGTGCCTGCTGAAACACCCCACTGTCCCACCCGACAGAAATAAACCAAACAAACACCCCGGAAGTGCCCCCTTGCCTACCTCTCTCTCGCACGAGCGTAATGGGCGCGGGCGGAAGTCGAACCACGAGCGGTGTTCATTCACAGACGGCGCGAGCGGGATTTGAACGGTATATACACGCGTTGTTTGAGGAGCTGGGTTCATTGGCAAGGTAGACGCAGATGTCAGAACATATTGGTGCTCACTCCCAGTGTGCATGCAGATTTCTGGGTCAGCGGTTTTCCTAACTCACACACAAACACCCTGTGGATAACAGTGCTTGTTTTCATTTCCACAAACTGTAAGTACTCGGCGTTTGTAAATAGCATAAACTTAAAAACCTTTTAGGCAACAAATATTTGTTTGAACGTGCGGCTTCTATCATTTGAAAATTAACATTTAAATTAAAAAAAAACAAAGAGTCGTAAAGACTTGACAATAGGAGCAGGTCACTCGATAACACAGCAGTTAAGATTAACTGAAACCCGAAGTTCTGTTTCTACAGCGTTTTGTATTATCATTTATGTTCGAGGACATTGTTATATATATATTTATTTTTGTTTAAAAAAATTAACATTACCTTCGAGATTGATTTAAGAAGCAGATTCTAGCAGGTAACGCTCAGAGTAAGACATAACTGACACTGAAATAATTATGCTAACGCTCAAACAACAAGTGTCCACACATTTAGTTCTATTGGACACGTAGCGCTAGACTTATATTTCATAGACCAATGGGCACTTGCTGGGCGATATGGTCGTCATCACGCTGACCGCCTTAACTTCCCAGGACTTTACCTGGTACCCATCTGAAACCAGTCCGGCTCCGCCAGGAGCTGAACCCACCGCCTTCAAATTCGCAGACGAGCGTCTATCCACTACACCACAGCGGTTTGCTGGCAACACTTAAAACAACTTAAATCCTGCAGTTTAAAAACTTAGCTGTCTTTAGTGCCCATAATACATCTTTTTTTCTGACGATGTGGTTGGGGGGGGGGGGGGGGTTCATAGTGGGAGCCATATATTGCTAGAGATGTCACAATTAAGTCGGCTCTGTAGCTAAGTCGATGCGGACGCTTCGTAATGCCGGGGTGCCGGGTTCGATCTCAGCTGCGGGCTATGCGTCTTGCGTTGGTTTCGACTGTGGTATCAGGGAGCCGACCGTCCAGGAAGAAATGGCAAACTACTGGACGTAAATTTGCCTTGCGAAACCATACAACTACCAGGGGCTGCTGGGGTTGGTTCTGCAACGTCCTGTAAAGGATACGCAACTAACCTAACTGTCGTAATAATTAGGAAGTGTACACACCCCCCCCCCTCCCCCACCAACACCCCCGCCCCTCTATTAAAAAAACCATCAAATCTTTCCTGAAAGTTCGGATTGGAGTTTTCCGGTTGACAGCCATTCTGCCAGCTGGCATTAATCGAGGTAACAATTAGGTAATACATATCTTACACTTTATGAATTTAGGTAATGATGACTTTTATGTTTTACTTGCACTGAAATAATTCAAACAGCACGTGCACTGTCAAATGAAGAAGAAAAAAAACATTACTTATCATGGTCTAGGTAAACATTACAATAATAATAAAAGCTCCCGTTTCTGAGTTCAGTTAGCATTTAAGTAGACTTATATATTGTAGATAAAGAATGTAGTTTTAAAAAACATAAACGAATTGCATTTACTGAAGAGTTCAGATAACTTCCGATCCATATTTTACAAAACAATAGTTTGTACTTGAAGTAGCAAGTAACAATTAATGTACCAGTTTGTGGCTTGAGGTTTGAACAACGGATCAACATCACGGCACACCGATAGTACCCTATACGTGCTCCGCTCTTCTTCTAACTCAGGTTCGAGTCCGAAAAAGTTCAGCACAGGCTCTGTAGCACCGGCGAGGATCCTCAAATACTTTGGGTAGATTTTTAACACCAAACTGTGCCCGGGCAGCGCCGTTTGGCAATTTTTTTTTTCGATTTCCAACTGCCAAGGGATTTATTTATTTACTTGTGCAACAATGTACACGGGCGTCTGATCTGACTACCCAGAGACCAGTTGTAACTATTAGAAGTCCAAGACCACGTGAAAAAATTCCAGCCTTTACCGAGGATTGAACCCGGAACCTCCAGCACTCGAGGCGGACACCATGCCTCGAGACCACGAAGCGCTCTTAATTAATGTAACAAATGGCTTCTACTGAAAAGACTCTGAGGTACGATTTTTCATTACTGAGGAACCCTCCAACGAAAATAAGTTACCTTATAAATAACTTTTACTTTATTTCCTAACCGTTTCTATCATAGAGCCTATATTTTATAGACCAACCCGCACTGGGTGGATGGCGTGGTCAGCATCACGCCGGACGTCTTTACCTCCCAGGACTGTTCCTGGTACACATTCACCGCTGGTTCGACCGGGACTGTCAGAACCCGAAGCCACGACCTTCCGATCCGCAGGCGAGCGTCTAGCCGCCACACCACGGCGGCTCCTTATCTATAACAGTAGTGAGGATGGAGGGGGGGGGGTGCCTACAAAGATGCTGTGACTGTGTTCTTGCCCTCCAACCCCCCCCCCCCCCCCCTTCCCCCCCCTTGCCTAAAAAAAGGCTTCCTTTTCTGGACTAGACTTCCAGACATCAGAACACCGCGGTTAGATCAAATAAGAGATTTGCATTTATACATAAACAATTTATGGATTTATTTATGTTTTTCTTCACTAAATTGCACTTTTTATTGTGATTTTTCTGTTGTTGTTGTTGTTTTTGTTTTTTTTCAAACTCATAACTGTATTTTTGTCTTCTCTTAAAAGGTAGTGGAAACGTCTGTTTTTTTTTTTTTTTTTTTTTTTTTATATAATTTTTTTTTTTTTATTATTTTTGTATGTGTCCTGTCCATGTTTTTTTAAATGTTCTTTCCTAAAAAAAAAAAAAAAAAAACAGATGTCCGTGCTCATTGTCTATTATAGAGGGTTGAAGAAATATTGCTTTATAAAGGGTATCGTTGAACACGGGCAGAAACACACGCCCTGGCCTTGTATGATCTTAAAAGTCCACACTACAGTGATGTGTTCATCGGTTTTTCAGTAGTAGCTGGACAGCTGTTGCCAAAATTTTCAAAACCGTTATTGATAAATGTTTACCGACCTATCACAGGTAATGGATGAACTGTTAGAGTTGATATATTTGTATACTCTTTATACACTCATGGAGATTATACCCTTAACCATTCGGACTAAGGTTCAAATCCTTTGCTAATTTGTAAACTGACATTAAACTATTCTAGCTAATCCGGAGGTGAGGACAAGAAGCTGGCGTTGGGCGGGACACACGTTGAGAAAGCCTGATATAATATAACTAGAATGTCCTTCCGCTGGAATCCACAAAGGGGTAAACCTTATGAAAATGTCCCCATGTGTTTTAGCTCTACTTATTTGCAGACTATGTCAGTTCTGATTAGTGCTTTCCCAGGCTCGTCAACTTTGCTGAAGGTTACGGGTGTGTCCCGGTGTAGTGTTTGCTCAAAAAGCTTTCTGCTTTGCAAACAGTACACCGTAACACCCCCATAACCTTCAGCAAAGTTGACGAGCCTGACAAACTATGAATGAAAAGTGACCTAGTGCGTAAATAGGCGGAGCTAACACACAATGGGAAGATTTCGTAATGTTTACCTACAAAGGGGTAAAGGGAAGGGATATGTGCTCCATTTACAGAGGAGGAGGAGAAGCAGAAGAAGAAGAAGAAGAAGAAGAAGAAGAAGAAGAAGAAGAAGAAGAAGAAGAAGAAAAACGAACGAAGAACAAACTTTTTTTTCAAAGGTTAAGAATTGGGCAGCAGCCCGTCTAACATTCTGAAGAACTCCGCTCCTTTCAAAGAATGTTTCATTTGTACCTCATTTCATAGTTATAATAAGATAATAACAATAATAATAAGATAATAAAAAGAGGAATGCACAATAAAGAATTTGAGAAATATAGAAAAGAAAGAAGGAACAAACAAAAAAAAGAAGAAAAATTACAATATCGAAGTCCTAATTACAGAATGCTGGAATGTGCTCTAATTTATACTGACAAGAAGAAGAAAGAGTATAAATAATAAGCCTATTCCAAAAAGATGTAAGTCTTACAGGTTGCATAAGAATAAAAATCATCAAAACCAATTAAATATTAGTTTACAAACATTGGAATGCATTCGACTGACATCTTCAGTTTTAAACAATAATAAGCTTCGGTTTTTAACCCAAACCCCGAAGAAGAAAAAACGTTAATAAGAAACACATCAAAGCTTATAAAGAACAAGAGAGAGAAACAGAAGAATAAGCCTGGAAATAATAATCTACGAAAGTGAAAAAGAACATAACATATTCAGATGTAATAAATGATATTAAACATTACAGCAACAGAGGTCGCACAGATAAAGAAACGTGGCTGTGGAAGCAGAGTAATGCCTGTTTAGGACATGCTGTCGAATGTTCATGATGATGATGATGAGAAGAAAAATGACGATTACAAATTCAACATTATTGCCTCCTGTCTACAGACTAAGTTAAGTAATCTAAGCCAACCAGACAGTTCCAGATTTTTCTAAACATACCAGCCATATATTTAAAAAGTAAACAACCCAGAATACAATTTTTAGTCTTTAAACGTTATTTAAAAGCTTTGTCCAGAAATAGCGTTGCTTTTAAATTGCATCTGCGAGTTCACAGAAATAGACATTATTTGAATTAAGCAAACATTATCTACACTTTGTTGTTAGTTGTTCGTTATTTCTTCCACTCTCGAAAAAAAAAAACCCGGTAATATGTGAATGGAATATGATTCAATAAACAAAGAGAAAGGTTTAAGAGGGGGAACATGAATAAGTAGTTTTATAATATAAATACAATTTAGTTTTATAATAGGAATAAATGTGTAGTTTTACAGCCCAAATTAAATGTAATTTCATAATAGTAATAAATGTTCGATTTTGTAGCAGGAATAAATATTTAATATTTCCGTTTTTCTTAGAATGGAATGTCTTCTGTAGCAAAGATTAGACGCCACCTCTTCACGTAGCTCACTGATTTTAAACACGCCCTACTCTTTTCCTCCCATACGTCCCTTCCTTGCCGGACCCACTCCTAATTTCTTGTTCACACATTCTTACTCGTCTTATTTCGTCTAACCTCGTGTCTTCTATCAACATTCATTCTTACATGGTCTTCACAATCATTCGGTGCCCAGCACGAGTGTTCCTGTAGCTACAAAAGGGGAGAGGGCGGGTTTAAAGGGTGTGTGTGTGTGGGGGGGGGGGGGAACACACAGATGTGTATAATTTATTTTGTACATTAGAGTCCTATGTAGTCACTTTATAGTTAGAGCATATTTGTGTATGTGTACTGTGTTGTTCTTTATGTGCCGATAAAGGCTAATCGCCGCAACGTTATTTGTTTATTGTGATCGAATTTGTAAAGCTAACATAAACTATTTGTTCTTTTTTTTCCAACTTTTTCTCTTCCCTATAATTTTCTACCGTTTTAAAAATTCCTGTAGCTATCTCTTTTGTAGCCACAAAGTCAGCTCTTTTGTTTCCCCGCACTCCCGCATTTGCCGGACCGTATATTTACATGAGTCCCTCTATGTTTACGTGCGGATGTACATTTGTCTATATAGAACCTTCCGCAGCACCGACTGCGAGGAAGACAATATCATTCCTCTGGTAACTATTTTCTGCCTGCAGCCCACGGCCGGTGTTCGAAACGTGGCGGTTTCCGGGGTTCACCCAGCCTCTAGGTAATTGGTACCAAAGTTAACACTCTACGATAAATGGAGGAACGTCGCTGTAGCTACGGAGTTGAGTGCGGACGGCGATACAGACGAACAGTTTTCTATCAGCTGTCCGTATTGGTGGCAGAGTACTTATGGATTATAACCGTGTGCAATGACGCTGGTTCACATCTTCCGACTTTTTTTTTACTATTGTCTGCATTCCATTTTTATAGCTTCAGTAATTGTCTCGACCCCCATCCTCATGTTTGAAGTTGTAAATCTAAAAAAAAGGGGGAGGGGAGGGGTATAATTTGTTCTACCACGATATTTTCAACGCGAGAGAAACAGACAGACGAACTGTGTGAGTCAATCCTCCCAGTGCAATGATATCATTTCTTGATTTTATTCATTAAATGTTTTAAGCACAGGAGAAAATTCCTTTGATAATTATGCAAATTTCTCCTTTTCTTTCTCAACAGATTTCCGGTCAGCGGTTACAAAACCTGATTCCAGTTATCGGCTTTGAATTCCAAATTGACAAGACTGAAGAAGCCCTTAACGATAACGGTATCGAAGCCTCCAGTTAGCTTCTCTCTGCGTCATCATCTGACGATACCGAGATAACCACAGCCTAGCCCGGGAATCGATTTCCTCCGTTATTTAGCGATTTACGAATCCATCATCTTGTCCTGTCTAATCTTTGGGCAACCTTTTATCAGAACATTTCCGCTGGTGAAAGGACAAAATTGGAACACGCCGATCAAGTTCACATTTGCTGTTGTGGCGGTCTTATCAAGAGCAATAAGAAGAAGGTTTAGAGGTAGATGCTTGCAGAAAAACATTATTATCTGATATTCTAAGCCAGTAGTGCAGATTTATCATCTTTGTGGCGGAAGAAGACAAGAAAGAAGTTCGGCTGAATGAAACTACCAATCATGTGCGGCGACTGCTGTGAACACGAGAAGGTAAGATTTTGTCTTTCTGTCTGTTATTATTATAAGCTTAGCGTATTCCCATGTGGAATGCACTTTTTAGTGATTGTTTAGCCCCATCCTGACTTTTGCCAGGGCCCTAGATACAACAGGGCCATAAGTATGGCCTAAGACTGAACGGGGTTTTCGTCACCTCTCTACGGGTGATCCTCATCCACATGGTGGCACTTTGCATCACTGGGTGTGTGAAGTCCTGAAGGGGTTCAGCGATCTACCTACCTACCTCCTGTCTGTCTATCCATACTAATTGTTTATCCAGTTGGTGAAGAATGTAGATATTCAGAAAACTGGATCGTATTTTACGGATATAGGGTTTCTGAAAAGACAGTTGTGAGGACATCGTAAAATAAATGAACAGCAGTCTGAGATAGTGCACAACCAGGACAAGATACAGAGCGTGTTGCAGCTTCTTAATGGTTTGGCCATGTAACAAGATAGGCATCAGACATGACACCACATAGAACAATGTTATACAGATACAACGGTAACAGAGCCAGAGGTCGACCACGCAGAATATGGACCGCAGAAATATCAGAGACACTGGAAAGTATTTTATATGAAGCTGAACAGAAGGGCCCGTTCCAGAGATCTCCTCCTCCCCTGACGCCACGAAGTATTCCAGCAGTAGAGAAAAGAAGAAGAAAGAAGAAGAAGAAAGAAGAAGAAGAAGAAGAAGAAGAAAAAAGAAGAAGAAGAAGACAGAAGAAGAAGAAGAAGAAGAAGAAGAAGAAGAAGAAGAAGAAGAAGAAGAAGAAGAAGAAGAAGAAGAAGAAGAAGAAGAAGAAGAAGAAGAACAAGAAGAAGAAGAAGAAACAGCAGATCCCGTGCAGCCAACCTTCATTGTGACGACGGCACCTAAATGATGAATTGCCAAATACCCACTAGAAAGGGATTTATGATCATTAGATTTACTGGCCATTGATACCTTCACCTAAAGCTTTCCAAACAATGTGTCGCGACACATAAGGTTGTAGGCTGCAGTGTGAAGGCGTGTCTCGCGAATGTAAAACCGAATAATTGGCAGGTGACATTAACCTTTAACCTTATTTGCCGATGGTATAAATTATTGTGTCATGAAGTTACGTTTGTCTAAAAAGTGTCACCAAAATAAAATGTTTGGAAAGCTCTGTTTCAACCCATATATTCCCCATTGCATGGACACAGAGATCCCCTATTTATCGATTTCACTAGTAAAACTTCTACATTTTGTCTACTGGTCTTCACATCCACCCGCCATTCAATCCCCCAGCCTTTAATCCGCTAGCCATTCGATCCACACAAAAATTTCTTCCTCAGCCACTAACTCCACCAGCCATTCAGTCCACCAGCCATTCAATGCACTAGCTATTTAATCACCCAGCCATTCACTCCACTAGCTTTTCATTCCACTAGCTATTCAATCCACCAGCCATTCAGTCCACTAGCTATTAAGTCCACCAGCTCATCGATCTCACAGCCATTCATTCCACTAGCTTTTCATTCCACTAGCTATTCAATCCACCAGCCATTCAGTCCACTAGCTATTAAGTCCACCAGCTCATCGATCTCACAGCCATTCATTCCACTAGCTATTTAATCCACCAACCATTGGCTTCACTAGCCATAGATATAGAAACCATCTGTTCTACTAGCCAAAGATCCATTGTCCAAAAATCTTTCATCCAGAGATCCGCCAACCAAAGAATCTTTGAGCTTTAGTCTGATGCACTATCCAAAGATCCACAATCCAGAAATCCATTATTAAAAAATAGACTTTCCACAGATCTACTAAACAGAAATCCATAGGCCAGAAATCTATTACGACCCTAAAACGATACTGTTGGAAATCATCCCGTTTTCTAGTTTTTAAACTCCTATTGTTGCTTCTTCTTCTTCTTCTTCTTTTTCTTCTTCTTCTTCTTCTTCTTCTTCTTCTTCTTCTTCTTCTTCTTCTTCTTCTTCTCTTCTTCTTCTTCTTCTTCTTCTTCTTCTTCTTCTTCTTCTTCTTCTTCTTCTTCTTCTTCTTCTTCTTCTTCTTCTTCTTCTTTTCTTCTTCTTCTTCTTCTTTCTTCTTCTTCTTCTTCCTACTCTTCTTCTTCCTTTCTTCTTCTTCTTTTTCTTCTTCTTCTTCTCTTCTTCTTCTTCTCTCTTCTACTTCTTCTTCTTCTTCTTCTTCTTTCTTCTTCTTCTTCTTCTTCTTCTTCTTCTATTCTTCTTCTTCTTCTTCTTTCTTCTTCTTTTCTCTTCTCTTTCTTCTTCTTCTTCGTCTCCTACTCCTCCCTCCTTGTCTTTTTCTTCTTCTTCTTCTTCTTCTTCTTCTTCTTCTTCTTCTTCTTCTTCTTCTTCTTCTTCTTCTTCTTCTTCTTCTTCTTCTTCTTCTTCTTCTTCTTCTTCTTCTTCTTCTTCTTCTTTCTTCTTCTTCTTCTTCTTCTTCTTTCTTCTTCTTCTTCTTCTTATTGCTCATTCGCTCTAAAAAAAAAAAAAAAAAAGTCGGCATATTTTATTGTGAATTACAGCTAGGCTGTGATATCTACACTTCTTTTTCCAACACATTTTATAAGGCTTCTAATCCCCTCCATCCAGCATTCGGGAACCCACACAGGCAAACCGGATGTGATTTGTATGAGAGAGAAGATAAACAGAAAAAAAAAATCTGTGATAAATTAGAAACCCCACACGTGTTTGTAGATGGTATCTGGCTAGATATTGAAGTGGAAATGGCGGCGTGGTCGGGTCTGCCAATCTCCATCTCTCCGGGTTTATCATGAGAAATTGTGAGCAGTCTCTGTTGGTTCACCTGGCGCGCAAACTCCAACCTGCGCAAATATCCCACATCTTTGCTTGAAATCCCCACAGTTGTACAGCCACGGCCAGGTGAGAAGTGGGTATAATGTTAGTGTGCGGGGGAAGAGGGGGGGGGGGGTGGGTGAATGGGGAGTTATTCAAAATCAACACTTCAGCAAAGTTATCTCAGGGACAAAAACTTTTACAGCACCTGCTTCTCTACAAATGCACACTTTACTAAAGAAAAAAATCGGAATTGAAAGAAAAATTTTCTGACGCTCTTCGGGCACACAATTTTTGTTCTCTCTGTTTGTCTGTCTATCTTTCTACTCATCCTCACCCACTCACGAGATTAGTTCATCGGAAAGTATGAAGACTTGGGTGGCTGACATACAGACAGAAGGCCTGACGCACGAATGAATATATATATATATATATATATATATATATATATATATATATATATATATATATATATATATATATATATATATATATAGAGAGAGAGAGAGAGAGAGAGTTAGAGACAGATAAACAGACAGACATACAGTAGGCCTGACGTATGAATAGATAGATAGACATACGTACATACAAACAGAGAGACAGAAGGCCTGACGTATGAATGAATATACAGACAAACAGACAGACAAACA
The DNA here is from genome assembly GCA_905116865.2 of Candidula unifasciata. Taxonomy (NCBI): domain Eukaryota; kingdom Metazoa; phylum Mollusca; class Gastropoda; order Stylommatophora; family Geomitridae; genus Candidula; species Candidula unifasciata. The sequence continues at coordinate 1,411,378 of CAJHNH020001024.1, forward strand.
TACATATATACAGACAGACAAACAGACAGAAGCCTGACGCACGAATGAATATATATATATATATATATATATATATATATATATATATATAGAGAGAGAGAGAGAGAGAGAGAGAGAGAGAGAGAAACAGACTGACATACAGTAGGCCTGACGTATGAATAGATAGATTGACATACGTACATACAAACAGACAGAAAGAAGGCCTGACGTATGAATGAATATACAGACAAACAGACAGACAAACATACATATATATATACATACAAACAGACAGAAGGCCTGACATATGAATGAATAGACTAACAGACAAAAGGCCTGACGTATGAATGAATAGACAGATAGACAGACAGATTGATATATCTGCAGCTAACTAACAAGTAAATACCGGAGAATGACATTACTGCTACCGTTACAGTCGTCGTCAGTTTTAATTACCCTCCTAATTTTCCCGTCTCTGTTTGCCAGAGTTTTGTTGCTGTGTACACTCGATAAGAAATACCGCCAGTTAAACACTTCTTTGTTTACTTTACCTCAACCGTTGTTGTCTTACCTGTTTTAGGAATTACCTTTTTTGCCTTCTTCTCTTGCCTCCGATCTGTCTTTGCCATTTGGTTTCTGTACACTGGCGTATTTTGTAGGTTTGGCTAACAACTCTGCCTATTACCTGCACAATGAGAACTATTTGTTGTTCTTGTCCTGGCTGTTTGTTGTTTTGGCACTTTCTTAGTTCGGTTGTACTCAGGCGAACAGCCTGGCACAAAAACATCCAAGGCTATGCAAATGATCTGGTGAATATTAATAACTATTTTTCACCATGGCAGACAAAAACAACTTCTTCTACTTCTACTAAGGTTCGTCGGCTCTAAATTTCCTCGGAAAGTTCAGGTTGTTGGTCCACTTCTGGACTTTCGTCTTGTTTCAGAACTAGAGTTGTGTGTGCACATGCATTTTATAGATCTGACATTTGTGCACACCAGCCTGTCATGCAGATGCACTCCGACTTCGAAGGAAGATAAAACACCAAGTGAAAGTCCTCTAAGAACAATATCTTAAATTCATAGAGTATTTATGTGCAGATAGTCAAGCTTCTGCTTCTTCCTCTGGTGGCTTCTTTGATTAACGCCGATAGTCGAGTTCCGACAGTCCACTCTTTGGACATTGTCCTGATAAAAGGTGCTAACAGTTGCCGCATTGCATCGGTTTCGTGCTATATAGGCCTATCTTTTGTAGCAAAACAACTGTCCCCTTTAGGAGAGAGATATAGAAAACACCGTAGCTTCAGCAACGATCTCCGGAACTCTCGGAAAAAAAAAGGAAATCTTGAATCGAACGACTTAGTCCGAAATTCAACCAATCTTTCAATACGTGAGGCATAAGGTGTACTAGCATAGGTTGTGACTTCAGGGAAGAGGGGAAACGAAGTGGGGGGGGGGGGAGAGGGGGGGGGGAAGAGAAGGTGAAAACATTATTTTAACATCACATAAAACTTGCACCGGAAGTGGCGTACAGCGATCTGTTGACAACCCGGAACTTCAGCACCCTGCAGGAGAAATCATTGAGAAAATTCTCAATTCGGTCACAGAAAATAAAATTGATGGAAACTTTGTGTCACAACTAATGGCTGCTAATGGTTTCTTAACTACATAATAACGAAATGGCCAGGGAGGACGAACCGGGGGCAAATGATGGCATAGCCCTATCTGATCGCCTAGATAGTGGGACAGGATTGATTGTTGTTTTCTCTGAGATGTTGTCCACTTTAAAAATCTTCAAAAGTGGGCATTACGGCTGCTTTCAAGGCATTTAAAATGTATTTATAAGCCACAAAACAATGGGCCACCTGACCTTTTAAGTACGAGTGCAGACGAAAAATCATCATCATCGTAAACCATTTATGTCGTTAAGTGTTGTGGGGAGGAATAATTTGTGATCCAGTGAAAGCTAGGTTATTGTAGCTGATCTTATGTCATGTAGTGTCTGTGAGGGTATTTGCAGTTCCTGCATTCTAACAAGTGGGAAAACCGCTTGATCTGGTGTTTCTCGATAAATCTAGTACAAGGTACTGTTCCCACAATCTGTCTGGAAGTATCGTTATTTTCTCGGATGGTTGGGTTGGCGTCTCTTCTTAAGCATCTCATCTCATGCAAGCGAGAACTACGCTTAATGACTTCTTTACATCAAGTAAAAGTGATCTAATGAATAATTGAATAAATCAGTCAAGAATTGACATAACTGCACTAAGGATTCTCCCATTTTTCTTCTTCTTTTTTCTTTTCTTCTTATTTTCCTCTTCTTCTTCTTCTTCTTCTTCTTCTTCTTCTTCTTCTTCTTCTTCTTCTTCTTCTTCTTCTTCTTCTTCTTCTTCTTCTTCTTCTTCTTCTTCTTCTTCTTCTTCTTCTTCTTCTTCTTCTTCTTCTTCTTCTCTTCTTCTTTCTTCTTCTTCTTCTTCTTCTTCTTCTTCTTCTTCTTCTTCTTCTCTTCTTCTTCTTCTTCTTCTTCTTCTTCTTCTTCTTCTTCTTCTTCTTCTTCTTCTTCTTCTTCTTCTTCTTCTTCTTTCTTCTTCTTCTTCTTCTTCTTCTTCTTCTTCTTCTTCTTCTTCTTCTTCTTCTTCTTCTTCTTCTTCTTCTTCTTCTTCTTCTTCTTCTTCTTCATTCTTCTTCTTCTTCTTCTTCTTCTTCTTCTTCTTCTTCTTCTTCTTCTTCTTCTTTCTTTCTTCTTTCTTCTTCTTCTTCTTCTTCTTCCTCTTCAAGTATCGAGGTAGAAATAAGTGCTTCTTGCACTTCTGGTTGCCCCGACCATGGACGCACCGTGCTGTTGTAGAGTTCTCTGATGTTATTTTTCTCCAGCTTATTGTTGATCTACTAAATGCTTAACGTTGTGCTGCTGTTTATTTAGTGTGTGCCTTGTTTGGTGCGGCGTCGAAAGGTATTCTTACTAAGTATGCAAACCATATAATTGTGTGTCTCTGTATGTAATTTATAACTGGTTCTGATCCGACTTTTTCTCATATGACCTCATTTCTGATGATATCTCTTTTGATTATTCCTCCTGCAGTCCTTCACATATATCTTATTTCTTGTACTAAAATAATTATAGTACTACTGCTGTTGCTGCTGCTGCTGCTGCTGCTACTACTACTACTGCTGCTGCTGCTACTACTACCACCAGAACCACCACCTCCACCACCACTACAATCGCCAACCCTGCTGCTGTTGCCACTACTACCAACTGCTACTTCTTCTGCTGCTACTACTACTAACCCTGTTTCTTCTTCTTCTGCTACCACTGCAACTACCACCACAACCACCACTACCAACCCTACTACTGGTGCTAAAACTACCAACCCTGCTATCTCTGTTGCTGCTACTACTACTACTAACCACGCTACTTCTGCTGCTGCTGCTGCTATTACTTTCCTTTGCCCAGGAACATAAGGGAACCAAGCAGTATAATGTCTGTTTTTATTGTAGACTCAGGTATATAAATTACACTTCTATAGTGTCTAGTCTCTCCTCTTGTAGCGTAAGTTCTAGAAGTCTTCCCAGAGTCAATTTACGACTGTAAACATATGATAATGACACAATCGGTCGGAAACGTAGAAATAGACACAAAGTTGACCCGACGTGAGTACTATCAGCACGGCGGCCTGTTCTATGTTATCGGTAAATTGCATCCTCTGTTCCATTAGTGTCACTGCGTGGTGTCTATTAGTACGGCAAACAAAACATGAATGTTGCATTCTATCAGGGCTTTTTAATCAAAGACGGTTGCAATTTGTGTTTATCTCAATTCTTTGTTTTGTTCTGATGCTGTCTATCTAAATGTGGTTTTTTTCTTTATCCCACGAAGATAAAAGAATGTGGTCTAACACTTAAGGTCGCAGGATCCACTTCATTGCACTAGAATGCATCTCATGTGTCCATCTTTTCTCTGTAGAACGCCTAGGCAATAGACAGGGGCGTCGTACAAAGCGCAAGCTCCGTAGCTCCAGTGACGATCTTTTTAAAAATTAAAGAACGAAAGAAAGAAAGAAAAGTCCTAACAGTGAATAAACAACATGATAATCTCCTCCTCAGGATGTGAAGCAGGACAGAGGCGTCCTGAGCAACCCGAGACGAAACCGAGGCTGCACGGACATCTTCGTCTTTTTGGTGTTCGTCTTTTTTCTCTGCGGAATGGTGAGTCCTTGTGTTTGTTTATTGTTAAATGGTAAGAGTAATGTTTGTTCCTTGTTTTATTCCGTACTTGTCTTGAAGGGTTTCCTAAGTGTTTGTTTATGCTCGTTTCATTAGTTGTCTGTTGGTCGACTCTGTTTAATTAGTGACAACTTGTGGTAGAAATGCATGTTGAGATTGTGTCCGTTTTTAGTGCGCCATCAATCACGCACTTATTCTGTTATTCTGTTGTTGTGCTTAGTTTATTGTTTCTTTTAGTTTTATCTTCTTCTTCTTCTTCTTCTCTTCCTTCTTCCCCTTCTCCTCCTCCTCCTCTTTAACGTTCCGGACCTTTGGGTTCATTGCTACAAGTATCATCATCGATTTGGAGACAAATGTATCTATTGCGTATACAATTTTGAGGTTTTAAAGGTGCCAACAAGTTTGTTTGGTCAAAGATGGGCAATAAGGACGAGGACAAGATAATGAAACATGGAGAAGAACTGTAAAAAGGGAAACTGAACTTGGATACCGTGAGAAGAAAAGCAACAGACCGGCAGCAATGGAGATCATGTGCAAATGCCTTATCTGTCGCAGAGTCGGAAGAGGTTGTTCAGATTATAGACTGTTATATATGGCTCTTGTCTGTCTTCACTTCTTGTGATAAACTGTTCCGGAAGTCTGTTCTAGTTTACCGATTCACACTGTGGCCTTATTACTTCAGTCGCCCTGTCACTCTGAGGGCAGGCTTTCGGTATATCAGCCTGACCCCACTGCTCGACGCCTCCGTAGTGGTCCCCTCAATGACCAGGTGATATCTACTTTCTTGTAAAGTAAAATAAAGGGCCTTTTTTCATGCCTTTAGACTATTGAGCATATGGGACCAGCCCTATATTTTACAGGCCAATTGGTGCCAAGTGGGTTATGTGGTCAGCATGACGCTGGCCGCCTTGACTTCCCAGGACTGTACCTGACCCACGATTTAAGGCTGGGTCAACCTGGAAGCAAAGGTCATTTTTGAAACAGAAAAAAAAAAAGTCAGACTCTTTCAAGATCTGAACTCAAACCTTCAGATCTGCAGGCAAGCAACTAGCCTCTTCACAACGGCGGCTCCCCTTACTTTCTCATTCTTCTCTGTTATTATCGTCAATCCATGAATGCACGTGTATATATCGTGCCACTCTGAAAGCACCATGAGTAGAGAAATGAGGGCATCGGGTTTCCCCAGTATTCTCCATTTTCAAGGCAGCATATTTTAGTAATTTTCTTGGTTGTTTAATTTTATACGAACGCTGTGAGATTTGGTAGGGAGATCCCCAGAACTTCCCATACTGAGGTTAGGGTTAGTAGTAGTCGACTAGTCGCTAGTCATTTAACACTAGCCCTAACCCTAATCCCCCTATAAGATGGTACGGCCCAGGGAAACCCCTATCAATACCTAGGGATTCCCTACCAAATCTCGTAGTCGGCCTGAATATGGTCGTATAAAATTAAAGAACCATTTTCTTCTTCTTTTTTTTTTTTAAACCAGGGATATTTTCAATTTTCAAACCGGTCCTGTTTGATTACTTGTTCTATTCCCGGTGATATTTTATATTTTAAGTATATTACACAGTATGTTTAGAATCTGTTTTGAACTTTATGAAACACTTGAGTCGAACCCGCTTCCTGCACTTCAGTAAATTAATCATTGATTTAACGTTGGTGGGTTTCCTACATTGGTTGCCATAGAAACGTTTAAACGAGTATTTATAGCTGTGACGTCGACAAGTTTTAAACTTTCAAGTCTGGTTTATTGTTGAAACTCTCCTCCAGGGAAACCTCCCATCGACGTCATCTTACCTAAAGTTTTCATGTATGTTTTTTTTTTCGTGACGTCAAACAATATTCTAGAAGTTGCCCCCTCAACATCGTTTTTTTTTTAATATCCAAAGAGAGATGGAAAACACCCATTTCACTTTGTATTGATTCCGTAAGTGGAATCTCCTGACGATAGATGAGACAAGCGACATTTTCACATCCATTTAACAACCTTCAGCCGCTTTAGCTTTTTCTGTCCAGTGACGCAGCTAGAAAAACGATATTAACAATGTGATGTGTATACGCCGAATAAAACGAATCAATATTAATGACAAAACGATTAACATTGTATTTATTTTTAGTTAAGGAAACACCCCACGCCACTTACATGGCACGAATTTATGTTTATTGAAGCTTTGGGAATCACCCCGAATTCCTAGCTGTCATTTTCAGTGTAGACGTCATTCTTTTCTACTTATGGCCTTGGAGTCATTGATACAATTTTGCAGATTTTGTAGACGTTAACAGAATAGAAAGATACAAAATGTGGAGTAAAAATACTCTGTGATGTCACTGAAAGATCAGATAACTACAATCCCTAGTAGCAACAGCAACAAAATTACAAATCAATATAAAAAAAACAAGGACAAACTAGTATTTAAGAAAGAAATTTAAATGTCAGCGATTCTGAAATAGACAGAAACAAAAATCATACAATGACGTCTTCAAACAGTTCAATACCACTCTACTGATATCGATTATGTCATGGTGCATAATTGTCCGGTTTGCCGTCTGTTTGGTGTATAATTACCTGTGGCGATATCGATTTTTTTAATAGCGCTGGGCGGATACAACGTAGCCTTGTAGACTAACGACAGTATACTTTTGTCTCGATTTGACATTTTTAGTTTATCTACTGAAAAAAATTACCAACGGGTGGAAAATTATAGATAAAACGTAGTTTGGTGAACAGTCCTCGTGATTTTACCGTTTGTAAAATATATTTTTGGCAGCTTTTGCTAGCTTACTTTTCACAGATGAATTGTGTTGTATTTTTGGCTGAAAAAATTGGTATTTAAAGAAATAATTGTTGGCACTAGTTTTCTGTTTAATGTTAGTGTTGCGATGTGTGTTGTTCAATGCCCATGTCATCGCTGCGTTCTTTTGTCAAGGAAATGATGTCATAGTCACCTCTGCGTCTTACGTCACACCGCGTCAGTTGTCGCTACGTGTTTGAAGAAAAAAACGTAGACAAATGTTCCTGTCTATTGACAAATAGGTTGACCGGGGTAATGTGACGATGGTAGTCATGTCTATCCACATCCTTCTGTCTCGTGTAATTTCAGTGAGTCATGACGTAGATGATCTTCCATACCATGTGTCGAGGGTAGTCATGTCTATCGACAACCTTCTGTCTCGTCTACTTTCAGTGATTCATGACGTAGATGATCTTCCATACCATGTGTCGAGGGTAGTCATGTCTATCGACAACCTTCTGTCTCGTCTACTTTCAGTGATTCATGACGTAGATGATCTTCCATACCATGTGTCGAGGGTAGTCATGTCTATCGACAACCTTCTGTCTCGTCTACTTTCAGTGATTCATGACGTAGATGATCTTCCATACCATGTGTCGATGGTAGTCATGTCTATCGACAACCTTCTGTCTCGTGTAATTTCAGTGAGTCATGACGTAGATGATCTTCCATACCATGTGTCGATGGTAGTCATGTCTATCGACAACCTTCTGTCTCGTCTACTTTCAGTGATTCATGACGTAGTTGATCTTCCATACCATGTGTCGTTGGTAGTCATGTCTATCGACAACCTTCTGTCTCGTCTACTTTCAGTGATTCGTGACGTAGATGATCTTCCATACCATGTGTCGATGGTAGTCATGTCTATCGACAACCTTCTGTCTCGTCTACTTTCAGTGATTCATGACGTAGATGATCTTCCATACCATGTGTCGTTGGTAGTCATGTCTATCGACAACCTTCTGTCTCGTCTACTTTCAGTAATTCATGACGTAGATGATCTTCCATACCATGTGTCGAGGGTAGTCATGTCTATCGACAACCTTCTGTCTCGTCTACTTTCAGTGAGTCATGACGTAGATGATCTTCCATACCATGTGTCGAGGGTAGTCATGTTTATCGACAACCTTCTGTCTCGTCTACTTTCAGTGATTCATGACGTAGATGATCTTCCATACCATGTGTCGTTGGTAGTCAGGTCTATCGACAACCTTCTGTCTCGTCTACTTTCAGTGAGTCATAACGTAGATGATCTTTCATACCATGTGTCGATGGTAGTCATGTCTATCGACAACCTTCTGCCTCGTCTACTTTCAGTCATATCTTACAAAGACGATTTTCCTTGCTATTATGTCAAAACTGTCCAGCCTCTTCTCTGTCGGTTTTCCTATTTCTCTCTCTCTCTCTCTCTCTCTCTCTCTCTCTCTCTCTCTCTCTCTCTCTCTCTCTCTCTCTCTCTCTCTCTCTCTCCCGATTTTCCCACCGGCACGAATCAGTTTTCTCCTTCTCATATCATGACCCCAAAATGTAGTTTGTCTCTTTCTGATGTGGGCAACCAATTCTATTCGTCAGCCAGTTTCTTTCAAGACATCTTCATTAATCTATTTGTCCAGAGTGTTCATAGTTTTCGTCTACAAAATCTACATCACCGCTGCTTCTAAACAAGTTTTCACTAATCTACTGTCCATCATCATGTTGCAGGTCCCTTGCAGAACGTCACTCTCATCACGGTCTGCCTAAAAAAAAAAAAACTGTCTCTCGTTAGCTCTCCCGTCTCATATACTTTCATATTCAAGGAGTAACTTAATCCTGTGCCCATCATCGTGGTAGTCAGCCCCTGTCCGTCCTTCCTGGTACCATGCCTTCTGCTATTACTTTCCCAATCCGCCATGACGCTTGATATGACTCAAAATATTTCCCTATGTGCCGATAAGCGTCTTGGGGAGGCACATATGATAGCCACTTTAAACATCATGATATTGGCGTCCCCATACTGTCCTGTATCGAAGCCAGTGTTTTTAAAACTGTTTACACCCGCGGACCACTAGAAACCAGGAAACTTGTTTCGAGGCCAACCTGCCAGCTAAGCAAACACCGACAGAAAAACAACTCAAGATGACAGTTTATTTGTTCAGTCCGATGTCACAAAATGACAATCTTCAGTCAATGCACCCATGCTGCTGCTGCTCAGAGGTTAGACCAGTGTTTCCCAAAAATTTTTCTTATTTGCGGCGCCGCTGTGAAGAGGTCATGGCTCCCCGGGGCGCCGTTTGGGAATCACTGGGTTAGACAATAAATGGGGTTGCACGAGGCTTCTGCATTTGTATGTTTCATTTTAATCCCTGATGTGTAAATCTTGCATACCCTAACTGTTACCTGAATTGGGAGACCAGCCAGTCCAAGAACACTGATGTAACCTACCATCTGATGTTTTATTCCTTTCCCCCTTTATCAGTGCTAATCAATACCCGTTGCCTTTCAGTAACGTCGGCTTGTATTTGTTCTCTTGTTTGTCCAGCCCTCCATTCACGTGTTTTGTTTGTTTATTTGATCATGGTCCGACATCTGTCGCCATTGGTCGATACAATTATATGGTTGTATGTGTACTGCATGCTGGGTTTACGATTGATTGTAGGTGTTCTTCCAGCTGGGTGTACGATTGATTGTAGGTGTTCTTTAAGCTCGATGTCGACCTCTCTAATTATAATTTTTTTATTATGCGAAGAATGTTGGCCTTGTTCTATTATTCCCGTCTTGTGTTACAATCAGTCTATGTTATTCCCGTCTTGTGTTACAATCAGTCTATGTTATTCCCGTCTTGTGTTATAATCAGTCTATGTTATTCCCGTCTTGTGTTACAATCAGTCTATGTTATTCCCGTCTTGTGTTACAATCAGTCTATGTTATTCTCTTTTTGTGCTTACCCTCTTGTGGGGCTACAAGCTCATTAGAGTATTCCTTCTTAGTCGGAGTGCTGTCACTCAGGTCCCTGAACAAGGCCAAAGTCTAGAAATGGACAAGCAACCAAAACTTTTTGTCTGGGTTTACAGTCGGAGAAGGCAAACAAACAACTTAGCCATTAACTGCATTTAGGCCACCGTAATTTGTCCAGGCAAGGCTAGTAACGTACCTTCACTGGGGATCCAATCTGTGACAACAAGTGGGTATGTGAACGGGGCGCTACTCTATCCAATATGTGACAACAATTGGGTATGTGAACGGGGCGCTACCCTATCCAGTCTATGACATCGATTAGGTATGTGAACGGGGCGCTACCCTATCCAATCTATGACATCGATTAGGTATGTGAACGGGGCGCTACCCTATCCAATCTATGACAGCGATTAGGTATGTGAACGTGGTGCTACCCTATCCAATTTCATGTTTCAATAACGAAACTAACTTGGTTACAAACTAATTTTTTTTTAAACCTCCCATAGTTCCTGACCGCAGATCGAGTTGTCTCCCATACAAATATTGATTGAGGTTTATTTTCGACTTGTAATTTCTAATCCCTTTCCGTTGATCAGGAGGAGTTAGGGACAGATGAATTCAGGGAGGGGAATCTGGAACTGGCAGCCGAAATAAAGGGAACAAGGAGGAGAGAGTGAGAGACAGACGAACTCAAGGGTGGGGGGGGGGGGGAGCTTGTACCAAGAAGGACAAGAAGAAAACAAAGAAAGAAGAGAAGGAGGAAGAAGAGAGAAGAAGAAGATGATGAAGGGGAAGGAGGAGACTAAGAAAATAAGAAATGGATGATGAAGGTGGTTATGGTGATAACACCACACACACACAAAGAAAGGAAACAAAGAATTATCATTGACTATACCAATAACAATAACACACGCCACCACAAGCTCCTAGCCCCCGCCATTTTGAGAACCTACGACTCTACATTCCTGTAATCTGGCACCGGACACCAACAAGCACTGGCCGACCCCAGAACACTGGCCGACCCCGAACACTGACCGACCCTGAACACTGACCGACCCCAGAACACTGGCCGACCCCCTAACACACGCCGACCCCGAACACTGGCCGACCCCCGAACACCGACCGACCCCAAAACACTGGCCGACCCCTGAACACTGACTGACCCCAAAACACTGGCCGACCCCCGAACACCGACCGACCCCAAAACACTGGCCGACCCCTGAACACTGACTGACACCGAACACTGGCCGAGCCCGAACACTGGCCGACCCCCGAACACCGACCGACCCCAAAACACTGGCCGACCCCTGAACACTGACTGACCCCGAACACTGGCCGAGCCCGAACACTGGACGATCCCCTAACACTGGCTGACCCCTGAACACTGACCGACCACAAAACACTGGCCGACTCCAACACTGGTGCACATGCCACACCTGACAAAACACTGACTGACCCCAACACTGGTGCACATGCCACACCTGACAAAACACTGACCGACCCCAACACTGGTGCACATGCCACACCTGACAAAACACTGACCGACCGCAACACTGGTGCACATGCCACACCTGACAAAACACTGGCCGACCCCAACACTGGTGCACATGCCACACCTGACAAAACACTGACCGACCCCAACACTGGTGCACATGCCACACCTGACAAAACACTGACCGACCCCAACACTGGTGCACATGCCACACCTGACAAAACACTGGCCGACCCCAACACTGGTGCACATGCCACACCTGACAAAACACTGACCAACTCCAACACTGGTGCACATGCCACACCTGACAAAACACTGACCGACCCCAACACTGGTGCACATGCCACACCTGACAAAACACTGACCGACCCCAACACTGGTGCACATGCCACACCTGACAAAACACTGGCCGACCCCAACACTGGTGCACATGCCACACCTGACAAAACACTGGCCGACCCCAACACTGGTGCACATGCACACCTGACAAAACACTGGCCGACCCCAACACTGGTGCACATGCCACACCTGACAAAACACTGGCCGACCCCAACACTGGTGCACATGCCACACCTGACAAAACACTGGCCGACCCCAACACTGGTGCACATGCCACACCTGACAAAACACTGGCCGACCCCAACACTGGTGCACATGCCACTCCTGACAAAACACTGGCCGACCCCAACACTGGTGCACATGCCACTCCTGACAAAACACTGGCCGACCCCAACACCGGTGCCTATGCCACACCTGACAAAACACTGGCCGACCCCAACACCGGTGCCCATGCCACACCTGACAAAACTCTGCTTTAGTTTTTGTAAATCTTCTAAACTCTGGTGGAATTTTATGGTTGTTCGTCCACCTCTAGACTTTAGTCTTGTTCCAGAAGCTGTTTTGCATGCACATCTGTTTTACAGATCTAGCTTATTTCACTGCAGACTTATGCTTCCTTTCTTCTCTGGCACATGCACTCAAGCTTCAAAGGAAGCCTCCATTTAGTCAAGCCTTTGACATGCGTGTTGGGGAGGCAATGGGCCTATTCTTGTTTTCCCCATAACGGGGGCCTGGAACTCACACGGGGATATTTTTTACTATCAATACTTTCATCATTCTTTAGCTTTAGACGACTTCACGCCACCTGTCGAATGCGGAGAAGGCGCATCAGCCGATGTCTTGTCTTGCACTATTTTTAGTTTCTTTGAAGCAAACCGATGTCTGTGTTTACTAAACGTTGTCTACGTTTGTTTAGGCTGTTTTGCTGTTTGTATGCCTGTGTTTATTTCTGTTTAAACGGCTTTATGAATTTATAAATTAGTGTTTACTTTCTGGTCTGTTTATCTATCTATCTATCTATCTATCTATCTATCTATCTATCTATCTATCTATCTATCTATCTATCTATCTATCTATCTATCTATCTATCTATCTATCTATCTATCTATCTATCTATCTATCTATCTATCTATCTATCTATCTATCTATCTATCTATCTATCTATCTATCTGTCTGTCTGTCTGTCTGTCTGTCTGTCTGTCTGTCTGTCTGTCTGTCTGTCTGTCTGTCTGTCTGTCTGTCTGTCTGTCTGTCTGTCTGTCTGCCTGCCTGCCTGTCTGTCTGTCTGTCTGTTTCTCTGCCGCTCTGTCTGTCTATATGTCTGTCTGTCTTGGTTTAAATCTGCCAGTCTGTATATTTATCTTCATGCAGGTCTTCATATTCATCTGTCTACCTACAAGTCTTCCTGTCTATCGACCGACTATCTGTCTGCATGCCTGTCTGTTTCTCTGTCTACAACTGAAACCAGAAGTATTTCAACAGATGACTTTTTTTCTCCGGCAGATTTTCATCGGCGCTTTCTCGATCAGCAAGGGCGACCCGTTCCGGCTGGTCTACGGCACGGATAGTTTCGGCAACACTTGTGACGAGGATAACTCGGACAGGGCAGTAGCCGGTGTCCGGAACTCTGGCCGGAATCTCAAGGGCAGACAGTCAGTATCATGATACATTCTCGTGTTTCCTGTCTGTGTATATTGTCTGCTCATGTGTCATGTGTATCCTTTCTGTTTATATGCCGCCTGTATCCTGACTGTTTATATTCCGTCTGTATCCTGTCTGTTTATATGCCGCCTGTATCCTGTCTGTTTATATCCCGTCTGTATCCTGTCTGTTTATATGCTATCTGTATCCTGTCTGTTTATATGCTATCTGTATCATGTCTGTTTATATGCCATGTGTATCCTGTCTGTTTATATGTCATCTATATCCTGTATGTTTATAGGCCCTGTGTATCCTGTCTATTCATATGCTGTGTGTATCCTGTCTATTTATATGCCGTGGTATCTTGTCTGTTTATATGCTGTGTGTATCCTGTCTGTTTATATGCCATGTGTATCCTGTCTGTTTATATGCTGTGTGTATCCTGTCTGTTTATATGCCGTGTGTATCCTGTCTGTTTATATGCTGTGTGTATCCTGTCTGTTTATACGCCATGTGTATCCTGTCTGTTTATATGCCATGTGTATCCTGTCTGTTTATATGCCATGTGTATCCTGTCTGTTTATATGCCATGTGTATCCTGTCTGTTTATATGCCATGTGTATCCTGTCTGTTTATATGCTGTGTGTATCCTGTCTGTTTATATGCCGTGTGTGTCCTGTCTGTTTATTTGCCATGTGTATCCGGTCTATATGTACTGTGTGTGTATTATGTGTATACTTTTTTTATTTTATTTTATCCTGTCTGCAGTGCTTTAGGTAAAAGTCGCAGCTTAGGGCCTCATTATCTTCGGGGGCTTAAAGGGAATTCCCATTTGTTTTCACAATTGTAAGTCCTTTACAGAATGTCGCTGTCTTCAAGGCAAGCCTAAAAGTCTCCCTTTCCCTACCCAGCTCTCCGGCCCTATGTGCTTTCAATGTCAATGCATCTTCAATGTCTTGTATCTTTTAATTTTTAATATTTTTTAAATGCAGTTTTATTTTAATATATTTTAAAGTTCTGAAAATGTTTTCAGCAGTAATTTCAGTGACTTTGCGATCACATTATTGATTATTTCTTTTGATGAAAAAATTAAACGACAAAATATTTCTATTATCCACAAATTTCAAAGGCGTTATATATTTAACGTTTAAACGTGTAATTTAACACGTTAGAGGCCTCGGGGCTTTATTTGTTTTAGGGCCTCATCAAATCTGAATCCGGCCCTGCCTGTTTCTGTACTCTGCTTGTGTATATGTCATTCATATCATATCTGTGATTCCTTCGAAGTTGGAGTGCATCTGCTTGAGAGGCAAGAAACCAGCAGTCTGCATACAAATGAGTCAGATCTGTAAAACGGATGCACATGCAACACTCAGGTTCTGGAACAGGACTACAGTCCAGAAGCGGATGAACAACCAGAACTTTCCGAGTTTATAGCTGGTGAACGCGAAGAAGAAGAAGATATCTGTGATTGCTAGGTATTCTTTCTGCATACTGCACACAGCTACTGTGTCTCTTGAGTTTATATCATCATCATCATCACGTGCCTTGCCAGCTGGGGCTGGCGATCATGCCCCTCAATAATCTGCCTGGCTCAGTTCTTGTGTTGACACCACCGCCCCCGCCCCGCCCCCGCCCCTTTTTTTTCTCCATGCTAAGCCAAAGGCTGTCTTCCTCCCCCCCCCTCTCTCTCTACCTTTCTCTTTTCCTCTCCCCCCTCTCTCTCTCTCTTTCTCTCCACAGATCTTTTTGCACATCTGTTTTACAGGTCTGGCTTATTTGTGTGTAGACTGTTGGTCTCCTTGCTTCTCAGGTAGAGGCATAATAATAGGTCGATCTAGGCTGGTCAGACTTCTGGTTGGGAAGGTGTTTCTAAGATGACCGTTGAGAGCTGTCAGTAGTTCTGGGCCTGGTGCACCACTTCAGTGTTTTTATGTTTTTGTTATCCATTATTTGACGCATGATCCATGGTTTGACTTATTTATATTTTCGTTATCCATTATTCGACGTATTATCCATGGTTAGACTGATTAAGTATTATACCGAAAGAAACTACGTTTCGTCTCGTATCTTTTGACAACAGATACCTGTTTTTTATGAACCTGGAGGAAGTGGACACCTCAATGAGGATCTGCGTCAACAAATGTCCCGAGAATAACCTGGTGACCTCGCGAGATCTCTTCGACTTCTCCCAGCAGACTGGGTCGTTGCTGTGCCGTTATGATGTTGGACTTGGCGAATACGACTACACAAATAGATCCACTCAGGGCCCTTGTCCCGTGCTACCCATCTACAAAAGGTAAGAATTGCTTATTTTGTTTCGTAGTCCTAGTCCGATAGTTTAAACATTTTAAAATAAACTACCAGTGAGAAAGATACACTGTTTATTTCGTTTTGGTCCCCCCATCCCCGTGTTAATTCGATATACTTTCTTTCCTTCTTTGTTTTGGTTCCAACGCTCCACTGAGAATTAGAGAAAAGTCGGGGGGGGGGGGGGGGGGGGGGGGGTTGTGGAGACAGCATGTCGTAACAGGTCACTAAGTAGGAGTTTGTTTGTTGAAACCGATTTGTTGAGACAAAAGGTTGCGATTTTGCAGCCTAGCTGGGAACCATATTAGAAAACTGACCATTTTGTTACGGTAAATACACGATTGTTTAATAATGCACGATCTCTCCTTCTCTCTCTTTCTCTCTCTCTCTCTCTCTCTCTCTCTCTCTCTCTCTCTCTCTCTCTCTCTCTCTCTCTTTCCCTTTCTCACTATCATACCGCTGACACTTTGTCTTTATTTCAAGCACATTGTTCACTACTTCTAACCCACCACACCTGACCCACGAGTCTCCGCTCTATCGACAGCGCTCCCCTCCTCAACCGCTGCATCCCCTCTGACCTGGTCCACATCAAGGACTGGCTGAAGACCAACGTGGCCAACAACATCATCGCCTACATCAACAACAGCTCCATCTTCCACAAAGCCTTGAGGGACTTATACGCCAGCTGGACTATCATCATCGCCCTGTGCTTTCTGGCCGCAGGTGAGTTTGGATGCATGAACTCCTAAAGCAGGGCTGTTCAACTCAGTTACTCAGGGGATCACTTGGGGGATCAATCAGGGGATCACTCAGGGGATCACTCAGGGGATCACATTGTTTTATGTGGGGATCAAATTGTTGTAAGTGGGGATCACATTGTTGTAAGTGAGGATCGTCACCGACCAGAGGCGTGTGCTCTAGCATAAAAAGATCATTAATACAATACAAATGGCAGTTATCCGCGGGCCACTTACTAGGCCTTCGCGGGCCAGATTTGCATCTAGTAACTGATCGCAAGCGGTTTCTCTTGTGTTTTATTTAGGGGAAAAAAGATGGAGGACATTGTCAACAGTTCCTCACATATTGTTTTTTTTCCCTCCTTCGTCTGAGAATCCTAAACAATGTTATCCCTTGTCTGTGATCGGTGGAGAGGGACATGTTTGAGTTTGTTCTTCTTCTTCTTCTTCATTATTCCTAGCGCTTGGGGTTCATCTCTGCAGATATCACCCGCCTCCATTCATCTCTGGGACTGGCCTTCTCTCTCGAGTTGGTGACTTTAAGTGTTTGTAGGTCTGTCTGGATGTTGTCTCTTTGCTGTCTTCTTGATCTATCTCGTGGTCTACTCTCATTCAGCTCTTTAGTCTACGCAGTCTTTTTCTTTTCTTTTTTGTATCTGTCATTCCCGCCATATGCCAAAAACATCACCCCTATGTTAGGATCGAACTGGTACACAAACACGCTTTTAATACCACGCCTTTGTGCCACGCCATCTTTCCACGAGTGCCAGTCAATATCTATGAATTACTGCTATTATTACTTCAATACTAGAATGTCGAGACGTGCGTCAACGCCTGGCTGCCTTGAAACAGATTTTCCGTCATATCCAGTCACCAAACGATCGAGTAGCAACTATATCTGGCTGTAGTGACGTCCATTCTTCCTCTGACATAATTTTGTTTTTCTTAAATCCCCGTCTTCAATAACATTACATGAAAACATGAAAATGAGGACGCTGAAGAAAGGAAATAATATTCCTAGCCTGTAATAAGAAAAATTATTCCTTTGTGATACCCCAGAAAGTGACGTAATCCTCTCAAGTTCTGCGCTCTGTTTCCGTTGTTAGCTCCCCCTTATGTTTCTGCTTCTAACTTTCTGTCTGCACTTTAATATTAAGCTAAATTAAAATTGCACAGCGGGTGTATCTTTCATAAAATTTTATCAATGGCATTGCAGCTTTATGCTTATTACGTGATTGATATCTGAACGTATACGTAAATCCTTGTATCTTCTGCATCTGTTTTTGCAAAAATAGTGCATTCACCCCCGGATCTCAAAACTATGCCGCCATATAAACGGCAATTCGCCAAATGAAAATGTTATTTCTCCCCGTGTGTTGACTGTGCATGTCAATACAAGATTAACTGACGCGCAGAGTCTTCCATTTAGAGCAAACACAAAATAAAAATAAAAATGTCCAGTCGTGGTTTGGGCAGTGAATAATGAAAAATAAATAGCCGCGAGACAACTAAAGCTAAGATAAGATCGGGTGGAGAGTTCCATGACGTTGTCTGGAGTGCGACAGTTGCTGCGGTGCCATTTTCTGCTTTCCTCTGTCGTACGCTTTTTTTTTTTTGGTACATGAAGACTGATCATTCATCATCATCATGTTCTGTTGTGTCATTGTGTATCACATAGGTCTGGCAGTTGATTCCTCCAGTTGGATCTACCGTGTGCAGTCATGCCGATATTATGAATGAAATTTCACCACCAGATTCAATCCGTTTATTTCCTTTTGTGTGTTTGTGTGTGTGTCCCTGCTTGGTGATTCTCTGCTGGTTGCTTTTCAGGATGTGTCCAATATAGCGACATTTTCTTTATCTTATAACTATCACTATAACCTGTCTCAGAAAGCTGCTCAAAATCTAATGACACGATAAGATCCCAAACACTGCGGTTCTTGAAATGGCAAACCTGCCTAGCATCCACACGATACTGAAGAATTATCAGCTGCGTTGGGCTGGTCACCTAACCCTCATAGCAGACTATCGCCTCCCAAAGAAAGTATTTTGTGGCGAGCCCTAACAAGGATAGAGGTCCCATGGAGGACAGAAAAAGTGCTATAAGGACACTCTCAAGACTGCTCTCAATTCTTTTGGCATCAAAACAGCGACGTGAGAGGCCGCTGCACAAGACTGTTCTAAAGAGCGTACGTCCCTCAGACATGGTGCATCGGCCTGTCAGGCAGCAGAGGTTGCACAGGCAGAGAAACGGAGGCAGACTAGAAAGAATCGTACTGCTAATCCCACACTTATGGCGGTTTCCATCTGTTGTCCGCACTGCTCAAGAACTTTCCAAGCTCATATCTGACTAACCATTGATCATTAATACTTTGGATAAAAGTGGTCCTCATCACTCGTGATGGACGAACATGTTGTTGTTATCGATCGCCTAGACGTTTCTGTTATATCTTTACCCCTCTTGAATTATTCCTATTTTATGTTCAACATTTCCCTCAAGCGGTTGATTTTAAATACGTTTAACCTTCTTTCCGTGTCATTGGTGGTTTTCCAATTTTTCACTCCGATATGGTAACACTGAAATAACATTACAATTAAATATGTACAGAACGATAGACTTTCCTAATAATTTTCCTCTGTTACAATTCATTGCTAAAGATTCATCATCATCATCTCCCAGTTCTGCTGTTAAGGAAGGAATGGTTGCTAGCCTAAGCTCTTTGAGTGGTACTGGCTGTTGTTTTTCCACCTGATACCCATGTTGGTTGCGGGGCCTCATTTGGGTTCCGGGGCCTCATGTGGATTCTGGTGCCTCGTGTGGGTTCTAGTGCCTCATGTGGGTTCCAGGGTCTTATGGTTTCAGGGCGTCGTGAGTGTGTGTGTGTGGGGGGGGGGGGGGGTAATAGGTCCATAGAAGGCTACCAATTAGGGGCTTGCTGAAATGGGATGTGTTGTACCAAAAGACGCGGATATCACAGCATAGCTGCAAACCACAACACAATGTGCCAACGGCTCTTTTAAAGACGAACGCCGAAGAAAAAGTTCTATATGCATTAGCAGCGTTTTCCCGCCCATTTTCGTCTTCGGCTCTTGATTCTCTCGTCAGATCTGAGATGAATGGTCCGTTCAAAATTGGGGGGTTTAATAATTCATACAGTCAAACCGGAAGAGTTGTCCTTCGTAATACGATGCCGCAGTAAATGAGACACGTTTGAGGCAGGCTGGACAAGTATCTGGTTACGTCGTTATCTGCAAATGTAAAATGTGTTAAAGAAAGAATGGCGGGATTTCATATGATGAAAATACACCATTTAATCTATTTTAATTACTTTGGTTTAGAAAGTGGGGACTTTTGGGGGCTGTGGTAAAAAAGTTCTAAGCAGGCGCTCTGGAATCTTAGCCTCATAAAGTTTGAGAGAAGAGTGAAAAAAAAAAAAGGGGGGGGGGGGAGTCTTATTCAAGAAAGTTGTGACCCTTCCTCCCCTTAACTTTTGGGGCAGCTAATTAGGAATGTTTCCTTCGAGGTCACGGGCGGTATGTTGACCACACCCTGTCGAGCGAAGTCTGGCCTACGAAATTATAGGTCCACCACGATAAGCTTCATAGCAGGTGGAAATAAGTTTATTTCTCGTGCATTCCTCTGTGAATCGCTTGGTATAAAATTAAATGTCGTACTCTGTCTAAGACAATTCTAACTTGTGTCTGCTTGCATCTACCAATTAACCATTTTGTGTTTGTTTCAACAGCTTTCTCAATTTTTTTGGTTCTACTGATCCGATTTTTGGCTTCAATTGTGGCATGGCTCATTGTCGCATTTGCAGGAATGGCCAGTTTGGGTGAGTTTTTGTTGTTGTGGCTTTCCATATGCTAATCCAAAATAAAATAGCTATCTTTATATAATCAGAGGAAGGTCTTGGATGGCGCAAGCTGAAGACACAATAAGACTTGTGTGCAGGCTTGATAAATTTGTGCAAGGTCAGGAGTGGGTCAAAGTGTCCGAGCAAGTTTCAGACTTGCATAGGGTTCTTATCAATTTAGATCGTGAGTGCATGCATTGGCCAGCTGGCGCTGCAGAATCAAAAGTTCAACATATGATTCATGATAGTTCCTGCCCAAGTGATGTGATTATCTATATAGATGGCTCTGTGTTGAGGGGCAGACCTTCAGGTGGTTCTGTGTTGAGGGGCAGACCTTCAGATAGCTCTGTGTTGAGGGGCAGACCTTCAGATGGCTCTGTGTTGAGGGGCAGACCTTCAGATAGCTCTGTGTTGAGGGGCAGACCTTCAGATAGCTCTGTGTTGAGGGGCAGACCTTCAGGTGGCTCTGTGTTGTGGGGCAGACCTTCAGATGGCTCTGTGTTGAGGGGCAGACAAAGTGAATGGGGGTTCATAGCAAAAGGCTAATGGACGTTGCCTAGTGCAATAAAGCCTGGCATGGGATATCACAATGCCTAGTTTGAGAATGTAGGTGGAGGCAGTCACTGCTGCATTCCGCTGGTTTGAGAATCAGCAGTATACATATACCATGATTGTAACTGACTCACAGAGCATGTTGAGAAAGGTGAAGATAGGCATGCTCCGTGCAGAGTGGCAAGCATCACTTCAGAGGTACCGGGTAGTTAACAACATTCATTATTCAACATTCATTCAACATTCTTTCATTATTTATATTGTTACTAACATTGTTTCGTTAAAATATTGGATTTATTCTACCCCTGGTAAAAGATTCTTAGAGCCATTACTTAAAGCTTAATGTAATTACTATTTTGAAGAGCATTAGTTAAAACAACAACTGTGTGTGACGGAACAAATACAAATCTATTCTCACCCTTACATCTTTGTGCTGATCCTCAGTGGGGACATCATTTATGTGGTGGACATTCATCTCCAACAAGAACAAGCTGGACAAGGAGGAGGAGCTGAAGATCCCACTTCTTGAGGTGGACATCAACAGCGAGTTTGCCTTCCTGACTTTTTCTGTGGCTGGTACAGCTCTAACTGTGAGTACCTACACAATCTTTTGTCCAGTACATGAGTCACACACTTTCTTGGAGATTTTAACGCTCACTGACATTATGCCAGAAAATCACCTAAGTGCAATTTGTATTTTTTAGTTTCACTTAACTGCATTTTGACCTTGGCTTCCAGGTCAACCCAGCCTCGAGTTGGTACCGGATGCAGTCCAGGAGAGTAAAGGCGGCAAGCGTGATGCGTCGATTGGTCTATAAAATATATGTCCAGCCCTTTATGCCCTATACGCCTAAAGGCGTGGAAACGGGTCCTTTACTTTTTTTTTTACTAACTGCATTTTCTGGGCTGTTATTTGTCACTTTACCACACACCAACAGCTCACATGTGAATTCTTACTCCACATATGACAAAATTAATTATTACTTTTCATACAGCTACATATTTTTTATTTGCCTCAGTGTAATTTTTCAGAGAAATCATTCTGTTTTAAGTGCAATTTTCTTGAAACAAAGATTGAAAACTTTAGGTGACTTTTGTGTTATCCCTACGAATGTTTGCTATGTTCAGCATAAAAAAATCAACTGTAATGAAAAGCATAACTTGTTGACTTCTCAAGAAAATCGTAATCACAAATGACAACGGACATTAATACAACTATATCTGATGTGACTAACAGAAACTCACAAACAGCGTCTCATCTTGCAAGCGAAAACATTTTGGTCATGTTTTTTCTTGAGCTATAGAACTAACTGGGAACAACTGCTGTTGATAGCCCGCTTATCTGGTAGGCATAGGTTCAAATCCTCATGAAAGAAGATTACTTTTTATGTAATCTGAGTTTTGAGGTCGACCTGAAAATATTCTGAGATAAATGAGATAAAATATACATTAGTATTATGACACTATAGCCATAAAATGATATTTTATAGTACATTAGTCTACATCAGGAAAATTGGCTCGTAAACAGCATCTTGTCCTGAAAGCTGAGGTATCTTGGCCGTGTTAAAGGTCATGATGTTCTGGAGAAAGCGGGGATGGAAAGTACACTTTCAGAAAAAAGAGGCAGAGGCAGACCTTGGCGAAGGTGGATACAAGACATTGAAGATGCATTGGCTATGAAAGCACATAGGGCTGGAGAATTAACTAAAGAGCAACTTTCAGGTGTGCCGTGACAAGAGAGACATTCTATCTGAAAGGCCCTGCTGACTGATGATGCTGATGACTATTCTATATTGTCCAAGAAAGAGCGTACTCAGGTCTATAAGAAAGCATTTCATGTTGTTTCTATGACATCCTTTCCACAGGTGACCCTCCTCCTGATCATTGTTGCCCTGAGAAAGAAGATTGCCCTGGTGGGCTACTTGCTGAA
Source organism: Candidula unifasciata (assembly GCA_905116865.2). NCBI lineage: Eukaryota > Metazoa > Mollusca > Gastropoda > Stylommatophora > Geomitridae > Candidula > Candidula unifasciata. The sequence continues at coordinate 1,434,161 of CAJHNH020001024.1, forward strand.
GGAAGCGGGTTCCTGCGTGTCCTACATGCCAATGTTGTTGCTTCAGCCTGTGTGGACTTTTATCTTACTACTGATGTTTTTCGTTTACTGGGTCACTGTGCTGGCTTTCTTGTGTACTGCAGGTCAGTTTTTTTCTATTTGCAGTTTATCAGTTTCTTCTTTTCCTACTTGTCTTCTTTTTTAGGAGCTTCATTAGCATAGTTAAGAGTGCTTTCATACTGTTATGTTTGTATGGGATTCAGTTCCTGATAATATTTTAACTCTTTCAGTCATAAGTAGGAGGAGCCGTGGTGATGTAGTGGCTGAACACCCATTTACGGGCCACAGGTCTTTGGTTTCAAATTTGTATGAGTCAGATTTTTTTTGTTGCCCGTGGCTCGGCCCAGCCTAAAATGGGTACCAGAATGTTGATCACATCACTCATTGATTTCCGATTCTTCTTCAGCCTTCTATCTCCCAATAGGCCCTCAACCATCTCACACTAGATTGTTCTGTTCTTCGCTATAGCAGTACAACTTATATGATGATATATTTCCATTTTCCTTATATTTAACTCTTTGAGTCCCAGGGGGTTCAGCATCACAGGCCCAGGGGGTAGTCAAGAAAGAAATAACATCTGCGCATCATGCGTTCATTGGGCTTCTAGGTAGGAACTTATGAAGGTATGATGCCTTCCTTGGGACTCCAAGAGCTAAAAGGCATGTATATTTTAGTTTTCTGAGATTATGTGGTGTAATTTAAAATTGTAGGGGCTTCCGGGCATTATATAGCTTAGGGCTGTACAAGTCCGAGCCTGCTGAAATCAAATATACTCATTGTGCCAGATTTGTCTTAATGTGGACTGGTCTTGCTGGTCACATTCATCATCATCATCATCAGCTGTGATTCTCACACCTACATAAATCACTGTGTAACATTATCATCTGAACAGTCAGAAAGGTTAGTTAGTTAGTTGGTCTTTTCTCATGGTGCATAGGGCGGAGGTCATAGCTCTTCATGTCTGGCAGTTCATTGCCACCTGGTTTAGGTCTTGGATAGTCAAAAAGGGTACAACAGAATATTTTAGTGCCTTTGTTGTTTATCCTTTTCCAGATGGTAATTTTGAGCTATGGGGACACATTACCAGATGGAAGTGTGCTATGGGGAGGTATTACCAGATGGAAGTGTTGTGCTATGGGGAGGTATTACCAGATGGAAGTGTTGTGCTATGGGGAGGTATTACCAGATGGAAGTGTTGTGCTATGGGGAGGTATTACCAGATGGAAGTGTTGTGCTATGGGGAGGCATTACCAGATGATAGTGTTGTGCTATGAGGAGGCATTTCCAGATGATAGTTTTGTGCTATAGGGAGGCATGGGAATTCCAGGATGTGTTTATGTCGAGTGTTACCAGAAACACTCAACCTGCACTCAGCAAAAGTCTTCCACATTTTACAGCAGGAGATTTCAGGACTGTTGTTGTCATCACAAGTATTTAGTGAGCTTCTTCTCAGAATCTCAGCTCTCAATCTTTCTGCAATCATTTGTTCTGCAATCATTTGTTCCCCAATTATTTCTTTATTGCCGAGTGCCTGTACTCCCCAACATATTGTCAATATCTGATGTTTGACTACTTTTAGCAGTCGGCGTCTGTGGCTTAGGCGTTGTGGACGTAATGCTGTGGTGCGAAGTTCGATTCCATTGATTTGTCTTTCGTGGTTTTAACAGTTGTACCGACAGCTTCCGTTCAGGAAGCAGTGGCAAACTACTAAACATAAAATGTGCCTAGAAAAACTACTAGTTCCAAAAAATGCTGCGGTTGGTTCTGCAACATCCTGTAAAGGGGACACAACTAACTTGTTTACCTGGTCTTCTTTAAATTTTTTTGTGTTAAAATCTCTTCTTATTTTATTTACAGAAAATATATTTCCAGAATAAACATGTGTCCTATTTTTGTCCCACCAGAGACGCCCAGTGTGACGGAGCTTGGTTTTGTGACTTTCAAGGAGCACGAAACTGTGTCTTACTTCTGGTGGTATCATCTTGTTGGCTTGATCTGGGTCAGCGAGTTTATTATCGCCTGCCAGTCATTTATTATTTCTGGAGCAGTAGCACGCTGGTATTTTACCAGGTAAGGGGGTCGCTGACATTAATTAAATTTATCTTTTTAATTAGTTAAAAATTAGATGTCTGAGAAGGGTTGCTGGAGTGACCAGAAAAGATAAAATTAGTAATGGGGTTGTAAGAGAAAAAGTCGGTACAGAACTCAAATTCTAAATTACAGCAAAGATGCCAATCAAATGGTTTGCCCACTTAAAGAGAATGCCTTGTGGTGCCGTACAATACAAGGTATACACCAAAAACAGTAGAAAGGTGCAGAGCACAAGGTAGACCAAGAAAAGAGGAAAAATAACATCAGAGAAACTCTACAACAGCACGATGTGTATACGGTCAGGGTGGCAAGAGGAGCAGGAAGCAGTACTGATCTCCTTTGACAAAAGAAGCAGTGAAAGAAGAAGATCAAGAAAAAGAAGAAGAACGAGAAGAAGAAGAAAAAGAGTTAATTCAGTGCAGTGTTTCCCAATACTAAAATAAAATAATTTTGATGCAAACAAGTTTTTGCGGTTGATCTGACAAGTATAGTATAGTATACTGTCTCATCTATTACATTTGATAAAGTTTACATCTTCATTTTATATAACAAAAAAGGAATCATCGTTTCTTCTTTTGGTTTCATTATTAAAAAGTCTTTTGCACATTGTGGTGTGGTTTACAGCTTAGCTATGATATTTCCGCTTTTCAACTAAACACATCGTAACATCGTATTAATCACTCTAATTAATCACCCCTGACAACACACAGTGTGCTTTTTGAAAGCAGGTTTTTTTTGGGTTTTTTTTTTTAATTCCTTAATTTGGCTCTGGACCAGGCGTAAAATAAATGCTTAAAATGTAAATACAAAACAAAACCACACGCTGGATTTTTTTACTGCAATTGTTACCACAGGAGTTGTATACTAGCCAGATGTTTCTTCTGTTTGCAAACAATGGGATTGGTTATACCAACTGCAATGACCTCAGCATATTTCAACCATGGTGGTTGTGAGTGTGATAAATTACAGTGAATGTGTGCTCCGTCTTAGTCATGTGCCTGAAGTCTAGCATAGCATTATCATCAAGTGGCAGTTTCTATGCACAGCGTTGCTCTCATCATAAATTTACCTGAAGAAAGCGAGGTCTCTCGACCAGTTCTCCTGCATCAGGCACTCTCCTACCCTCGGTGTCACTGATTTCAAGTGCCCATCTTCATGCTGGTTGGCCCCTGCCCCTCTTTCCTGATACCATGCCTTCTGCTATTATTCTTTCCAATTATAAAGTGGTGCTTGATATGGACAATAATATTTCACTGGTTGAGATGAGGTGCTGTTTACAAGCGTAGTCTGTGTTTTATAAAATAATTTGGCTCATTTCTCTAGATTAGTTGTCTCCCATGTCCAGAATGTTTACTAACTAGTTTGTTTCCATTTCACAATGTGCTCTGCTATTATATTTCCTTACTGGCCCTCTGTTATACCAGCGTAGGTTGACTGGCATCTCTACTGAGGCTGGTATTTACAGTCAGACTTCACATATAGAGTCATACTTCACATATAGAGTCAGACTTCACATATAGAATCATACTTCACATATAGAGTCATACTTCACATATAGAGTCATACTTCACATATAGAGTCATACTTCACATATCATATAGAGTCATACTTCACATATAGAGTCATACTTCACATATCGAGTCATACTTCACATATTGAGTCATACTTCACAAATAGAGTCATACTTCACATATAGAGTCATACTTCACATATAGAGTCATACTTCACATATAGAGTCATACTTCACATATAGAGTCATACTTCACATATAGAGTCAGACTTCACATATAGAGTCATACTTCACATAAGAGTCATACTTCACATATAGAGTCAGACTTCACATATAGAGTCAGACTTCACATATAGAGTCAGACTTCACATATAGAGTCATACTTCACATATAGAGTCATACTTCACATATAGAGTCATACTTCACATATAGAGTCATACATTCTGTAATTGGGGGTTTGGAATTGGATGGCCTTGTATCTTGAGGGTGTCAATTTCCTGTCATTGTTTTTTTCAGTTCGGATATTTCTGGCATGGCTAAGTAAAGTTCCTACTACGCCATATATACACTGGATGGGTGCAAGCTTGTGTACATTTGTTTGCTGGCTCATCCATGTTTCTTTTTTATGATCCAAGCTACTATGACATATTCTGAATTAATCAAGTAACAGAAAGTGTATTGATCGGCACCCATAGAAAGAAATAGAAAGATAGAAGAACACACTAGACTCTTTCTAACAGTCAATTAATAAACATCCTTACATATTTTTTCAGAGACAAGAGTCAACTTGGCTTTCCTATCTTGGGCACCTTAGGTCGTCTCATTTTATTCCATCAAGGTTCGGTTGCATTCGGAGCTTTGATACTTACAATTGTCAAAGTCCCCAGATCAATACTTATATTTATAACTAAACGGTAAGTGTGATTGATTGCTGTATATTTTCTTATCACTGTTAAAGTCACAAGTACAACTGACATGTTCTTTTTGTTATGATAAAAAATTTGAACCAAAATAAATATTTTTAAAAAGTTACAGACATTTTTTTTTACACAAACAGGATCATTGTTTTAAAAAATGCCAGCTCCATGAGGATCTGAACCCACGACCTTCAGATCCACTTTTGTGTTGATGGTTTAAATTGTTTCTGAAGTGTCTTTTGTCTTCTTTACTGTGTAAAGCATCTAGATATTGTCTACTTTTCTGCTGTTTGATGAAATCTTGTTTATCCTCCTTTTCTTCTGCGTTGTGTATTCTGTTTCTACTTTTTCTGTTGTCTAATGTGTTCTACCGTTTCTGTTTTCTGATGTTTCTGTGTCATCTGTTGCCTGATGCATGTGGTTGTTTTAACCTTCAGTGTTGTCTAGGGCATCTTACTGTTTCTACTTTATCCATTCTCTGGTGTTGTTATGTTTCGTGTTGCCTTTTTTACTTTATCCACTGTTTGTTGTATCTATTTTCACTTGTTTCTTATGTATCTTGATGTTATCTGTTTTCTGCTTTCCTTGTTACCTCATGTTTCCAAGTTGTTTCTACTTTCTCTCTTGTCTGATGTATCCTGTTTTCTCTACTCACCCTGTTATCTGGTTCTTCTACTTTCTCTCTTGTCTGATGTATCCTGTTTTCTCTACTCACCCTGTTATCTGGTTCTTCTACTTTCTCTCTTGTCTGATGTATCCTGTTTTCTCTACTCACCCTGTTATCTGGTTCTTCTACTATCTCTCTTGTCTGATGTATCCTGTTTTCTCTACTCACCCTGTTATCTGGTTCTTCTACTTTCTCTCTTGTCTGATGTATCCTGTTTTCTCTACTCACCCTGTTATCTGGTTCTTCTACTCTCTCTGTTGTCTGATGTATCCTGTTTTTTCTACTTACCCTGTTATCTGGTTCTTCTACTCTCCCTGTTGTCTGATGATTCTGCTTTTTCTATTATCTGAATGTTTCTTAATCTATTTTTTGTTTTAACCTTTTCCTGTTGTCTGATTTGTCCTATTCTATCCCATTTTTTTCATGTTTCTTGTGGAGTCCTCTCTTACACCCCTCTCTCTCTCTCTCTCTCTCTCTCTCTCTCTCTCTCTCTCTCTCTCTCTCTCTCTCTCTCTCTCTCTCTCTCTCTCTCTCTCTCTCTCTCTCTCTGTTTCTCTGTTATTTGAGAAAACATAGTGTCTGATCTTTTGAGATCTTTACAAATGACTTTAAAAAGCTTATATAACTTCTTTTATTGTTTCACAGAATGAAGAATTCTGAAAATGCCTGTGGCAGATTTTGTCTCCGATGTTGTTGCTGCTGTGTGTGGTGTGTGGATAAGTGCCTACGATATCTGTCATCGAGTGCATACACTGTTGTTGGTAAGTTGTGTGTTTGTTTGGCTGATTCATATTACAGGAGTTCCCAAACAAGGAAAGGGAGAGTTCAGACATGCTGAGGGACAAAAGTTGGTAAATCATTCCTCCGCCCAATAGTTTTAAGGGTCAGTTGAGCCATCATTCCTCTGTCTATCCCCTCATTGCCCACCCCCCCCCCCCCCCCCTTTTTCTTTCAAACCATGTGTAGAAGTTCTCTTTGAAGAATGTGTTTATAAATTTCATATTATTTCAAATATAGTATTATATTTTCTTGCCATTCAGTGTACCATAATAAAAGTGAAAATCAAAATAAGAAAATTTAGGAGGAGGGGAATAAGAAGGAGGAGGAAAATGGAAACGCTAGCTTCTGTTAACAATTAAAATTAAGTACACAACTCATTAATTTCTAACATAACTATTGTGTTACTCTCCACATTATTATCATCATATATTACCTCTGTACATGCAGCTAACGATATCAACTCTAGGATAAATTAGTTTCAGCTGTCATTAAACAAATAACAAATAATTTGTGTTTCTTTTCAACCTGCCAGATTTTTTACATCTGACAGTCGAGTATACTAAGTACTTTACTTAAAGAAATAATATATTAAAGGTATTGAATATACATGAAAGAACAGTATACTATTAAATAATATGAAAACTAACTAGAACATTTTTTTATTTTATCTACAGCAATTAATGGCAAAAACTTTTGCACATCTGCCAAAAAGGTGAGTGGTTTGTTTGTAATTATTGTGTAAGATGTTTTACAGTAATTCTTGTTACGTTTGTGTGAATTGGCATGTCTGTGTGTAAACTGCATAATTAACATAATTGCTTCCAACATAAACATAATTAAGAGGATGTAAAAAGTTGTGATTTCAATTGCAAGTTGTTAAAAGCCAATGTCTTGAACATCATCAAGTGCTTTGGGCATTATTGCCTCTCCACAAATATCATTGTCTTCATATTCAGTGCTTTTCCTTAAAAGGATAGTTAGTGTTAAGGTATACAGTTAAACTGTGAAATCTGCGCCTTTCAGACCAACGCATGTGATTTCAGTAAACTCCAATTTAGTCACTTTATTATGACATGCTTTTTAAGAGACACTGGTTCTAATCTATTCCCAACCCCTCAAATAGAACCCAGGATCCACACAGAGAGCTGTCATTATCAAGAACAATATATATAAATTACAAAGTGAAAATAAATTCAGCACAATATAGGACACTGAGTTGATACTGTCGCTAGTCGCTCGCCTGCCAACCAAGGGCTCTGGGTTCAAATATTCATCATGGTAGATTTTTAAAAATAACCTAGGTTTCCAGATTGACCCAGACTCTTTGTCTTTAGCGTTTCAACGGCTGTAAACTCCAGCAGAAAGTCCTGCTTGTTCTTCCATTTCTGGATTTTAGTTTTGTTCCAGAACTTGAGTTTTGCGTGCACATCCATTTTACAAATTTGGCTCGTTTCTATGCAGACTGCTGGCATGTACATTTGACTTTGAAGGAAACCCTAATTAGTTGACTTTTATGACATTGGCAGGGGTTCTATTCTTGTTGTTCCCCCCCGAAACGGGGCCCTGAAAAGACACTAATTTGACCCAAGTACCAGGAAAAGCGTTAAAAAAAGTGAAGGAGACCGGATCATACTGCCCTTATCAGGGCTGTGTGCTGACTAATTTATACAAATATGCCCCAAGCCCTACATGCTTACTTCATCTAAAGCATTAAATCGGTTCTTTATAGCACAGAGCTACACTACTGTCTTTTCTTTATAGCACAGAGCTACACTACTGTCTTTTCTTTATAGCCAAGAGCTACACTACTGTCTTTTCTTTATAGCACAGAGCTACACTACTGTCTTTTCTTTATAGCACAGAGCTACACTACTGTCTTTTCTTTATAGCACAGAGCTACACTACTGTCTTTCCTTTATAGCACAAAGAAACACTACTGTCTTTCCTTCACTGCACAGAGCTACACTACTGTCTTTCCTTTATAACACAAAGAAACACTACTGTCTTTCATTCACTGTACAGAGAAACACTACTGTCTTTTCTTTATAGCACAGGAAAACACTGCTGTCTTTTCTTTACAGCACAGAAAAAAAACTACTGACTTCTAATCTAAATAATATATGTTGATGAAATAAGACCACTAAAATCGTCTCTCTGTTTTATTCAGGGCTATGGTGTGTTGATGGGAAATGAACTGCGTGTGTCAGCGGTCGATGGTGCTGCCGATTTTATTCTCTTCCTGGGCAAAGTCTCTGTGATGACTGCCACAACGGCTATTGGTGTCATCTGGTTTAAGGTGAGTTCAACATGTTTTTATGAATTGTATTTAGAGATATTTACTGGTTAGTCTTTTTTTTAAATGTGTTTCTGTTTAATTCTCTTTTTAAATGATAATTTTGCTTTGGAATCAATCGCTTTGACTGCACACTAATATCAGAAGTGCTGCTGTAATTTTGGATAGATGACAAAACAAGGTTTCCGCACTGTGCAGTAACTTTTGATAGATGACAAAATGAGGTTTCCACACCGTGCAGTAACTTTGGCTAGATGACAAAATGAGGTTTCCGCACCCTGCAATTAGCAGGTGCCCTGACAAAAAGAAAACTTGTATGGCGGCTCAAAAGTGCATACTTCTAGTTTAGGAGCATAATAATAATAATAATAATGTTCTGAATGGCAAGTAAATATAAAAATATATATGCAATAATATTAAATGAATAATCAAATACTTTAAAAGAGAATTTCTAAACATGGTTAAAGAGTGCTGCTTAGCCCACTTAGAATGGGGGAGAGGGGGGAGGCATAAACCCCTGCTCAGTAGCAAAAGCTAAGACCTAAAAGGTGTGTCATAATTACATATGCTGTAAACATTCCGTGTTGAATAGGTTTCCATTTATATATATAGTTTATGTTTATCAAATTTAAATTTTTATATATTTTTTTTTGGTTCTATGGTATGGAAATTATCTTTGTTATTATGATTCGGTTAATGAATTTGTTTCATTTATTTCCAGAGTTACGATGAGCTCCATTTTTATGCTGTCCCGGTGCTGCTGGTGTCCATCTTGTCATTCTTCATCGCTCACTGCTTCCTTTCAACATACCAGGTTGGTCTTGATAAATGTCATAGTTTTATATCTAACCTTTATTACTCTTCCTCACTTAAATCCAAGTCCTTGCGCAAGTCACTTTCATCCAAAAACGCTACAAGTACAATCTCAAAACCGCTCTCAATTCTTTTGGCATCAACACAGCGACGTGGGAGGCTGCTGCACAAGACCGTTGCTGAATGGCGTACGTCCCTCAGACATGGTGCATCGGCCTGCCAGGCAGTGGAAGTTACACAGGCAGAGAAACGGAGGCAGACTAGAAAGAATCGTATCGCTAATTCCACACTTACTGCGGCTTTCATCTGTTGTCCGCACTGCTCAAGAACTTTCCAAGCTCATATTGGACTAATCAGCCACCTTCGTACTCATAATCATTGATCATTACTTGTTTGGATGAAAAGTGATCTTCATCACTTGTTACTGACGACCAACAGAAAACACACACACACAAAACAAAAATGGATATCTAACCTTTGTTTCTTGGGTATTTAATAAACAGAACCAGTATAAAAGCAACTTGCCCATTATTTTTTAAAGGAAGTAAAACAAAAAAACAAACAAACAATTATATTTCACAAATATGTGATGGATTTATGTGTGAAACAAAATACAGTATTAATTTTTGAAGAAAAAATGAAAAACTTATGATAATGAATATTGAAGTGAAAGAAGTAACATATTTTTACCAGCAAAAGATATTCTCGGACACCATAAGTAAAGAGTGGAAGAGGCAGGCTCAGAGGCACTTGGAGGCAGGCTCAGAGGCACTTGGAGGTGAACCTTTGAGGCTTAACTCAATGCTAGACGAAGGAGAAAACTGGAGATAGAAGGCATTCGGGAATTCCAGACTTGTCCCTTAAACCATATATGGACAAGTTCTGCACACAGGTTTGTGGCATGAGACTGTCCCGAAGTGGGACTCAGACGCAGGACGTAACCGACTCTTGACTTTGAGGTTATGGTCAATCTGTAGGCCACTAGAAGTTCAGAGAAAATCATGCTAGTGGCAGGGTCAAAACTAAGGATGGAAAAACGCCTGAGGAGAATGTTTTTGGCACGGATTTTGTGAGGGTGGTATGTGAAAATGAGAATAGGTCTGTTGTGGTGACATTTAGGCTTGGAAACAAGAGCCTCAGCATGATGTATAGACCGTGCTCGCTGAAAAGCAGCAGAAAAGACATCTTCAGGATACCCCTGAAACTGGAAGAAGTTCAACATTTCTAGGCTATTTTTGTGAAAGTCGTCGTTCTCCTGGCATAGTGTGGGAAGGGGTAGAAGCTGGAAGAAAGGAATGGAGTCGTTGCATGAAGAGGGATAAGAGGACGTGTAGAGAAGAAAAGCATGGGAATCAGTAGGCACATAGTACACAGAGGTGATGAGGCCTTCAGAATCCACGGTGACAGTGAGATCCAGAAAATAGGCAACGATGGTGAAATGCTGGAAGTACATCGGATGCTTGGATGGAAGTTGGAGAAAAAAAGAATGAATTCCTGTAGCTCAGGTAGGGGCATATCGTTGACACCGATGCAGTTATCGATATAGCTCAGGGAGCCTACCCATATTGGCATTACGTATCTGATGCTCGAGGTAGCCCATAAAAAGGCAGACATAGATCGGTTCCATCTTGGTGCCCGTAGCAACTCCGCTGATCTAGTTAAAATATTGGCCATTAAATTAAAAAGAGTTGAGAGTAAAAAGACTGAATTAAGAGTCCACGACTCACATCCGTAAGTTGCCACGGAAAAGATGCAAGATCTCAAAAAGTTCTTTTTGCTGTTTAGATTGTGCATTGCTACAGCAAGTTTTTTTTCCCTGACTTCTTTTGTGCAGTGGCCATAGTTGTTCCTTATTGAGCCTAACTGTAAAAAATCTGACATTTTCAATATCTTCATTGTCGCTTTTAATACGTGGTTTGTGTGCTGTGTTCACTCTGGATATTAATCAAGTTTTTTGTTTGTTCAGATTCTTGAATACATTCTCTCTTTACCGGGCTTTTTGACAGAAAAATTAATTTTTCCTAATCCTTGCACACTGTTGGAAAGGAGAACTTCATTACCTGCATTTTTAAGTTCTGGGATGTGTCTACCTCCAGTTTTAAGTTCTGGGATGTGTCTACCTCCAGTTTTAAGTTCTGGGATGTGTCTACCTCCAGTTTTAAGTTCTGGGATGTGTCTACCTCCAGTTTTAAGTTCTGGGATGTGTCTACCTCCAGTTTTAAGTTCTGGGATGTGTTACCTCCAGTTTTAAGTTCTGGGATGTGTCTACCTCCAGTTTCAAGTTCTGGGATGTGTCTACCTCCAGTTTTAAGTTCTGGGATGTGTCTACCTCCAGTTTTAAGTTCTGGGATGTGTCTACCTCCAGTGTTTCCAAGTTCTGGGATGGTCTACCTCCAGTTTTAAGTTCTGGGATGTGTCTACCTCCAGTTTTAAGTTCTGGGATGTGTCTACCTCCAGTTTTAAGTTCTGGGATGTGTCTACCTCCAGTTTTAAGTTCTGGGATGTGTCTACCTCCAGTTTTAAGTTCTGGGATGTGTCTACCTCCAGTTTTAAGTTCTGGGATGTGTCTACCTCCAGTTTTAAGTTCTGGGATGTGTCTACCTCCAGTTTTAAGTTCTGGGATGTGTCTACCTCCAGTTTCAAGTTCTGGGATGTGTCTACCTCCAGTTTCAAGTTCTGGGATGTGTCTACCTCCAGTTTTAGGTTCTGGGATGTGTCTACCTCCAGTTTTAAGTTCTGGGATGTGTCTACCTCCAGTTTCAAGTTCTGGGATGTGACTACCTCCAGTTTTAAGTTCTGGGATGTGTCTACCTCCAGTTTTAAGCTGTGGGATGTGTCTACCTCCAGTTTTAAGTGGATCGAAGCTGTCACAAGCCTCCTCACTTATAGCATTTCTTACAATATTTTCAGCATACAGATTAAACAAGGATGGAGAGAGAATGCATCTCTGTCTTACACCACCCCAAAAAGTGATAACTATAGACAGAATAGACAGTGTAGACAGTTTAGACAGTGTAGACGGTGATTATTGAGCCAGTTCTCATAAAACTGGAAGAAAAGATGGTAGGAAATGGACACCCTATCTCGTGATCCCCTGACACAGAATAAGTGAAGGTATAGCACTTCACACATCGATGGCAGTGTCTATTGTGAGAATGTCTGTATCTAGCTTTTTGCTTATTTCATGTACACAACTGGTATACTCCCAACGCTACAGTTACTATGTCCGTATCTAGCTCTTTGTTTATTTTCATGTATACAACTGATTGTGCTTAATTAAATCTGATTGATTCATTTTTGTGCCAATTTTTAGATGATTCTCCATGCACTGTTGTTGTGCTTCTGTGAAGATCGAGACTTGAATGATGGGTCAGCTGAGCGACCATACTTCGGTAGCAGTACTTTTATGGTGAGTTCATGTTTAACATTGTAGACAGAGTATTGCATTGCATTGCTAATTTCTTTCAAAATTGGACTGCATTTGCCTGAAATCAAAGGAACCAACAGACTGCACACAAATTAGCCAGATCTGTAAAAGGATAAACATGCAAAACTCAAATAATGTAACAAAGCCAAAGTCGAGACAGGGATGAACAACCAGGACTTGTTGCCGGAGTTTACAATTGGTGAATGCGAACAACAAATACTGCTAAATGACCTGGCTCAATTTTTAGAAATGAGATCAAAGGTAATTTGTGAAAAATATTTACAGCAAATGCTGCACATTTTATCTGTACCAGAAGTGATCTCATCACAATCTGTGCTCAGTTCCCCAATGCTGCAGCCACTCCAAGGTTCTTCTTCTCTTTGTTCCTGTGAGAGGTTGGTTATAATGTCTCCTATCTCGGCCTCGACGGTGGCATAGACATGCTTCGTCATGCTTTACTCCCATGTCACGCAACTGTTTTAGTGTTAGAGATTTGTCATTATCCACTAGCCCAGTCCGTATAGTATTGATGTTATCTGCTCTGTCCATGCATCTTCCGGCATGCATTTCTCCAGTACTTGCCAGTTGGTTCGCTCGCTCATTTCCCTTTACGCTGGCTTGACCAGCCCCAGAAGATGAAAGCATCTGTCCAGTCAGTGAAATAATTATAACAATGGAAAAATAGTAACATAATCAAAATGGTAAATGTAATGCTTTCTATGAAAAATCCCAAATGGATTCAAGTGGCAGTTGTGTGACAGAGATGCGGAGTATAAATGACCCAACAAGAAACAAACAATAAATAAACTTTTTTTAAAAATTAAAAATATGTTACATAATAATTCACTGTCAGTGTGTGTCAGAAAGAGATTTTTGATACTGAAATGTTTTGCCAGCCTTCGTGTTTGTGTGTGCTGATGGGGGCTTTTTAGCCATATTATTAATTTTGTCACTGGCAACTGTATTCTAGTTAAGCAAAGTAAAGTAAAGGACCCTTGTCCACGCCTTTAGGCTTATAGGGCATATAGGGCTAGACCTATATTTTTATAGACCAATCGGCACTAGATGGGTGATGTGGTCAGCATCAGGCCGGCCGATTCTAGTGTTTATTTTTGATGATTTACTGACATTACATTTACAATACATTACATTTACAATACATTACATTTACAATACATTACATTTACAATACATTACATTTACAATACATTACATTTACAATACATTACATTTACAATACATTACATTTACAATACATTACATTTACAATACATTACATTTACAATACATTACATTTACAATACATTACATCGAGGAGACCAAGGAGAAATAACTCATAAACAACATCATGTCCCGAAAGCTGAGGTATTTTAGTCGCGTCAAACGCTGTGGTGATCTGGTGTGAAAACTGATGGAGGGTGCAATTTCCAGAAAGTGAGGAGAGGTCGACTTCCATGAAGGTAGTTACAGGACATTGAAGATGCACTGGCTTTGAAGGAGGACCGGAGAACTGGCTAGACAAAGAGAGACTTTTCTGGCATGCCGTGAAGAAAGAATAATTCTGTAAAAGACAAGTTTATTGAATGACTGACATTTAATTATAATAAAATGGAACTCAAGATAATACAGTACAATACAATACAGTATTAAACAACAAAACACATTATATAATAACAAAATAGAATTTTAAGGAAAAGCAAAGAGGAAAAAGAGGGGGAAGTAATTCATGAATAAAATTATCAACGCCATCATTATGTTCTGCTTGTCTGCCCCTGTCTACAGATTCATGTAACAGAATGCAGCAGTGCCTTGAATGATTTGCTGAAGAAGAAACAAGACTTCATCTCAGAACCAGAATTAGAGCCAGCTCAAGTCTAGCTTGGGTGCCGGTGGCGCAGATACAACGGTTTGGCTGCTGGTTAGCACAATGTATATATTGCATGAATGTACATGACAGTGTTGTTGCTAAAACAGATTCTAACATGGAAGTGTTTTGAATGATAATTAGAAAATGTTTACAGTAGATGAGTGAATTTAATGTCACAGAAAATATTGCCGACTGCAGCAGTATTTTCATTACCAGTTAATTAATGTACCGCAAATAGTACATTCTTCCTTTATGTTCAGTTTTTGGCCTCACAAGCTTGCAAAGCTCAAGTACTGTAAGCTGAATCTACTTCCATCATTGCTTGTTCTGTAAATATTGCACCACTGCTTACTATTCATTCCCTTCGGATCTAGATTCGCAATGCCTCTCTGTCTGTGATAATGTCCCCTTTCTCTTACACCTTGCTTTGTCCTAAAATAACTCGCTTTGTAGCTTTACGATTAATCTGTTTATTCAGAATGGTTTTCCTGGTTTTTTTCTGCTGGATTTTATCTCAGTAATTCTTCTTCTTTGCATTCTCCATAAACTCAGATGGAAAGTTCCAGCTGTTCGTCAGCTTCCAGACTGTAGTCTTGTTCCAGATCCTGAGTGTTTTACAGATCTGGCTTATTTGTATGCAGACTACTGGTTCCTTGCCTCTCAGGCAAACGCACTCTGACTTCAAAGCATGCCCCCAGCTACTTGATCAATACTTGTTTATCTGTTTATCCTGTTATTTTAGTGTAATTATTTCCCCAGCAACTGATATATTTCTGGGTGTTTTTGTAATTATGGAAGCCACTGTTGCCTAGCAACCAGAAGCTTGCCTGCGAATCGGAAGGTCATGGATTCAGATCCAAATAAAGACAAACTTTTTACAAAAGTGACCTTGGCTTCCAGGTCAGTGGGCCTTAAATATGTACCTGGTAAAGTCCTGGGAAGTAAAGGTGGCCAGCGTGATGCTGACACGTCACCCACTGAATGCTGATTGGTTTTTCAAATACAGGTCTTAGTTATAAAAATGCCTAGTGTTCCTGAAGGTGTTAAAGAGAGTCCTTTACTTTATGTAATTACCCTGTGTTTATTTCTGTCCTGCAGGGACCCTGTTTATTTCTGTCCTGCAGGGACCCTGTTTATTTCTGTCCTGCAGCGACCCTGTTTATTTCTGTCCTGCAGGGACCCTGTTTATTTCTGTCCTGCAGGGACCCTGTTTATTTCTGTCCTGCAGGGACCGTTTATTTCTGTCCTGTGTGGATTCTATTTATTTCTGTCCTGTGTGGATTCTGTATTTCTGTCCTGTGTGGATTCTGTTTATTTCTGTCCTGTGTGGATTGTTTATTCACCTCCTCTGTTTATTCCCATCCCACTGTTTATTTCTGTACTCCATGGACTTTATTCTTGATATTATGAAGAAACTACTATGGCAAACTATTGTTCTAAGTACCATGTGTTCCACTTGAGAAAAAAAAAGTGTATATACTAGATAACCATGGATATGTTATTGTTGAAGCAGTACCCGGTGAGAGTGAAATATGTTGTGTACTCTTGATAAATGACATGGCAAACAAAGTTTGATTTAATTTGTAAAGTCTCCCTTTCCTCACCCCTAGATACTCCAGTAAGTGCCCCAGTCTCTTCTCATAAATCAAACAAATAAATTAACTCTCAGACATGTTCAGGCAGCAAGACACCACATAAGCAACTCTTATCTGTCCAGGATTATACTTTCAAATATGAGTGCTATAAATCTGAAGGAGTTAATTCTTACAAAAACAGCTAAAAAAACTCAATTTACCAAACTTAACTTAGAGTGGCTCCAGTGGCTGAGACACTACAATTCCACACAGTACATGGCCTGGGTTCCATTCCAGTATTTCTATAAGTCATTTCCGGTCATCTCTTTGTTGACTTGCAGAAAGTTATAAATTAACCGAGAGCAGTAAACAAATTACTGTTTAAAATCCTGTTTACTCCCAAAGAATGTTTGTACAATTGTAATTTGTGAGTCCATGATCAAGAGAGTTATGCAGTTGGAAATAATTAACAAAAATAAGGACTGAAAAGCTTATATTAATAAAAAAGACTGGAAAACCAAAGGAATAGAAAAGAACTGTTATAAATTACTTAAGGTATGTTGCCAGAAGAATAGAATCTTTTACATGTTGTCTTTTGTATTTATATATCTGTAAATACGTTTATAAAGTAAAATATTCAAAATGTTGAATTTGAAACTCATTTGCTTTGTATAAATATGGTAATATGTAAATATACCATTATATTGAAATTATTATGTGAATTTTTTATACCAGTGGAATTCCAAATACATATGTATGCTTCAATTTGTACGTAAGAAGAAGCGAACAAGATAAAGAGAGAAAAAGAGTGTTAGAGAGAGACAGATATAATGAGAAATATGGAGAAAGATTGGTTACTTTGATGCCAACAACAAGGTTTACATGAGCCGGTGATTTTATTTTACTATATACTGTCAGTAACAACACTGTATTGTATTATAAAAAATAGTTTCTAACATCCTAAAATTCTGTTGTGCTGTTTCATTCTAAAAACCAGCAAATGGATTTCTTTATAGTTTAATATCCCATAATTTCTGCCAGTTACAAATCTACATTTTATGATTGAGAAGGTAAAGAACACATAACTTTACTCAGTCAAATATTCAAACTTTATTTACAAAAACGTATTAATGCGACATTTTATAGGAATTACAATACTGGCTAATAATACAATATGTGCATTTTAATTATACGTAATATAGTATGGGGAGGACAAGGATTGAGATGCACCTGTTGGCAAAGGACAGGAGACAACTTGGTATTCATTGAGAGTCTATGCTCTGCTTGAGGATAAATGACGGAAGGAGGAACATGGATGTGTAACCTAGATGAGAACAAATCATTCCACTAGCGTGGAATTATTGACTTCAGGATATCACACATCATGAGTGTAAAAAACTGTTTATAGAATAACTTTATAAACAGTCAAATTAAATATGAATATAGTACATTACATACACAAACACACAAGCGCTAGTGTTTGTCAGATTGTTGGCAATGTATGAAGCTTGTAAGTGGTGCATGAACCTTACTTACTTTCTTACTTTTACTTAGTCACTCCTCTTCTACTTTAGGGTGTAGAGGTTTGCCAGAGAGATCGCCAGACGTCTCTATCAGCAGTACATGAAACCTATAAGTAATATATGAAACCTATAAGTGATGTATGAACCTTTAAGTGAAGTATGAAATCTATTAGTAATGTTTAAAATCTATAAGTGATGTATGAAACCTATAAATGATGTATGAACCTGTAAGTGATATATGAACCTATAAGTAATGTATGAAACCTATAAGTAATGTATGAAACCTATAAGTGATGTATAAACCTAAAAGTAATGTATGAAACCTATAAGTGATGTATGTGAAACCTATAAGTGATGTATGAAACCTATGAGTGATGCATGAAACCTGTAAGTGATTATGAACCTATAAGTAATGTTTCAAACCTATAAGTAATCTATGAAATACATAAGTAATTTTGAAACCTAGTTTCCACACATTGTGGCTGCAAGAATTTGCCTATGAAATTTCATTCCATTTCTTGTTGCATGGGATATTCACAGTTGTAAACAACATTTTGTGTGATCTTAGAAGATGTTAAATGGCCAGTGTTAAACGTCAGTTGCAAGGCTACAAGTGTTCAACAGATGATTATATTTATACTGTTCATGTTTCCATTCACTTATGTGTATGTTCATCATATGTTATCACTCAGCTATCTTCATTTTGTCAGCTGTTTCTGAATGCATAAATAATAAGTATCTGTTTATTTATTTCACATATGCTCTTAGTCACTATGCAACTTCATATACACATAAATTGCAATGTCGTTTATTTAATATGCTACCTAGCTATTAGACACAATTGTTTGTGTACCCATAGGCATATTATCTAGTTGTATTTACTTCACAGTTTTACTGTTTTAGCTTTATTAATTTTCCATGAGCCAGGATGCAAATAATCATCTTGTGTTCTAGTCACTGTTTTTATCAATAGATGTTTCATTTCCTGTAGGGATTTGACTCAGTATTGTTGCTTCAGTGTTATGTGAACCTTCACATTGTGTTTCATGCATTTGTTCAAATCTTACAATTGTTATATTTGTTCTAGATTCTAATGCTGTGGTTCATAAATGTTTGTTTCTCTTGGCTTCACTTTCAGAAAAGATCATGTGCTTGCTTTTTGCCACATTGTTTATTAATAAGAGACACCTTTTTGATGTCCCCGTATGATGATGGTTAAAAAGAAAATTCCTAAAACCAGCATCCTGGATTTGATCTGTGACAATGGTATGAACACCAACCATTCAGCAAGCTGAACCTAACAATTTCCTTATTAAACAAGTCAACAAAAGCTGTGGTTGCTTTACAAAGTGCTGTAAAAAGACATGCCACCAACTTTTTTTCAACCCTTTAAAAAAAAATTTATATGGAGAATAGAAATATATATTTTTTTAATTTTTAAGCTGAAAATCCATGGCTCAGGAGTCTGACTGGTAATTCCAACGAAACCCACTGCTGGCTGTGTGGATTTTATCATGGTATGCAGGTCGACCCAGCTTAAAATAAGTACTAGGATGTGTGTCCTGGGGAAGTAAAGATAGTCGGCATAATTCTGACCATATTACCCACCTGGTGCTAATTAGTCTAAAAAAAATATGGCATCCATTCCCAATTGCCTGATGTGCCTAAAGGCATAAAAATGGATTTTTACTTTACTTAAAGCTGAAAAGAAACATGAGAAGGTATCTTCAACAAGCAAGCACAAAGTTCCAGTTCCGATTTTACCATTAACAATCTGATTATACCCATCTTGCCTTTCCTCTGAGTGTTGTGCATCAACCAGATCCCCTGGCCACTCTTCGCTGCATCATTCTCTTCAGACCATGATGATCCTTCTCTTCGTGCCTCCGCAGCGCTCACTCACACCCAAAACATCCAACTTGTCATGCATACATTTACTGCAGCACTCAGCAAGTGTTGTCGTAAATATCACACTGGTTACTTTTACTTACCAGACCACTTCCAGGTCCTATTTGAGACTGGGTCAACCTAGAAGTCCACAAGGATTGGAACACAAGATTATCAGGCTGGTAGATAAGCTCACTAATCACTGTGCTACCATGGTCATTCATTTTTTGTGTGTTAGATCTTAACTGCAATGTATCTATTACTTATTTGTCAAAAATATTTCTAAGCATTACATTTGCCATATCATTTTGAAATGTATTCCAATATTGAATATTGACGTATTTCGCTCATTTCAAATGTACTACAAGGTTATTTTTATTTTGAAATGTATTCCAATATTGAATATTGACGTATTTCGCTCATTTCAAATGTACTACAAGGTTATTTTTATACTTTTAAATATGAGTGAAATCTACATGATGACCTGCTTTGACCAAGTTTGAGCTTTCTCACACAACAGCAGGCTGTTGGTGTGGGTCACATGAATGATAATGTGAATGATTTCAGATGGCAATGTGAGTTAAAATAGAAACATGGCTTCCCATGTGAAAAGTGAATAATTGTGAATTTGATTATTAGAATAAAAGAAAAAGCAACACATTATTTAATTAATAAAATAATTATATCAAAGTTTAGAATAATATACACTTATAAAAATATGTATATTTATGGTATTCTTACAATCTAGTATTGTTCAGTAGATAACAATGCTTTGATAGTTAACTTCGGATATATATATTTGCCGGCTCTGATTTCTATATCTGTTATATTTGTGCCTTCTTCAATGACAGATGAGTGAACATGGCATTTGACTGGGCAGCTTGGTAAATTAAGACACATACAGATAAACTTGATTGATTTGATAGAACAGCAGAAAACACTGAAAAACTTACTGAAAGAACACTCACTTTGCCTGAAACCAAAATATCACAATCCAAACAAAATTTACAAATTTGATTAAATATGGCAAGTATTAAAAATGAAACTTGAAGGAGGGAGGATCATATGGAAAATGAAACATGCAAAATTAATATAGGTGAGTCTATATTAGCAAAAACATGCCCAAACACACACACACACACATATATAGATATATATAAATGCAACATACAGATGCATGTGCACCAACACACTCTAACAGGTGCCTACCTACATGCACGCAAACACACATATACATTATTTAAAGACAGCAGCTCATTCACAAAATTTATAGATACACTTCTTGGTTTCTGGTGTCAAAGTCATGAACACTGCTGTGCACTTAATTAATGAATGGATGAAATGTTAATTAGAGATAGTGGTCTAATACAAATTAATGTCATTTAGAGATGTGAATTGGGAGCAGTGGTAAGCTCAATAAACTAATGAATAACTCAGCAAATTATAAAGCTAAATAGGAGAAAATGATCCCAGTGTGTGGCCTCAATTTATGCTCATGAAGAAAATTATTGTTATTATTTATGCATTTATCAATGTTAAGCTCATAATTATGGAAATATTTTTTACATTTGTCTATGATATGTGAATGAATAAATCAATAACATAAATTTATTATGTCTTTGGTAGTTCTTGATATGAATACAAGTATGTCTGCTTCTTAACTAGCCTGGTCGTCTGCCATGTTGCTGATTCTAAATTGTGGAAAAACTATCACTGAATGAAGTCAACTGATGTCATCGAGTGAGAAGCAACAACAAAATTCATAATCTGTTTAAATCACCATTGATCACTGGCATCATGAGAGCTAATAGACTGAAATGGTTGGGGCATATTGAGAGAATTTCAGATGGCGGAGAAGTAAAAACTGTATACACAAGGGAAATGAATGGTCGTAGATCATGAGGCAGACTGAGAAGACGCTGGAGAGATAATATCCAGGCAGACCTGCAAACACTTGGTGTCACCAACTGGAAAGAGGGGGCCAGCCATAGAGAATAATGGAGGTGGGTGATATCTGCAGCAATGAACCTCAAGGGGTCGGAATGCTAAAGAAAAAGAAGAAAAGAAGAAGAAGATGTCATCGAGCAGTGCCTGAACTGATCCATTATATTTTCTCCAGCTTCTACTTCTTCTTTTGGTTCCTGGTTTAGCAGATCAGCAATCAAGACTTTCTGATGCTGACTGTCATCAGATGTTTTGGCGAAGTTACATATAATACTGCAGACTGTTCTCACACAGGTCCCATGGCAGTGCAGTATCACACGAAATGAAAGAGCAGAGTCCTTGGGGAAATTGTGAGCAATTCAAAACAGCCTAGATATGGAATACACTAATAAATAGAATAAATTTGAACAAAGAAGACACAAACAATAGATTACACAATTTATTGCCTGGCATATTTCGCTTATCTCATCAGGTGCATACTACAGTAACAGTTACATAAATGAAGCAAATAAGTGAATCCTTTATAACTAAAGTACAATTTCAAAAAGGGTCAAAACATAAAAGAGAATAAAACCACTATGAAGGCAGCTATTAAAACCAGGTGGAACATTTGCCCTCCAGAATACAGTTCTGAAGACCCAATCTTCTTGTTCTTCTTTTTCTTAGCGTTCGCGTGCCTGGCACTCTCCAACAAATGGCTAATTTCATTTTGAATTTGTTTAAATATCCCCCCAAAACCCCTGCCGACTGTATTGTAAGGATGAACACCTCACTCAAGGATGAGATTTCTCTATCCTACCTTCTCTGCTGCCATGACCCCCAAAACGAACGAACAAACTTTATTTTTAAAGAGTTAAACATTGGGCAGCAGGCCCGTCTTACATTCAGCCCTTCCAAACACCCACTTTTCACACAGCAGTGGTATTTTATCAGACAAATGAAGACAGTGAAAGATTTATTTTGAAATTATAAACAACTCAGCAACAAATAATAATGTAATCAACATGTTTCTTCTTCTGCCTTGTGTTTTCCAGGGGAGCATATGTCCTCAACCAACTCACGTCTCGAGCCCTGTAAATTGTGTCCCGATTGTTGATCTAATGAATCTTACACCAACCCTATTTATTTACCTGGTATGGGGGCTATGTGATCTCGAGGCATGGTGTCCGCCTCGAGTGCTAGAGATTCCGGTTTCAATCCCCGGTAAGGGCTGGGATTTGTTTCACGTGGACTTGGACTTCTAGCAATTCCCCCTGGTCTCTGGGTAGTGAGATCGGACGCCCGTGTGCAATGCTGCGCACGTAAAAAAAAAACCCATTGGTAGTTGGAAATCGAAAAGAGTAGCCTTACAGGGTCGCCCGGGCAAAATGAGGAGTTAAAAATCTACCTTAAGTATTTCAGGATCCTCGCCGTTGCTACAGAGCCTGTGCACTCTGCTGAGCTTTTTCGGCCTCAGACTTGAGTTAGAAGAACAGAGCGCTTGTGGGCACACTCGTGTGCCGTGATGTTGATCCGTTGTTCAAAACCTCAAATATTTACCTGTTACGACATATACGCACGGTGGGTTCATCTTACTATTTTTACTGCCGTTTTAAAAACACAAGGATGGTACGCAGCTTTAACCCCATCACAATATGAGAGAGAAAAATAATAACAGAAGAATCGTGGGGGGGGGGGGGGGGGGGGTGATTGATACAATGAAAACATTGCAATGAACGGGAGCAGAGGGAATCTCAGAATCCCTATAAATTCTATGGCGAGGGGGCTTCAAAGTGTCCTAAGACACGTGACGTAATAATAAAATGATGACGATGAATGGCGAATAAGTATAATAATAGATCAGAATAAATATGAAATGTAGCAACGAATACTTACAGAGAACTTTTACACATGTTTATGGGGCCGCTCAACCCCTTCCCCCTCAAATGTTTTCTAGTGGCGGCTCACCCACGCTCCCATCCCCAATGTGGTGGGGGGGGGGGGGGGCGCACAAAGTGTTTGCTTCCCCCAGGTTCTGGAGCTTTTGCCTGCATGACTGCTCGTGTCTGCTACAGACCCAACACCTGAGAAGATTCTTCGTGACTGCAACAATGGATATGACGCTATAGGGTTCAGTCATATGGGGTTTTCCAAGGCGATACGCAGAACCAACAGAGGGGGGGGGGGGGGAGGGATGTCAGTGCCACTGTGATCGACAATGTAGTAAAGAGCGTTGCAGAACCAACCCTAACAGCCCCTGGCTGTTGTGTGGTTTTTCTAGGAAAATTTACGTCCAGTAGTTATGTAGTGAAGACAAGTACTTTCTTTCTGACACATTGTTGTTAACTACCAGCACATTTTTTTTATTAGATGGAAAAACCCTGGTTATGTATTTCAACTCCATCCCTCGTAGTGTAATACTGTAAAACACTATTGATCGCTTTATTTCATTAGCACAATGATTGTTGTCCATTTTGTATAAAACCAGCACGTAGTTTGTATTTTCTCGTTAACAGCTGAACTGCTGTTACTTTTTTTTTTTTAAATATTAGCTGAGTTTCCATGTTTGGTTTATCTAAGTTCAGGGTTAGTTAATTCATGTTGCTTGGGCTGCTTCCCAGTTCTGATAAATGAGTTACAAAAATATGAGTTGAGATTTTGTTGTTTCAGTTGTAACTACTGTATGGTACATTTCTTCTTTGAAGCCAATAAGAAATTGGCGGTTGGGTCACGTGACAGTCAATGTGATATATGTTTTAAATGGGCGCTACTTTTGAACTCTTAAGTTTAGTTTATTATTTCAGAGTTCGAGAACACAATTATTGTCGTTCACAATATATCAGTCTTTTTTTTTTTTAAACAAAACAGCTTTTGAAAGCTATAAAGTTGCTATTTTTTCATAATTCGAAGGAAGAGGGATTTTGCGTCCTGAATTAATTAAACACGAAATTAGAAACTACAAAACTAATAATTCGGTTGAAAGTTTCTCGTTTGTTTTTAAATGCATAAATGTGCATTGTCAATAAAAAGAAGGTGAGAAAGAAAATAAATAATATAAGTAAACTGGTTGGCAAAGTGGGGGGGGGAAGTGGGTTAAACGCGATAAGAATGCGAAAACGTGTAAGTAAAATAATAACGACACGAAGGGAGAGCACTAACAAAATTTTGATATGTAAAACAGCTTACGATTGGTCTGTAGAAAATTGAATCGTGTCTCTGATTGGCTTCTTAGAACTTCCGGTTAAACAGACAAACTATGGTATAAAACATCAAGAATTGCGCCGAAATTTCATTCTTTGAATTTTTCACACAAGAAGAACACGCTTTCGATAATCTGTCATCATGTCTGGACGAGGAAAAGGCGGTAAAGCAAAATCCAAGGCAAAGAGCCGATCCTCACGCGCAGGACTCCAGTTTCCAGTCGGTAGAATTCATCGTCTGCTCCGCAAAGGCAACTATGCTGAACGTGTGGGTGCCGGAGCCCCAGTGTATCTAGCCGCCGTGCTGGAATATCTGGCTGCCGAAGTTCTAGAATTGGCCGGTAACGCTGCTCGGGACAACAAGAAGAGCAGAATTATTCCCAGACATCTGCAGTTGGCGATTAGAAACGACGAGGAATTGAACAAGTTGTTGTCGGGAGTCACGATCGCTCAAGGTGGTGTTCTGCCAAACATCCAGGCAGTTCTCTTACCCAAGAAGTCTGCATCTGCCAGCACCGGCAAGTCCACCAAGGCATCTTCACAGTCCCAGGAGTTTTAAGACTTCACATTTTAGCTTAACCATCAACGGTCCTTTTCAGGGCCACCCAGCTTTCTAGAAGTTTGACTTCTTGCTGAAATATAACCACGTGTTTTGTTTTTCATTATGATTTGGTCTATTCACATGCTGATTAATACTGTTTATGATCGCCTCACTTGGTAGCTTGTTCTTTTCTAATGGCTATCTTCTGAATTGTCTTGTGAATTTTTAAATTTCTTGACTTGAATTTATTTGTTGAAACGTGTTCTAGTACTCTTTCAAATGCTTATTTTCATGTTTCTAAGCCACATGTTTCTGCTGCTAATACTTGATCGTTTTCAAATGCATCTAGAATTTTGAATCCAACATGCATGATGTATTAACACACGTCCTTGCCGTACTCTTGATTTTCATGTTCCTCCGGTACTTGCGGAATTCCAGAATATATTTCTCTTCTCTGTAGATAGCATTGTCCTAGTCCATAAAATGCAAGTCATGCTCTGTTTGCATTGTCAGCTGAATTAATGTAAATATTGCAATATCTGCCCGTTCTAATAGTTTTTAGCTTCTTTCAATTACGTTTCTTCTTCGCGTTTACCAGCTGTAAACTCTGGCGGACAGTTCTGGTTGTTCATCCACTTTTGGACTGCAGTCCTGTTCCAGAATGCGAGTGTTGCATGTGCATCCGTTTTACAGATCTGATACATTTGTATGCAGACTGCTGGTTTCTTGCCTCTTGGGCAGATGCACTCAGACTTCGAAAGAAGCTCCATATTAGTTGACTCTTACGACATGCTTTTGGGTAGGCAGTGAGTCTGTTCTTTCCCCTATAATAGGGCCCCGAAACCCACACGGGGACTTCTATAATCAGTGCACTCTTGTTCTAAATTTTTATTTTTTATTGTAGGGATTATTCTTTCTTAAACACGTTGACGATTTCTACCTTCATGTCTTTTATTTTGGCGTTGTAAATGAGCTTCGTAATTTAGAGGTGCCCTGTTCGATTCCAGCTGCAGGTAATTTGGCAATGAATTCCAGAGAAATTTGACTAAAAAGCTCAACAAAATGGGAAAGAGGAAAACGTGCACAACACAACGTAACGTTTCGGCCAGGCAGCCTTTTTCAAACACAAGTGAAAGACACAAACGAGGAGTGGAGAGTATGTAGATCTCTAAGGGGTGACGTGAGCGACGTTTAAAAAAATGTGATGCGGAATAAATGAAATAAAATAAAATAAACGATGGCTAAAAAATATAGTCACAATACTGGGAATAAAAGAAATGCAAGTGTAAATGATACATAAATGATACTGATAAGAAATAGAATAAGGTAATAATATGAAATAAAATAAAAATAAAAAAAAATTAACATTTAAAATGTGATAAGATTAGAACTATTTAGATGAAGGTATGTTGGATATTGATACCTCTTGACTAAGAACGCCAAGGCTGTGGATAAGGCGATTTTCCAAAGCGAGGCGGGTAGTATGATTGCCAGAGCAAGATTTTAATGCTGTGACAGATATGTCATCCTTACTGCTGTGGTCAGGGCTATTAAAATGAAGAGGGATTGGTTTGAGTGTCTTCTTGTCGATATCGGAGAGGTGTTCCCGGAAACGATCAGCTAGCTTCCTGCCAGTCTCCCCAATGTATGCCTTGCTGCATCGTTTGCAGATAATTGCATAAATTACGTTGCGGGATTCGCAAGTAAAAGGTTCCCTAATTTGAAAAGAACCATTAGGGAAACTGACCGAAGAAGTCTGGACAACGAAAGGACATGTCTTCCAGGTGCTACGTGATTTGGCAGTAGATATTTTATGTTGACGGGTATCAAGACAACCGACACAATTCGACGTGTGCAGACTTGATAAATTTTTAGGAGAGGAGTGGGTCAAAGTGGCCAGCTGGTGCTGCAGAATCAGAAGTTCAACAAATGATTCATGAGAATTCCCGCCCAAGTGATGTGATTGTATATACAGATGGCTCTGTGTTGAGGGGCAGACGAAGTGCATATGGGTTCATAGCGAAGGCGAATGGACATCGCTTGGCGCAACAAAGCCTGGCATATGATATCACGTCTAGTTTGAGTGCGGAGGCAGTCACTGCTGCCTTCCGTTGGCTTGAGAATTAGCTGTACACATCATTACAGAGAATCATTGCATAACTGACTCACAGAGCATGCTGAGAAAGAGGGAGACAAGCATGCTCCGTGCAGAGTGGCAAGCATCACTTCAGAGGTCCCGGGTAGTTGGCATTTTTGGATATTTTCTCCAGGTGGCGCTGGTGTGTTGGGAAGACTGGCCGGTTCTGCACCACTTGGTGGTGAACTGATATACGACAAGCTGGGTGTTGTGAGAACCCTGTGGGAGCGAGTGAACAGCGCCGAGGAACAGATAGATCATTACGGTCTGAGGAGAATGGCACTGTGAGGAGTTTCAAGGGGATCTAGCTGACACTCGGGGCGAGACGGATATTCAATCAGACTGTTACTGGTACCATCAGAATTTTAACTCTTCGCTTGCTGCTGAAGATGAGGATGGAGTGCTTATGGTAGTGTCCCGAGTGCTGTGATGTCGATTCTAAATCAATATTTAAGCCAACCGTTCAGGGGCAGTGGCAAACTACTGAAGTAAACCCAAACAACCAACATATGCTGGGGTTGGTTCTGCAACATCTGTAAAGGACACACAACTAACTTAATATAGTATAAATGACTGGCAGCCTATGGGCTAAATCTGATCCAAGCAAATGGCTCTCAGATCATTGCCAAGTGCATTTTACTATAGATCTTTCTACACTAGGATTTAGTCCTCTCACAAACCCAATATTCAACATTTTGGCCTCCTGAGTAAAATAAGGTAAAAAGCCCTGATGTATTATATTCCTGGTTTTGAATGTGACTAAATTTCAGCTTGTTTCATGGTGTTGCTATTGTTAAAATTATTGATCTACCACTTAATAAATTGCCTTTACAACAGAGGCAGATAAACTTTGAATGTAGTTACCCCATTCTTCACTGCTTCTTGATTATTATTATATTTGGAAAGAAAAAAAAAAAAACAGATTTAGAACCAGTCATAGATATCAAATTCCCACCTCCAGTTAGGATATTCATGCTTTAGCCTTAGTTGGGTCTGGATATTCTAAACGAATTCTAATGACGATTTCCTCCATGGCCCCAGTTTGACAATCCTTAATCATTTTCTCACTCCATTTGGTTTTTTTACGGCTAATCTTTCCAGTAACAATATTTCTCAATACCCCTCTTATTATGTGACCAAAACACTGCTGTCTCTTTCTTACAGTACAATGTTGTCGTTAGTATCTTCAATCAATCAAGTGACAGATATGGACATTAT
Organism: Candidula unifasciata; assembly: GCA_905116865.2. Taxonomy (NCBI): domain Eukaryota; kingdom Metazoa; phylum Mollusca; class Gastropoda; order Stylommatophora; family Geomitridae; genus Candidula; species Candidula unifasciata. The sequence continues at coordinate 1,462,568 of CAJHNH020001024.1, forward strand.
CTACGGTCGTGTACACAAAATCCCCACCTGCAAGATGAGATGCCTGAGAAATGCTGCCAACCTAATCATCCAAGACCGAGTGAATAATGATACTATCAGGCAGATTATGGAAATGACACCTCGTACTAGATTCATCAAGAAATAGACAAAGTCTACTGTTCGTCTTGGGGAAATACAGCATCAGATACTTTCACAGTCACTCAATCTCAGGTCAGCTACAAAAGCAAGAGCACGGTCATGAAAATATTAAAAACTTTACGCCTTCCCAGCATGCTACAGCCAGTGTGCACTGGATCCCAAATTATTCCTCCCAATAAAGGAGGACCAAAAAACACATGAAAATAGATTGATTTGATTCAAGAACCGACATCACAGCACCCGGGGCATTCCCATAAGCGCTCCGTCTCCATCTTTAGCAGCCAGCGAAGAGTTCCGATACTAATGGTACCAGTAGCTTTCTGATTAAATGTCTGTCTTGCCTTTCCTCTGAGCCTTGAGCTTCTGCCAGAACCTCTCGTCACCCCCAACTGCATCAATCTCACCAAACTGTGGTGATCCATCTGCTCCTCCGCATTGTATGGAACTAGAGAGTAAAGTTAAAATAAAAGATTGGGAAGAGTTGCATGCGATAGCGAAGGATAGAACGACTTGGTGTGAGTTACCTATGCTCCATTGGGAGTTAAAAGCCAGAAGAAGAAGAATTATGCTTAACGGCAGAAGTGGTTTATGATGATGACTGTTACTTTATTCCCAAAATTCACCTCAGTAACCACGCTTCCAGGCTCTTCCCATTGTGTCCATTCACAGCCATACTACAGAACATGTAAATATAACACATTAGTCTTTCTAAACTTCAATCAAGTGAATGATAACATTCACAAGGATAACAAGAAAACTGCATGGATAATTTATCCACTTTGACGTTTATTAACCAGTGGCTTCTATATCCCACTTTTTACAGACATCTTTCAAATAAAGAACATTTAAAAAAAAATAGCTGAAATTTTGGAGAGTAAAGTACTGTCTTTGTCTGAATACTGAGTACCTGTTTCAAATTAACATCAAAGTTTGAATAATTTCAATAGAATATATATTCACACCCAAAAAAAATAGTTTTGATGTAAACTTCATGAACTATATGCTGAACTCCACATTTAATTACAAATCTTTCACTCTTTGAGTCCCAAAGAACGCATCATACGTTCATAGGCCTAGAAGCCCAATGAACACATGATGTGCCGATTTTAGGTCTCTCTTGATTACCCCTTGGACCTGTGATACTAAACCCTCTGGGGCTCAAAGAGTTGAATAAAATAAAAAAAAAGAATAGTTTGGTAAATGTAGACACAGCAGTGTGGTGTGATAGGGAATATGAAATGAGGTGTCCAATTCTTATCCTCATCATCTTTTTGTTCTAGGTTCATACTTATCATTACCATATGCGCCCTGCACATGGAATGTCAACTGTAGATGAGTTGGTGTTGTGGCTAACATGAGTTTCGATGATGACTCAATTGACACAGACTGACAAAATCAACTGTCTAAAACAAATCACCATAACCATATGTTAAGTGCCCCCAATGTACCCTCGTACAGTACATTTCCAAAACATCCTTTGATGCTATGCACTCACATTAAACTTTTCAGACCCCTTTTCAACTTCCCACTTCCAGGAAAACAACCTGTAACCCTTTCGCTCCATGAATACTAAAAAAAAATGACCCTATAGAAATGGTTGGGGGGTGGGGTGTCTTTAAAAACAAAAATCCCAATAATTTTAAGCAGGTCACTAATAAACTGCAACAAATTTATTTACTTATTATGTAAAATATATATATATATTTTTTAATAAAACAAATATATGAAGCTATATAAAAAAGATAATAATAATCATGAACAGAATGAAGTATTAAATGAAATACATTCCATGTGGTCTTAAAACAAAACTATATCAGGTGATATGATGTGACCCGGTGACCTCTACCACTTAGGCATTTGGAAAATTTGACAACTTGCTTTTAAAAAAAAAGCCATTGGGGCTGTATGGAAACCTTCTAAAGCTAGTTTCAGTTACTATATTCATATCCTGGCTATTAAACACTGCGCAGGCACAGATCAAAGAAACATAATTTAAATAAGTTTGTCAAGAACAGGGCATCGCAGACATGGCGGCGTATTAGCATTGTGAGACTGTGTCACAAAGTGATTAGATTTCGTCCTCTTGGGGTGACAGGGTTAACAAGCAATCATGGCCACAGTTGGTTGAGGGCCTATGCTCCATTGGGGGATAGAAAGGCAGAAGAAGATAGCCATACGGCTAAAGTACTGCATGACCACACTGGCTGGGAATCAACCAAACCCTGTCATTTATTCCACCCCCCAATGGGACACAGGCCTTTAACCAGCTGCATGCCAAGCCCCTTGTGTGGGTTTAAGATTAGTTGGATTTTGCTGCTAAAGAATTTTAAAGGGTGAGGTAGCCAATCTCATACCAACCTTCCATAGTGGCCTCTTATGTCATGCATGGTAGGTTGGTGTAATAATCCTTTGCTTCCTTCATGGGCCCCCGACGTGTGAACAAGCTACCATGCACGAACACAGACAACTTGGCTTCATTTATAAGATGCAACATGATCAAAGAAGTGAAAAATAGCAAAAGCAGTATACAGCAATATTGAAGCACAACTAATTGACTACACTAACAAGAAACCCACTGATAATATATTATGTGAAACATTAACAGTCAAACTGGATGATAAGGGAATTACATCGTGGTTACATGAACTGTTTGAACACAACTTACAAATATACAATTATGCCGACCCCACAAGGTTATGTAAGCTTTATTTTCATCTGTTTGTATATATGCGTATATATAAACACATATAAGCATGTCCATGTATTCAACTCGAAGATGGTGAAATGACTACGGTGACAGTCTTCTTTTATAAAGAAGTCGCGTATTTGGCTGTTATATAAGGAGGTTAAGTTTTTAATTTAAATATTGGAGGACGAGAGAAAAGAAGGAAGTTTTTTGAAGGGAAAATAATATCACATGAGCCTGGGGCACAGATGAAAGCTGAACTGAACAGCTGCTACGAATGCAACTCACAGGAGGGACATGATTAGGAGACATCAATACCTGTCTGTGGACTGACTAAGTAGAAGACATTTGAAAATAGGTTCAGTTATGCTTGGTGATAGACAAAACCTGATAAAGACATATGACAGAAACCTAATGAACCATGATTTTAAAAAAAAAAAGAAGTTAGTTGTGAATCTTTACAGGTGGCTACGGAAACAACCCCAGAATTGTTTGGCTGTTGCGGTTTCTCCAAAGCAAATTAGTTCAGTAGTTTGCCACCGCTTGTTAAAAGGTCGGCACAACTGTCGGAACCGGCATTACCAACGGAACCAATACTGCAGCTGGAAATGAACACGCCACCCAGGCATTATGCTTGCAATGCCTGAAGCCACAAACACACTACAGATATATACGTATAAAGTATCAACACCGTGAAAACCCACATATCACATTAGTCAAACATGTAAAGGACCTTTTTTATGTCAATGGTGCATCAGGCATATGGTGCCAGACTCACACTAACTTTTTTCTTTTAACAGACCAACTGGCAACTGACGGGTGATAAGGTTATCGTCATGCCAATGCCCTTTACTTCACAGGACATCAGCTGGTACCCATTCTAGGCAGGGGCCATGGTCAAGATCTGTGGGCTGTCAGGCGATATCCAGCAAGCATGCCAGCGTGGTGGCTCCCATACAGCCACAATAGCTTTACAATAATGGATGAATTCAAGGGGAGGTGAAGAAATAAGAAAAATGTCAGGGTCACCAATGTTATAAGACAAAGAAGATGGTACTATATTAGACACATCATGAAAGGAAAAACGAGCAGAGAATCATCAAACAGGCAATGCAATGGAAAACTGAGGAAGCGAGGACACCCAAGAGACCCTAAAACAAACGTTCATGGAAGAGGTCAAAGGTGCTGGACTGGATTCCATCCATGATATTGAACTGAACAAAAGAACAAAAAGGAAGAATAGACTGCAAGCCCTATAATGGCCCAACTGGACAATGATGATGATGATGAATAATGGATGTGTGACAAGGACACAGAGAGCACAGCAGTCATAAAATGCATGAGGGAATAACTGGAATTATGACTGAAGAAACTTAATTGTATGGACTAGCAAAGGACTGAGGACTGCAGATGGAGAAATGGAAACCGGCTGTGAGGCCAAGAGTGGGCATTAAACAAAGAGAAGTTAGCAACTCATAAAATCATAATTTTAACATATTAATCACCCATAATCTAAAACACCGAAAACATGTGTTACGGTTTCCTTGTCATGATGTAATGAGATTAACAACATTCAGTGAATCTTGTTACGATGCATGACATTTTAAAATACAATCACTGAATCTTGTTACCATTAATAGAATTAGAGCAATCAGTGAATCTCCCTATGATGGCATGAAATGATAAGATAATCAACCAATCAAAGAATCCCAAATGGCAAGATAACCAATGCATATTATCTTGCAGCTACCAGAACAAATAATATTTTAAAATGTAGAGTACTGGGAGATTCCTGCCAGAGTTGAGCTAACGTTCACTGTACGGTCAACACTTCAGCGCCTCAAAAACTTTCTTGACATCTTCGAAAACCTGCGCAAAACAAAATTAATGTCATTAGGATTTGGTTGTTTTCGTCTGATAAGTATAATGTTTAAAACAAAATATTACTGTATATTACACAATAATATTTATCCCAGATAGTTGTTACCTGTTGTCCGTAGCAGCTTCATAGTACATATGTCCGACCAATTTGCGCACTGTCCTCCTATTGTTTCCATGCTCAGCATTCCCAGTAGGAGCAGACTGGCATATCTTCTTTCTTTAGCCTACAACTAGTTTCTACATGTGTATCCTCATTTAATACCCATATCCAACAGGCAGTTCATTGTCCCCCAACTTCTTTGTCTCTCGTCTCTGGGAGACAGCTCATTCAGTCTGTCTGCCCTGTCCATATTTCTTCCCCCACTAACTACTGCAGACACGGCCAGTCTGTCATCTCTTTCATTCAACATAGTTTCTTGAGGTGGGACTTCTGGATGCTGCCAACCCATTATAGTTAGAGTCTGTCAGTTTGAATCTTCTTTAGCATGCTAACTGAATCTGCCATATTGCATGAGTCTTTCTGTTCCGCCAGCCTTGCAAGTGCCCTTGTGACAGCTGCTTTCTCCATTATCATGCTAGAAGTAGTTGAACTGAATGATTCACCTGCACCCAGATCGCATCACTGAGTCACCTGGTCATTTATTCAGAATAAACAAATGAAATAATTGCGGACACAGATAAGATGAGAAGGAACAAGCAGGCACGTAACTGTATGTCATAAAGAACATTATCAGTAAAAGTTACAAAAGCAGGTTCACATTTGCAACATACCAGGTTTGATTCAGCTGCAGAAATGTTGCAGCAGTGCACTTTGCACTGATTCTGACCGTGGTTTTGGCCAACAAATTTTGATCTGATTAGTGACTTTCTATACAAGGATAATAAGCAATGAATTTGTACTATAAGCCCTTACCAATATACCCCCCCCCCCCCCTTTTTTTTTCTTCTCAATAGTTGGAGTCTGACAATGTTCTTTTTCTCTGGTACTACTTGTTACTCTTAGACTTTTCCACAGTTTATTGGTTTTTTGTGGCCATGTTTCTTTTTAACGGGATGCCAACCTCAAGCCCAACCGTACCCTTAGTTGCCTCTTACGACATGCCTGGTAGAGTGCAGTGTTACCATTCTTTGCCTCCCTTGAAGGCCTGGTATTACACAGGCAATAACTGGCAGTATCTTGATCACAATTTTGTCCTGACACCTAACCCAGGGACCAAGATCCGTGGACACTAATACCAGTTATTATGCTTTGGTGACTATGCTACACACTGAGACTGAGGTTGAAGACAGATGACTATGCTACACACTGAGGTTGAAGACAGATGACTATGCTACACACTGAGGTTGAAGACAGATGACTATGCTACACACTGAGTGACTATGCTACAGACTGAAGACAGATGCTATGCTACACACTGAGGTTGAAGACAGGTGACTATGCTACACACTGAGGTTGAGAGACACTATGACTATGCTACACACTACAGACTGAGGTTGAAGACAGGTGACTATGCTACAGATTGAGGTTGAAGACAGGTGACTATGCTACACACTGAGGTTTGACTAAGACAGAGGTTGAAAGACAGGTGACTATGCTACACACTGAGGTTGAAGACAGGTGACTATGCTACACACTGAGGTTGAGACTTGAACACTGAGGTTGAAGACAGATGACTATGCTATACAGACAGATGACTATGCTATACACTGGTTGAAGACAGATGACTATGCTACACTGAGGTTGAACACAGATGACTATGCTTACACTGAGGTTGAAGACATGACTATGCTATACACTGAGGTTGAAGACAGATGACTATGCTACACACTGAGGTTGAAGACAGATGACTATGCTACACACTGAGGTTGAAGACAGATGACTATGCTACACACTGAGGTTGAAGACAGATGACTATGCTACACACTGAGGTTGAAGACAGATGACTATGCTACACACTGAGATTGAAGACAGGTGACTATGCTATACACTGAGGATGAGGTGACTATGCTATACACTGAGGTTGAAGACAGATGACTATGCTACTACACTGAGGTTGAAGAAGTGACTATGCTACAGAGAGGTTGAAGACAGGTGACTATGCTATACACTGAGGTTGAAGACAGATGACTATGCTACACACTGAGGTTGAAGACAGATGACTATGCTATACACTGAGGTTGAAGACAGATGACTATGCTATACACTGAGGTTGAAGACAGGTGACTATGCTATACACTGAGGTTGAAGACAGGTGACTATGCTACAGACTGAGGTTGAAGACAGGTGACTATGCTACACACTGAGGTTGAAGACAGGTGACTATGCTATACACTGAGGTTGAAGACAGATGACTATGCTACACACTGAGGTTGAAGACAGGTGACTATGCTATACACTGAGGTTGAAGACAGGTGACTATGCTACACACTGAGGTTGAAGACAGGTGACTATGCTATACACTGAGGTTGAAGACAGATGACTATGCTACACACTGAAGACAGGTGACTATGCTACACACTGAGGTTGAAGACAGGTTGACACCAAGTTCAGAGCTTCATAGTGTTTAATGACTGGCAAGGTGGACTCCCTGTACGTCTGGATTCTGCAACAGAAACATTTAACTGACAACAACAATAGTAAACAACTATTTATAAAGTGCAGTATAATGTTGATGAATCCTGGACAAATAATAAGCACACCAAACAATTTGTGAGAGATGTGTCTCTGGCTGTCGGGAAACCCAGGACTTCCCTGAACAGTAGTGAACTGAGAGGGGTGAAGCCAAACTTTGGTTGCAGGTTTGTCATTCAATGTTTGAGCTCTGGGCTGGAGGTCTGTCTGATCAGTGTGGAATTACTAAAAGCAGTTGAGATTACCTGAAACAAATGAGCCGAGGTAAGAACCGACATCACAGCACTCGGGGACTTTTTCATAAGTGCTCAGTTCTTACTTTCAGCAGCCAGTAAAGAGTTTCCATGCTGATGGTGCCAGTAGCAGTCTAAATATATGCCCGGTGTGCTTTTCCTCTGAGTGCAGAGTATCGGGCAGATTCCCTTGTCATCACTTGATACATCATTCTCCACTCACTGCAATGATCTATTAATAATTCTGCACTGTTCACTTGCCCCTGAAGGGCCCTGACCACATCCATGAGGAGATTCAATGAACAGGTCACCTCGTCTGCTTGCCAAACCATCGGCTCCCAAAAATAATCTTTTATGAGCAGATATAAGAAGGCAGATGCCTTCGTGGTGGTAAAACAAAATGGTTCAAGGACACGCTAAAGGTTTCACTTCAAGCCTTCAATATAAACCTTGACACATGTTGGGCTGCTGCACAAGACCAGACCATATGGCAAACATCTATCCAAAGAGGCGCAGCAACTTGAGAGGCACCTAGAAAAAGGGAGCTGAACATCAAAGATGGACCAGAAAGACCTGTATAATAGACCGTTAATCTACAGCCAGCATTTCCTGCCCCCATTGTCCTAGATCCTTCCGGGCCGATACTGGGTTTACAAGTCACACACAACTAGTTTTATGATGGAGGAAATAAAGAGAGTCCTCATCACTTGTGATGTATAAACAACAACATAAAGTAGAAAATCTATGCAAATTATTAAAACTTTAAAAAAAAGTACAAGAAAGTGCGGTTCAGGTGTACTAATATATGGAGACTTGCTGGTGCTACAAAGTTCATTAACTATGCTAATACTTTCCTTGGGATGAGAGTGACGAATTTATCCATGTGCGATGGAGGTGACAGTTTGCATTCACACAGAACATCCCCCCCCCAAAATGTATGAACAAAATACACAATAAGAAATGCAGCCTTACCTCTTCTTAAGGCTCTCGGCATTGTCATCGGTTCTGCCGCTAGTCAGCCCTCGGTTCAAGCAGCGATCAATGCACACCTGCAAGGAAAAGTATTTGAGAATTAGTCGATTAAAGTCTTCCCTCCTCCACCTCGAGCAGACGTGTTGAAACATACTGTTGATGACATGAAACACCACCTGGACATCACACCGAGCCATAAACACCAGGTGACACAAAGTGTCACCACTGGGATGAGGATCACACAGGGTCAGGTCCCAAAAACCCTGTTCAGCCCATAGGTTGAGTTATATTAGGGCCCCTGACAACAGCTAGGATGGGGCTTTAAAAAAAACCAATTGGGTCCGACACTGGGACGGTAAAAAAAAAATTATATATATGTATATATATGATAAAACATACTGTTATTCAGGCCTTTCCTCCCCTACCCAGAGATATACATGTACCTAAAATCAATCTTCTGTCTATCCAATTCTATAACAAGATATGTAAATGTACCTATGCAGTAAATATGTGAAGACCGTATTTTATTCTGGCCCAACTGCAGCTTAGATGCACCAACAGGTAGCAACAAAAAACCTCACAGAGAAATGAACTTCAGACGTCTATGCCAGCCGGCAAAAGCTCTATCACAGGATGCATCAGTATTTATAAAATGTAAAAAACATTTTTTCCAGTTTTTAAAATATGCATTGAAGGACTCTTCAATAGGCATGGCTCAGTGAGTTTCTAAAGCAAAGAACACACTTCTTCTCATGTCAACCGTGACTGCAAGAGAAATAGGATAATTCAGAAACTAGTCAGGCCTGCAGCTGATAAGATAAGCACAAAGCAATGGTACGTAAACTTTACTCCTCTAAGGACTAACTGATGGCGGGTAAGGTATATATACAAAATTACCTGCAGTAACTTATGGACAGTCAGAAATTACTAGCACAAGACACGACAAACTGATGGCGGGTAAGGTATATATACAAAATTACCTGCAGTAACTCAATGCAGTCACAAATTACTAGCACAAGACAGACTGATGGCGGGTAAGGTATATATACAAAATTACCTGCAGTAACTTATGGACAGTCAGAAATGACTAGCACAAGACAGACTGATGGCGGGTAAGGTATATATACAAAATTACCTGCAGTAACTCAATGCAGTCACAAATTACTAGCACAGGACAAAAGGCTGTGGACAGACACAATGATCAACGTTACATGACAGGAGCTATAAAAAGACAGGGAAGGAAGGCTAGTTCAACAAAACAGAACTAACTGACCACATGCCTACAACTCAACTTTGCTTACATACCTGGTCAGGACAGTCAAAGAACAGCACCCTCTTGACTTCAGCCACTCTGCTCATCTCCTGATTCCACCCATCGAGGTTATCCCTGTTGCGTGGAAATCCATCTATGAGGAATTTATTTTGGGGACTTTTCTCCATTTCCTGCGAAGAAATAATTTTGACGGGAAAATAGATTTTTAAAAACACAAAACATAATTAAAAAGAATAAAGCTACCATGTTTTGTAAAATAAAACCTGTTTCAACTGTCTGCATTTGACTAATGATTCTGAGGTTTTAAGGTTGCAAAGCTAATGAGGCTGCCATTGTCTAGGCAGGTTAAGGTTTTTATTTTTGCCTCTGACAGAACAAAACACCCAAGAATTTACTAAGATTTGAACCCAGGTCTCCTTCATGAGAGTCCAATGTTGTAACTATCTGCCAAGCCACTCCATGAAAACTTAGATATAACTATTATAATAAAAAAAAAAAACAAGTATAACTAGAGAAAGGAGCCGTTGTTGTGTACAAGATAGTTGCTCGTCTGCAAATCCAAAGGTTGTGGGTTCAAATTTGCATGCTACCGGATTTTGTTTTAAACATGACCTTGACTCCTAGGTTGGCCCAGCCTTAAACAGGATCGAAATAAAATATTGGGAAGTAAAGGCAGCCAGTGACATGTTGACACTGCTTGAATCTAGCCTTATATGCCACTGGCGTGGGAAGGGACCTTTAACTAGAAACACAATGATCTTCTACATCAGAAGAGAAAAGGTTTTTCACTGCAGGATATTGGAGATACTATCTTGTCTCAAACAGAAGAGAGAATCTCTACATCTCAGCACAAATAAGGGAACCTCTGCCTCTCGGCACATATGAGGGAACCTCAGCCTCTCGGCACATATGAGGGAACCTCAGCCTCTCGGCACATATGAGGGAACCTCTGCCTCTCGGCACATATGAGGGAACATCGGCACTAGAGTTTAGATCAGCAGCAAACATTGAAGACTGAACATACAACATACCCTGCGTATACATGAGCAAGTGATATTCACTGGCACAATGGAGCCCTCTTTTATATGCCTCTCAATTTCGGCCCCATATTCAGAGTTGGGCTGAAGACGTTCCTGGCGCAGCAAGTCACCAGCAGACAAATGTTGAAAACCAAATACCTGGAGACAGTGCAGTCAACATTATACTACCATTACACAGCAACAATCCTGAAGAAATACCTGGAGACAGTGCAGTCAACATTATACTACCATTACACAGCAACAATCCTGAAGAAATACCTGGAGACAGTGCAGTCAACATTATACTACCATTACACAGCAACAATCCTGAAGAAATTAAATACACGGGGGCTCCAGTGTCCCATTTGGGTGAGGGGTGGGAAGGAGAAGAGACCCGTTGTCCCTCTAACACCATGTTGTTGGGGAGTGTTTCCTTTGAAGTCGATGTGAACCTGCCTGATAGTCAAAGAATCAACAGTGTTCTAACAACTAAGATGTGCATTCATTCATTCATTCAGTAGCATGTCCCTCGCGGAACCTCGCTGCCATAACAACCCTCGGAAAACCTTCCTATCATGAGCAAGATGTCCTGCGTCTGACACACCCATCTGGAGATCATCTGCCACATCCTGCACCCATCTTCTACTTGGCCTTCCTCTTCCTCTCTTCCCAGGCATATACCCCTCCATTATTGTTCTCTCTAGACTTCCATGACGTTTCAAGTGACCAAAATATTTCAATTTTCTTTGTTTTATTGTCTTTACTAGCCAACCCTCTTCAAAATTCAGCTCTTGAAGTATGGATGCATTTGTTCTTTTCTTTACCCAAGATATTCTTAGAACCTGTCTGTAACATTTATATTCAAATGCATTTATGCGCTGTTCCGCTTGTTTAGTAAGTGTCCAGGTCTCACAGGCGTATGTTGCAATGGGAAAGATGCATGCTCTTAAAAATCTGACCTTTGTAATTCTATCTGTACAATTCCATAATTTATTCAGTTGTTTTAGTCTTTGAAGAGCAATTGATAGTCGCCGTTTAATTTCTTTCATTGTGTCACCATTGTTGGTAACCAGTGACCCAAGATATTCGAAATTTTCCACCACTTCCAATCAAGATGTGCATGCAAAACAAAATACTCAAGTTCTGGAACAAGACCAAAGTCCAGAAGCAGACGAACAACCAGAACTTTCCTCCGGAGTTTACAGCTGGTGAACTTGTAAAAAATAAGAAATACAAAGAAACTAGAAATCAGTCATGTGTCATTGCTACCGTGAAGGTTGGCTGCGATGGTTCCGCAAACTTTCTGTCTTCTGCCTTTGTTTCACACTCTTACATTACAGATACTATTTGTCTAATTCTTAGGCACAGCTGAACCAAAGAGATGAATTTATGAGGATCAATATTTATCAAATTCAACATCATATTCATTTGGTCATCATCCTCACAGTCGGACTTTGGTCTCTGTTTATCCCGTTCTCTGAATATGGCAATAAGTTTATCATTATGAATACAAACCGTACATCCCACCCAGCTTCCTCTTCAATCTTTTCCGCACCAGTTTATAATTGCAAATACCACCCCATGCACGAGATAAACACTGATCCTAATAAATGTATCTTATCGATTCAAATGTTTCAGGAGCATTTTACCCAGTGTGAAACAGAATTAATGCTCACACTTGTCTCTAGGCAGCATATGTAACAATGCAGATTTTACTATCTAAACAAAACGGGTGGATACTTAAAGTCTGGTGACCGGGTGGCGTTTTAATTTTGCCAGATCACAGACTGTGTATATGTGCACAAGCCTTCAAGTGAATTGCTAAAAAGCACAAATATGGCCTGTTCATTGCAAATGGACACAAGACTTGGAAAAGGATTAGAAAAATCCATGATACCGGCTCAAAAACTGACCTCCTGTATTCTTTCACACTGAGTGCCTTTCCCAGCACCAGGTCCTCCAGCACAAAGACCACGTTGTATTTGGCCTTGGAATCTCCAGACATGTTGATCCTGTAGACTAATGAGCTGTTCAAATATCCAAAGATACTGCCGCTGCTGAATGATGATGGCAGGCTGTTGAATCTTTTGGCACTGGAGCTCAGGGCAGCCCCTAGTCTCCAACAAACTGGATTCAGTTTGGTCTAGCCTGTAAAGAAACGCACACATTTGTTGTATGTACAAAGGAGTTTGGCTGATAAACAGTGATATATCAAACCAGTGATGCATGAATAACTGCACACTCACAGACCTTCCTGTGTGGATTCCGGGACCCCATCTGGGGGGGGGGGGGGGGGGGGGGAGACAGACCCATGACCTCCCTAGCAAGCATGTCATAAAAGACAACTAATTCCTCCGCAGTCAGAGTGCATCTGCCTAAGAGGCGAGGAACCAACAGACTGCATACAAGTGAGCCAGATCTGTAAAATGGATGTGCCCGCAAAATAGAAGTTCTTAGTTATGTCATGTATTTATTCATTTTCTGCACCAGCCTGACAGCATATTTCAAACACTATTCTAAACACAAGTTTAAAAAAAAAGGGGGGGGGTACTTATTACAGTACTTAGATCAGGTCATGTGACTATCACATACTGAACTATTCTCCGATGAAACTGAAATGGTATTGTGGAACAAGACCAAAGTCCAGAAGTGGACAAACAGCTGAAAGTTTCTGCCAAAATTTACAGCCGGTGAATACTAAGAAAAAAAAGATCCACAGAAAAAAAAAGATCCACAGAAAATGTTTTCTGTACTTTGGGCTCACTGTTAAATAGTTATGTTTCTTCTTCTTTTGCCCAGAACTAAACCAACTTTTGTTGGCATAAATAAGGAAATTATGAATGCCGGTTAACCGTTACTGTTTTAAAGATTTTGGTTTTAGCTCTTCACAAACTCAACTCTAAACTAGCCCATAAATGTAACAGCTCAACAGACAAGTAAGTTGAAAAGCTGCAGCAACATAACCTACTCACTGATCACTAATCAATATTTCCCTAGAAAATAAACTGTTGATGATAATGAACATGTCAGTTCAACAGCACATGCAGAAAACTAGGACATAAACATCAAAACCACTTTAAAACCCTATGTTCTAGATCTGCTTCTACACGTCTCTCTATCACATAAGTCAGGGCTATTAAACTGGCAGCCTGCGAGCTAAATTTGGCCTTCAGAGACCCAGAAGGGCCAGCGGATCACCTGGCAATTGTATTGTATTAACGATCTTTCTATGCTCAGACTTGGACCAGCGACAAATTCCATTTTCCCAACATTTATGACCCCTAAGTAAATTTAGTTGAATGGCCATGACCAATGTCAACACCCCATGTTTTCGTATCACCTGCCACATGTTTCCATGAATAAGACCCCCACCCCGTGTAAGAATACCAGTTTTTTTAAAGCCCAAAATGAAGAAATAAATATTTTAAACGCATTCCATAAATAGACGGCACCCAATTTTAAAGGTTACAAAATTGTTGTAAAACATCATTATTTACATGGACAAATACCGTACTTTTCTCACAGACTGAGAAACATAAAAAAAAAATATAATACAAGGACACTGTCCTGGCATACCTAGGCAGTGTGCACATATGGTTATAGCCCTATACTGCTATTAACCAATGGATAAAGCAATCAATATCATGCTGGTGGTTTCACTTGTAACAGCCTTTTCTGGCATACCTTTTAAGGCAGGGTTGGTCATTTCCCTGTCTACTGTTTATAATGCATTATTTAAGAAAGAAAATAGGGGTTTTTGAGCTGAAATATAACAGACAGATTCTCTAAACACCGTGGACAAAGAAGATAGGAATACAGACGTTTAAAAGATAAGTACATCTTTCCCCGTGTGGGTTCCGGGGCCCTACTATCGGAAAAACAAGAATAGACCCACTGCCTACCCAAAAGCATGTCGTAAGAGTTGACTAATTAGGAGCTTCCTTTGAAGTCGGAGTGCATCTGCCTGAGAGGCAAGGAACCAACAGTCTGCATACAGATCTGTCAAACGGATGCACACGCAACACACAGGTTCTGAACAGAACTGCAGTCCAGAAGTGGACGAACAACCAGAACTTTCCACCGGAGTTTACAGCCAGTGAACGAGAAGAAGAAGAAGATAAGAGCATCAAGAAGATTGGCTAATAAACAGCATCTTGTCTCGGAAGCTGAAACATTTTGGTCAAATCAAGCGCCATGAGGGACTGAAAACAAAAAATAACAGCAGAGGGCATTCATATTATTCATACAATTATTCAGTTTCTGTCTGTCTGTCTCTGGGCTACCATCTGAAGATCTGATCACCCCAGCTACTTCAACAGCCACATCCTGGACGACAATCCCAACATGAAAACCCCAAGACTTACATAGTCGCTCCTCTTCTACACAGGGTTGTAGAGGTCTGCTAGAGAGATCGCCAGACTTCTCTATCAGCAGTTTTCTTTCTGGCTTTGTTTAACTCCAGTCCTCTGCCAGTTATGGACTGTCAGATGTTGTCTTTACAGCAGACCCTGGGTTGCACTGCAGGTCTGGTTCCCTGGTTCTTAGCCTCCCATTGTGGCCAATTGTCTCCCATTTTGCATACATGTCCAAACCATCGTAACTGTGACTGATCAACTAGGGTTTGTAAGGCCTGGGCATCAAGATCTTGATGTACTGTCTGGCTGTGGATTTTGTCGCTTCTTGTCACCTAGACCACCTTTCTCAGGTGCCACACTGAATGCTTCTTCTTCTTCTTTGGTCTTGTTCTGCCTTTCAGCGTCAGGTTGGGAAGAGGCACATTGGTATGTGCTATGCAGATCTTGGTATTTAATGCCTTGAATATTCTATCATCTATCCTAATGACCACACCAAATGCTGTCATGGTGTAATCTGCAGTCCTGTGCAGGTTTGGATACTTTCATTCAGCGTTATACAACCAATCAAAAAACTGAATGATTTAAAAAATATATTAATTCTTCATTGTGTCTGGAAGAAGACGTTAGTGATTTATATTTTTCAGTGCTTTTTGGGGTTTAATTGTTACTAATAAAAGAGCGGTGAAAGCCATACACT
The DNA here is from genome assembly GCA_905116865.2 of Candidula unifasciata. Lineage (NCBI taxonomy): Eukaryota > Metazoa > Mollusca > Gastropoda > Stylommatophora > Geomitridae > Candidula > Candidula unifasciata. The sequence goes on from CAJHNH020001024.1 coordinate 1,478,454, forward strand.
GAATTAATAGACTTTAAAGCATCACAGGTGTAACATTCAAATCTGCTACATGAATGAAATGATTAGTCCAGAAAACTCAAAAACAAAAGCGGTCTGGTCTTAATACTTGAAACAAACCATACATCACCAGGACCGCACAACGAGCGACCAACACCTGGTGACACAAAGTGCCACCATTAAGATGAGAATCACCTGGCACATAAGTCCCCAAAACCATGTTTAACCCAAAGCCAAAGGTTATATTAAGGGCTCGGCAACAACCCGAGTATAGGAGGACCCTAAATATATGGGAAGAATAGTGGAGGATTACAAGAAGTAAAGAACAAATCAGTATCTGGATTTATGTATTATGTATGTTTAGTTGTACCCCACCGGGACATCACACAAGCGATAAACACCCTGTGACACAAACTGCCACAATGCGGATGAGGATCACCCGTGCCGTGAAGAATTCCCGGAAACCCTGTTCAGCCGTTGCCGTTAGGCCATACTTCAAGGCCCGGCCAGGATAGGCTTTAAAATAACTAAAAAATTAAAAAATTGCATACCACAAGGGGACGACGAGAATTAACCAGTATTATTATATTATATTTAATATTAATAGTAATATTATAATATTATCACGACACTGGGCTGCAACCCGGTAAAAGTAAAAGTGAAGAAGACAATAGATAGATAGAGATAATATATTATATTTAATTAGTTAACTTAACTAACCCAATAAATCAAATACAAACACGAAATGAACGCTGAGACTAGATAAACGATCATGAGCATAAAACAACACAGAAACTGATATAACTACACAAGAAAAAAGCACATAAAACGCCGACTAATATCCTCCAGTACCTGCGTGTAAAAACAAAACGGGTCTGTTCCTGTAACGATCTTTTCAGTCCGTCAGCCGTCACCGTCAGTTACAACAAGCCGGCCCAGGGGAGACAACTTGTTCACCCAGCAGAAGAGAGGCTGACTTCCGGACATGCGCAGCTGCTTGTGACCGTTGAGGGCGCTAACTTTGGCTGTTGTCTGCGGGACGTTGTTCCAACTTGTTTGTTTCTTCACATACACGGCTATCTGGTCTGTCTTCCCTAGCAAGCTTCATTTGTAGATCCGTGTTGTTTATGTATGTAAGTGAAACAGAACAGCGGTTTTCACGCAGGAGTTTAAAATCGTTTTCCGAAATATCTATCGTTAACTACGGCAACATGTTTTTATTTTTATTTTGGCGTCCTTATCAACAGCAGTTAGGTTAGGTTCTGCTAATCTTGGGTCCACATTCTGTCTACTGTCTCCATCACCTTAATCACAACTCACCCTTTCTGGACTACAGTGACTTCAGAACTGTTTTGTGGTCCCATAATAATATAAGAGTGTTGTGTTTCCGTGATTTGCAAATGGAAGTGACCATCTTAAAAAAAAATTATGGGTCTACTTGTCTGTTATACTTATCTCAAGTTAGTAAGAAGGACTAGTCTAGTACTCATGCTAACATTATTTGTGGTTATATCGCGCAGGTTACAACACATTATCACGTATCGTATAAATATGTTTGCTTGAACTTTTTGTCACTGTTCATCATTATTGTTCCCTTAAATCTTAATAATATGGTTGTTACTGTAAGTACTAGTTATGTGACAGTATTACTATTTACAAATATTATTATAAATAATTAAATACAGCCTCATCTTGTATTTAATTAATGCAATTGAATAATGTTGCCTTGGTGGTGCAGTATGTTGTTACTAAGTATTCTAACAGTAGTAACAGGCTTGGTGGTGCAGTATGTTGTTACTAAGTATTCTAACAGTAGTAACAGGCTTGGTGGTGCAGTATGTTGTTACTAAGTATTTTAACTGTAGTAACAGCCTTGGTGGTGCAGTATGTTGTTACTAAGTATTCTAACAGTAGTAACAGGCTTGGTGGTGCAGTATGTTGTTACTAAGTATTTTAACAGTAGTAACAGGCTTGGTGGTGCAGTATGTTGTTACTAAGTATTCTAACAGTAGTAACAGGCTTGGTGGTGCAGTATGTTGTTACTAAGTATTCTAACAGTAGTAACAGCTTTGGTAAAACAACTAAGCTTGCTTTGCTTGTTAGGGGAAAAAACAAATATTCTTGTACATACGAAATAGATAAGTAGGTAGGTTGTACCCCACTAGGTCATCACACAAGCGATAAACACCTGGTGACACAAAATGCCACTATGCAGATGAGGATCACCCATGGAGAGGTCCCGGTAACCCCGTTTAGCCGTTAGGCCATATTTAAGGCTTAGCTATATTTAGGGCCCCCGGCAAAAGCCAGGGTGGGGCTACCCAATAACTAAAAATTGCATCCTACATGGGGATGACGGTATCTCTTTAACGCGAACTAGATCTGTTGATTTATTATTAAATGTGTTGCCTTGATAGTATGTATGGCCTGTTACTGGTACATATTTTTTTCAGGAAAAGGGGGAGGGGGGCTAAAGGAACCTAAACATTGTTTAAGTATATAGTAGTAATAATGATCTGCTAAATGCCAAATTAATATAATAATATATTTGAAATAATTATACAGCATTAAACAAAAAGTGAAAAGGCAAAATCCTCTACATGGTTCGGGGTTGTTTATCCACCTTTAACATTTGTCAGAGTTCATCCCCCTGACAGTTTTTCTGGGGTGGGGAATGGAGTTCGTGGGCCTTGCATTGCCAGGTTTGGGGACCACTGTTCTTATTGTTACAAGTCTTGGGGAAGAGTTACCTATCAATGACAGCAAGTACTTGTGATATTTACACAAATTCTTCTCTTCGAGAGGTGCTAATCATTGCCTGTAAATGATTTCACAGACTAATTGCATCATTTAACATTCACAGGTGTCTTGATAATAAAAACTTGTGCAGAGTGATGTAAATTGTAGACTTGCTCATGTCACTCCAGTATGCTTCACCTGCCGGTCTTAGTGACAGGTGGGTGTTTCCTTTCTTTTATCTGCTTGTTGGTTATTAATATTCTTTAATTTGCATTGTTATCCATAACATTCTATTTTTTAAAAAGGAGGAAAAGCTTTTTAAAAAAAAAAAAAAAAATTAACAATAGCTATTTTAACCTGAGGAGGAGCCTGTCCCACTGCTAGGCATGTATAGCGGGTGGTGGAGCAGCCTATAGATATAGAATTTAGCCGTGAATATACTGAATAGGCAGCCGCAGACCAAAACAGATGGTGGCCATTGAGAGGAGGCAAGCTAGCTGTTGGGACAGCTAGATCTATAAAATACCTCCAAATCCTGTGACATGACCATCAGTGGGTAAGAGGCGCCATAATAACCTCTCCTTTCTGCTACCTTGCAGGGTGTGTCTCTTTAGACAAAGGCTATTAGAGTTAAACCCTAAACAAACCCGGTTGAAGGCTAGGGAAAACCACCACTATATTTCCATAGTAAATCATGCCTTTAAAACATTTGAATTAAGACAATGACATTAATGATGGTTCTAATGGAATCACCTTGTCCGTTAGAGAGCAACATGTTCTACAGGTGATACCTGACCATCATCCAGCAACTGCAGAGAAGGTAAATGACAGAAACATCCTAAACATTGGTACATGCAATCTTCTTCTTTGCGTTCGCTTGCTGTAAACTCCGGCCTAAAGCTCTGGATTTTCATCCACCCCAGACATTAGTCTTGCTCCAGAACTTGCGTGCACATCCATTCCACAGATCTGGCTTATTTGTATGCAGACTTGTGGTCCCTTGCCCTTCAGGCAGAAATGTACTCCGATATTAAATGATGTCCCCAATTAGTCGACTCCTACAACACGCTTGTTGTGGGGCCAGTGGTCTATTCTTGTTTTCCCCCACAAAGGAGCGCCGGAACCCACACAGGAATGTCAGTAAACAAAGTTACTGTTGACACATTAGGTTATAGCTTTTTTAAGTACGGTGACCCTTTCTCTCTTTTGTGTGTGTGTAGTTGTTACTTCATTTAAGACTAAAGCTAGATGCCTATTATAATGTCATTGGGCATCAAAACAGTTTCATGTTTTAATATTGACCTTGTCATTGTAAGTCAGTAAGACCTGGTGGCTTGACCCCCATATTTATATAAGATTTGGGGCGACTGCTGTCGTTCTGATATTAACGCTTCTTGGCCTTTTGGCTATGATCGAAGTGTAGTAGTCATTCTGATACAGAAAAATATTATAATTCTAAAAAAATAACCCACATGAGTTAGTTAATATCAAAACACTAAGAATGGGAAATTAAAACATGGAAAACGGATTAGTTACGTGTATTAATTTTAAAAAAAATGGCTATTTGGAAAAGTTTAAAGACCACCGCTTTAATGAATACCATATTAGATATAATGTGTCTTACCTTCCTGTTGTGTAACTGGAGCCTAAATACTTTTGACAGATCCGCAGGCAAGCAGATTTCCCCAGTGTTTCCAAAGACCAGAAACAGCTTGTGGGACAAGACAAGCAGGGGTCAGCCAATCTTCCTTCATGTGGGCCATTACAGGTAACTAAACATTTCATCGCAGAATAGTTCAGAAAAGCTTAGTTGAAGTAAGTACTTCTAGGTTTCCCTCCTCTCCCTCCCCTCCCCAATTTTTTTTTCATTGTGTTTAAAATAGGGTTTTAAATAGGCTCTCAAATTAATGCAAAAAAAAAGAATACATATTTGATGTAACTAAGAAATTTGACAAAAGATCATCATCATCATCAAGTGCCTCACCTGGGTGATCATGCCCGTCTAAAATCTGTGATCTTCAACTGCATCTATCATCGCATGTGTGGGAACACTTTCTTACCACGACAAAAGGTTGTTGAGAATCATCTTGCGTTGTCTTCCTGTGTCTCTTTTCCCACAGATCTTGCCAGTGGTCACCAATTTTCAGTTTACTTCTTTTCATAACATGACCCACACAAAAATGATGACTGTCTCTTTCTGATGTTTGTAATACATTGTCTTCAAGCCCTCTTTTCTTTCACAACATCTGGGTTGCTTTTTTTGGTTGCCCAAAAAATTGTAAGGATTCTTTTGTTAAACCAAAATTCTGAGGCCTCAAAAAATTGTTTGATTTGTTTATTATGTGACGAGAGGATTCACAGCCATTGACACAATAAACATATTCTGTATGTTCATGTATGTTTCTGTTGTTGAGCTTACATATTTTTCACCTTTGCTTCTCGGGTTGTTTAGTGGTTGTGGTAGCACTTTTGTTACATTTCAGTTGAGAAACCTCTTTAGCATATGATGAGTGCTGATGCCTGCAGGACAAAGTTCTAGATTTTCATCCTGATAGAAATTTAATTATTTTTGGGGAACACTGCATTTCTCAGTGCACCCAGCCTAATTTTCTTTGTTGACGCTAGGACATAAATGCGTTTTGCCAGTTTACAACATTACTGCGATATTTGCACCTTTTAGCCGACACATCCAGCTTCTGCAGGCATGTGTTGCTTGATCTGTCTTCCCAGGACCCAGCATAATGATAATAAGTAGGACAGAATTTTCAGAATGGTCTTAAAAGGAATGGTGAGAAAGAAAGGACTTATCATCCCTCCTCCTGTGTCGTGGCCTTGAATATGTGGCAGCCCTTTGGCAGTATTTACGATGGGACTACCTTTTGTCCATGTTGGTTTATACATCTGATGTTAGAGAAATGCAAGGCTGAAATGATTTTATTGTGTTAGCATAGTTCGTTTATGTATGTAAACTCATCTGTGCTCGCCCTTGAAAGGCAATCAATGCTTTGTTTTGTGGTCTATAGTGTCTGTCATATCTGCTCCCTTTGGCTCAACACATCCGAGGTCAGAAAATCCTTAATTGGTTGCATATAATGACATTCTTGTTCAGGATTAGTGGATCTGATTTTTTCCCCTCTCATACTGGAGCCTTGGGACCCACATGGGGGGAACATCATCATGAAGCAAGTCGTTTGCAGACAATCACTCTCATCCTGGTGGTGCACTTTCATATCCAAAGAGTCATTTGCCCATCTTCATGTTGGTTGGTCCTTGCCCTCCTTCTTGGTGCCATGTCTTCTAACATTATTTTTTTCCAGTCCATTATGGTGCTTGATATGATCAAATTATTTCAGCTTCAGTGACAAGATGCTGTTTATTAGCCAGTCTTCCTTCATGTTCAGATCTTTTGGAATGATAGTATTTCTTCTTCTTTGTCCCGGGTATTCTGAAAATCTGTCTACAGCCTGTCAGCTCAAAAGTTTTCTTGATTAAAGACTGAGAGATAGATGTGGAAGTATAAACTCTTACATAGCTGATCTGAGTGGTCAGATTTTAATTTTATTTTTTTTAAATGGCTCATGTTTAGCATTGGCAAATTCATTTGAAACCCAGAATCATTCTGAAGCATCATTGTCAGCTTGTGAATGGAGCATGTTTTTGTTGGACAGGAAGCCGAGGATCTGTGTCCCTGAGAAGATCCTCAAGCTTGTCCAGCACCAGTGTGAGAACTATGGTCAGTGCAGTTATGTGTTGCTTGGATCATTGGTTATTGATGCTGGTAAGTTGTAGCATTGTCCAGTGTCAGTGTGAGAACTATGGTTAGTGCAGTTATGTGTTGCTTGGATCATTGGTTATTGATGCTGATATGTTGTAACATTATCCAGCACCAGTGTGAGAACTATGGTTAGTGCAGTTATCTTCTTCTTCTTCTTCGCGTTCACCAGCTGTACACTCTGGCGGAAGGTTCTGGTTGCTCGTCCACTACTGAACTGCAGTCCTGCTCCAGAATCTGAGTGTTGCGTGTGCATCAGTTTTACAGATCTCATTCTCTTGAATACAGACTGTCGGTTCCTTGCCTCTCCGGCAGATGCACTCCGACTTCAAAGGAAGCTCCCCAATTAGTCGACTCTTACGACATGCTTTTGGGGAGGCAGTGAGTCTATTCTTGTTTTTCCCACAATGGGGCCCCGGAACCCACACGGGGGAGTGCAGTTATGTGTTGCTTGGATCATTGGTTATTGATGCTGGTAAGTTGTAGCATTGTCCAGTGTCAGTGTGAGAACTATGGTTAGGGCAGTTATGTGTTACTTAGATCATTAGTTATTGATGCTGGTATGTTGTAACATTATCCAGCACCAGTGTGAGAACTATGGTTAGTGCAGTAATGTGTTGCTTGGATCATTGGTTATTGATGCTGGTAAGTTGTAGCATTGTCCAGTGTCAGTGTGAGAACTATGGTTAGGGCAGTTATGTGTTACTTAGATCATTAGTTATTGATGCTGGTATGTTGTAACATTATCCAGCACCAGTGTGAGAACTATGGTCAGTGCAGTTATGTGTTGCTTGGATCATTGGTTATTGATGCTGGTAAGTTGTAGCATTGTCCAGTGTCAGTGTGAGAACTATGGTTAGGGCAGTTATGTGTTACTTAGATCATTGGTTATTGATGCTGGTAAGTTGTAGCGTTGTCCAGTGTCAGTGTGAGAACTATGGTTAGGGCAGTTATGTGTTACTTAGATCATTGGTTATTGATGCTGGTAAGTTGTAGCATTGTCCAGTGTCAGTGTGAGAACTATGGTCAGTGCAGTTATGTGTTGCTTGGATCATTGGTTATTGATGCTGGTAAGTTGTAGCATTGTCCAGTGTCAGTGTGAGAACTATGGTTAGGGCAGTTATGTGTTACTTAGATCATTGGTTATTGATGCTGGTAAGTTGTAGCTTTTTCCAGTGTCAGTGTGAGAACTATGGTCAGGGCAGTTATGTGTTACTTGGATCATTGGTTATTGATGCTGGTAGCATTGTCCAAATATTGTAGACATCTGTGTGTTATTGGGAGCCATCAGACAAGCAAGGATGGCAAACTAACCTTTCATACATGTCATGAAAGGTGACCATGGAGGGTTGGTTTGAGACTGACTACACTGTTCAGTTGAAAACTACCTGGAGAATCATGACCAAGTCTGCAGAAGCGTTTACATGGTTTAGTTGAGACCTCATGCTCCTATGGGAGATAAAAAAGTGAAGAAAAAATCTAGAATGTTTTGGTTTGTTTACTTATATTCTACCCTGATATCAAAATTTGCGTGTGTGTGGTGATAAATTTACAATCATACCAACAGTCAACCTCATTAGAGCAGTGACTAGCATGGGCTCACATTCACATTGAGACTTGATATCAGTGGGATTCAAAAACCCTGCCACAGGACGATTCACAGGAGTGTGTGTTAGTCATGGCTCTGCCGCAGCCACTTGCAGAAATACCAGGTAGCTTAGATAGAACTTCCAAAGCCTCAAACAGCAGAAGCCATTGTTTTTAATTCCACACACGTACACGCAGTCTGACAATTAATGATACTTATTTTATTACAGCCAAACAAAAACACCATCCATGTAGCAAAGCAAGCATATCATCCCATCAGACAGCATTCATCTATCATCTGGCACAACTGTAGTGCTGCCTGTCAGCAGATTTCTCGCCATTATGTTTAGCTACTGCAAGTTGCATTGTTACACATGCAGAATGAAGCCAAGGGTGAACATTAATTCTGTTTCAGACTATGAAATGTGCTCTTTGGATAGTTTTATTAATATTTGTATACATATCTTTGCTCCCACAAAGCTAACATTTTCAGCTTGTTTATTTATGCTGCTAAGCAGATACATAATCTCAACTTTTCTTCAGTTTGTTTGCCTAAATCTAAATGACATCTGAAAGAGAGTTGAGTTTATCAGTTCTAAATAAAAGTGGTCGAAAGAGTGGATGATTCTTCGGATGTAGGATTTGGTGGTTTGTGAAGATGACATAGTCATCCACGAGGTTAGTAACCATTTCTCTATTGTACTTATGCTAGACGGAGAAGGCGTACAGGTTCAGGTGGACAGACTGGACACCAGAACCAACATCCCGCTGACCAGTGTAGACCTAACTGTTGGAAGTGTAGCTGTCAGTTTTCAGGTAAATGCTTGAAGTCTTTATCTTAATGTTTCATACATGTTTTATGTCGGGGAGGGGGGGGGGGGAAGGGACTGCGTGGTCTCGAGGCATGGTGGCCACCTTGAGTACTGAAGGTTCCGGGTTCAGTCCCCGGTAAGGGCTGGGATTTTTTCACATGGACTTCTAGTAATTCCCCCGGTCTCTGGGTAGTGACATCGAATGCCTGTGTGCATTGTTGCGCACGTAAAAAATCCCTTGGCAGTTGGAAATTGAAAAGAGTGGCCTAAAGGTGATTCCTGGGCAAAATTTGGAGCTCCCTAAAGTATTTCAGGATCCTCGCCGGTGCTGCTGAGCTTTTTCGGACTCGGACTTGAGTTAGAAGAAGAACGGAGCACTTATGGGTTACTACCTGTGTGTCATAACATTGGTCCTTTGTCCAAACTTCAAACATGTTTTATGTCAGGGAAGTAGTATGCTAATGCTTATTGTTGGTTTGGTGTGTACAGTATAGATCTCTTCTTCTTTCTTCTTCGCGTTCACTGGCTGTAAACTCCGGCAGAAAGTTCTGGTTGTTCGTCCACTTCTGGATTGCAGTCCTGTTCCAGAACCTGAGTGTTGCGTGTGCATCCGTTTGATATGCAGACTGTTGGTTCCTTGCCTCTCAGGCAGATGCACTCCGACTTCGAAGGAAGCTCCCAATTAGTCGACTCTTACGACATGCTTTTGGGTAGGCAGTGGGTCTATTCTTGTTTTTCCCATAGTAGGGCCCCGGAACCCACACGGGGGAATATAGATCCGATACCTACCCTTATGCTTCTATTTCTTTCTCCCTTTTTGCCTGTGCGTGTGCACGCATGCATGCCTGCTTTAGCGCTATGACTCGCTCACTCACCTGCAAACCCTATGAACATGTTTTCGAATCCCCTCTAAGCCAGGAATTCTTGACTACCTGGAGCGCCAGATGTGCTCAGCCTTAGATTAGTGCTGGGAAATTACCTGAGAGGTAAGGATGACTGGTGTATGTTGACCACATCACTGATCCATTGGTGGTCTCCATGGTTTCAGTGGGTAAACTAGTTACCTTATTCTCCAAAGGCTGTAGGTTTGACTTCGGACTCCATTCTTCAGTCTGTGAGCGCTGGTGATCAGTTTATCAGGCATACCGTCAGATGTTCTGTAACACATGATAGGTAGTGCCAGTCTTTCATTTGCAATTGACAGAAGAAAAAAAAATGCTGCAGATTTGTTGGGCCGAAAGTGTGAGGGTTGGAGCCTTCTCATCACATGCCTCCCCCCAGTATGTTTATCACTTTCTTATATTCTAGCTATCTTATCTATTCTTGTATTCTAGCGTCTCATGTGGGTCCCTCCCCAATGGGGGAGGGTCCACATCCCTTAACAAACATGTTGTAAAGCCGACTAATTAGGGACATTTCCTTCAAAGCCACAGTGCGTCTGCCTATGAGACAAGGAACTAACAGTCTGCATACAAATATGCCAGATCTGTAAAATGGATGTGCACAAAAAACTGGACTTCTGGAACAAGACTAAATTTCAGAAGTGGTTGAACAACCAGAACTTTCCGCTAGAGTTTACAGCTAGTAAACACAAAGGTATTCTGGCTGTTAAAATTTTAATTGTTTGAAAATGACCAGTAAGCTTCATAGATGATGACCTTTATTGTTGCTACATTTTCTCAAGGTGACAAACAATGCAGCCTGTGAGAGGGCGGCGTCTGCTGATGACTATGTCCATGCCTTGAAGGTAGTAGTGCCTCTTGTTTTGGTTTTTCCCTGACAAAACAAGTTGCTTGAATGTTTGTGTGCATATATATAATGTCCTACATTTAAATAAATCTAAACCTGTGTGTTTTAAACTTGGGCTTCAGTCTCAACAAAGAATTGTGCCCAGTCAGGACAAGTTTTTTATTATAAGAAATAATTATTGTTACTGTCAGGGCATTCATTTACAATATTTGATCTTTTGTGTTTAAATAAACTAGAAGCAACTTTTATCATGCACATTTATTTCTTCCCTGTAAATTACCTTGATGTGCCTTACTGTTGGGATAGGGGTTGGAAATAGGGCTGTGCTTAGAGCAGCTGAATGTAGACCTCATGTGTTGGTTGATGGAGTGTATTTGTTAAACGATGAACTGATGAGTTCAGAGACTAGAAAAAAAGGGCACACGAAGAAGACTGCTTCATCAGCATAGCTTTATGTGGGCATTTATGGCATTGTCCGCTAATAAAAGTTCTCATCTGTTTCCACAGCTTTTGCAAAGTCGATGCTGCGGCAAAGACAGCATAGACCTGTCTGAGTTCATATACCTGTGCGGCTATGGCTCCTTCTACAGCAATGCTCACACCACGGTGGCACACCTGGACTTTGACCTACTGACCTTGGCCACTGTGTTTAAGTGCACGCCAATAACACCTGTCCCTGTGGCTGTTACAGCATTGTCTAAAAATCTGGCCACTCCCAGGAATCTCAGCTCTCTGCAAGGAACTCCAAAAACTGGGTTAGTATCTTTGATGTCATGGTAACATGTTTACATTTTGAACTTTGATATTTATCATGTTTTTTTTTTAAATTTTAATATTGTGATTTATTTTGAGTTAAGATCTGGCATTAGAGCATTTAGAACATTTCCAACAGCGCTCCATCCCCATGTTCAGCTGCAGTCACATTTCCAGTTCCGATAATACCTGACTGTGTGTCTTACCTTCCTCTTAAGGGTTGGCAGATCCTCTGGTCTCTCCCAGTCTATTTCTTTGTATGCCTGGTCTTCTTCTTCTTCTTCTTGTTCACCGGCTGTGAATTCCGGCGGTAAGTCGCGGTTGTTCGTCCAAAATGGACTTTTGGCTTTTACCTTGACCTGAGTTTTGCGTGTACATCCGTTTTACTGGCTTATTTGTTTGCAGTACTCGTTCCCCGCCTCTCCGGCAGATGTACTCCGACTTCGGAGGAAGTATGCCTGGTCTGAAGCAGATGTCTCCAGACATGACTCTTCAGTTATCTCTCTCATCTCATGTTCATTTTTATAAAGTGGATGTTTCATATAATTATTTGTTGTCCAGCTTTAAAAAAAAAAAATTTATTACACATACGATAAAACCTCATAAAGACAAACTCGCTTAAGAAAGACAAATGGTTTGCTTGATTTCGGTCCCCTGGAATTGAGGTTTAACGAGGTTTTATTAAATATATTTCTAGGTCTTCCTCTGCCACTCTTGTCTAGTATTTTCCCCCCATAATTTCCCTCTTTATCTTGTCTTTATATTTTTATTGTCTATATTTCTCTGCCACTCTTGTCTGGTATTTTCCCCCTATAATTTACCTCTTTATCTTGTCCTTATGCTTTTATTGCCTATATTTCTCTGTCACTCTTGTCTAGTATTGCCCCATATAAAGTTAATTTCCCTCTTTATCTTGTCCTTGTTCTTTTATTGTATATAATTCTCTGTCTTTCTCTGTCACTCTTGTCTAGTATTTCCCTGTATAAAGTTAATTTTCCTCTTTATCGTGTCCTTGTTCTTTTATTGTATTATATTTCTCTGTCACTCTTGTCTAGTATTTCCCTGAAGTTAATTTCCCTCTTTATCGTGTCCTTGTTCTTTTATTGTATATAATTCTCTGTCTTTCTCTGTTATTCTTTTCTAGTATTTCCCTATATAAAGTTAATTTCCTTCTTTGTCTTTCCCTTATGTTGTTGGTAAGTGATTTTTTGTTTCGAGAATATCATCATGGGGAATGCTGGGATTTCTTGTTGATTCATAATGTGCAACGTTTGAGTCTTTGAATCATATAATGGTCATGAGGACCATGGTGAATCCTGCCTTCATTGTCCAGACTAGCATCTGCCCAGGATACTTTTGTCCAGACTATCATCTGCCCAGGATACTTTTGTCCAGCCTATCATCTGCCCAGGATACTTTTGTCCAGACTATCATCTGCCCAGGATACTTTTGTCCAGACTATCATCTGCCCAGGATACTTTTGTCCAGCCTATCATCTGCCCAGGATACTTTTGTCCAGACTATCATCTGCCCAGGATACTTTTGTCCAGCCTAGCATCTGCCCAGGATACTTTTGTCCAGACTATCATCTGCCCAGGATACTTTTGTCCAGACTATCATCTGCCCAGAATACTTTTGTCCAGACTATCATCTGCCCAGGATACTTTTGTCCAGCCTATCATCTGCCCAGGATACTTTTGTCCAGACTATCATCTGCCCAGGATACCTTTGTCCAACCTATCATCTGCCCAGGATACTTTTGTCCAGACTATCATCTGCCCAGGATACTTTTGTCCAGCCTATCATCTGCCCAGGATACTTTTGTCCAGACTATCATCTGCCCAGGATACTTTTGTCCAGCCTAGCATCTGCCCAGGATACTTTTGTCCAGCCTATCATCTGCCCAGGATACTTTTGTCCAGACTATCATCTGCCCAGGATACTCCAATGTAAAAGTGAAGAGCAGTCCTCGACTTTGATACGTTTGTGGTTCTGTATCCCCTTTTGTCTTACAGGTTTCTTGTGTTTTCTTACCTCCCAGGTACCTCACGATGGACAGCACCAGAAAAGTCATGCTGGTTTTAGAGTCTGACCCAAAGTGTGTCAGCTTGCCTATTGTTGGAATGTAAGTTTTATTGTTCATTTTATCTTGCAGTTAGCAATAGTTCATTTTCTTCATTCTCCTATTCATCATCATCTTCCTTCTCTTCTTCTTATCCTGTCTCTTCTTCTTATCCTCCTCCTCTTCTCATCTTTCTCTTCTTTTTTTCCCTCACCATTTTCTTCTTTTTCCTTTATTGCTGTATTGGCAGGGTAGAAACAGTGAACGGAGTAAATCCTAGCTGACAGTCTGGGGTCATGTCAGAGTGAAGTAAGTAAAAAGTAAAGGACCCTTTTCCCCACCTTTAGACATGTTGGGCATATAGGGCTAAACTTTTAGACCAATTTGGCACTTAGTGGGTGATGTGGTCAGCATCATCCCTGGCACATTGAATCCCCCGGAGTTTACCTGGTACCCATTTGAGGCTGGGTCGAGCTGGGAGCCAAGGTCATATCTGAGAACTGTCCAGCTCTATCAGGACCTGAACCCACAACCTTCCAATCTGTAGGCAAGGCCTAGCTGCTTCACCACAATGGCTCCATCATGTCAGAGTGGTGGAGAGCATGTGGCAAAACCTCCCATCTACTTGATTTTGTGACCTGATTTTTTAAAATTTTTTTTAGATGGGTCTCAGGTGTGGAGTTTCTACATCACCCATTTGTGTGGGCAGCTTGTTTGAGATACATCCACTGTACTCACCTACAGGACAGGTCAGTTACCAAGTGTACATGTTAGTATATTCCATGTTTCTGGTCCGTCTTACAGAAAATTGTACATCTAAGATCTCTCTTGTTCTTTTCTTTCTGTTGACTGTTCCTGCAAAGTTGTGTTTGCTGATAAATGTGTGTAACAATCTTAATATTAAACTGTCTGGGTTCCAGGGTCCCATTTGCGGGGGAAACATTAGTAGACCCACTGCCTCCCTAACAAGCATATTGTCAAGAGTTGACTAATTAGGGGTTTTCTTCAAAGTTGGGGTGTATCTGCCTGATAGGTAAGGAACCAAGAGTCTGCACATACAAATAAGCCAGATCTGTAAGATGAGTGTGCATGCAAAACTCAGGTTTTGGAACAAGACTAAAGTCCAGAAGTGGACAAACAACTAGAACTTTCTGCCAGTCTACAGTCATTGAGCACGAAGAAGAAGAAGATATTAAATATTTGAGTGTTGGTTAGTTTGCCTGTCACAACAGTGGTCTGGGTTTAATTTTATTGGAGGCAGACTATAATTTTCAGTGAGAATGACTTTGGCACCATACCTGTTGTTGTTGGCACCTTTCCATCTGTCCAGACAGTTGTGTTATAGAATGCTTTTGGGGAGGCATGAAAATCACCGCCCATGGTGATGACAAGTGTGACTTGCAGGATCCAGTCATTTTTTTTTAAAGTCTGGCCTTGGCTTATTTGAATGCAGACTGTTGGTTCTTCCCCTCAAGAAGATGTACTGACTTTGCAAGAAACCCCTAATTAATCGACTCTCACAACAGGCTTGTTAGGGAGATAGTGGGACTGTTCTTGTTTTCCCCTCATAATGGGGACCCCATAACCCACACAGTGATTTTCTTGATTTATTCCTCACACTTTCTGCTAATCTTTGTATTTCTCACTCCTTCATTTCTTGGTCAAGATACTTTTAAAAATGTGTTGCCATTTTTTCTTCCATTACCTGTGTCTCACTAGAAGATCTCTCACATTTAGGGTGTGTGCTCCTCCTGAAGAGTTCCTGTTGGCCTTGTACAGGCCCCTCCAGACCAGGCCAGAGTTTTATCAGTGTGCTTCCAGCTTCGGAGATTCCTGCCTGCAGTTTGGGCTCAGCACAGGCCATAAAACCATCAACATGGACAAGGTACATGTCATCATTTGTTTGTTTTCCCTAGAAACTTTCATGGTAAGCTCTCGTGTTGCACTTTCAGTATTGTCTCATAGTGTAGACCTGATGATAACTCCTGCCTTTCAGTACAGTTCCAGTATTAACTCTGCCTTCTCTCTCTCTCTCTCTCTCTCTCTCTGTGTCTGTCTCTCTCTCTATCTCTCTCTCTCTATATATATAGATATATATAAGAGACACATTTTTTAAAGTAAGTCCTGGTTTAAAATTTTAGAAAAACCATCATACTATAACAATTATTTATTGCAGCCAAAAGCGAACTACAAATTTACATTATTTCTCAACATAGTCACCATTGACTTCAACACATTTTCTGTATCATGGCACCAGGTTCATAATTCCAGTGCCATAAAAGCCCATGTCTTGAACCATTCATTAAAGCCTGTCTGTAATTGGTCATCAGTTTCAAACCGCTGGGATGCCAGCCACTTTTTTATGTGCATGAAAAGGTGGTAATCACTTGGTGCCAGATCAGGGCTGTAGGGTGCCAGATTGAGGCTGCAGGGTGCTAGATTGGGGCTGCAGGGTACCAGATCGGGGCTGTAGGGTGCCAGATCAGGGCTGCAGGGTACCAGATCGGGGCTGTAGGGTGCTAGATTGAGGCTGCAGGGTGCTAGATTGGGGCTGCAGGGTACCAGATCGGGGCTGTAGGGTGCTAGATCGGGGCTGCAGGGTGCCAGATTGGGGCTGTAGGGCACCAGATTGGGGCTGTAGGGTACTAGATTGGGGCTGTCGGGTACTAGATTGGGGCTGTAGGGTACTAGATTGGGGCTGTAGGGCACCAGGTTGGGGCTGTCGGGTACTAGATTGTGGCTGTCGGGTACTAGATTGGGGCTGTCGGGCACCAGGTTGGGGCTGTCGGGTACTAGATTGGGGCTGTCGGGTACTAGATTGGGGCTGTCGGGTACTAGATTGGGGCTGTCGGGTACTAGATTGGGGCTGTAGGGTACTAGATTGGGGCTGTAGGGTACTAGATTGGGGCTGTAGGGTACTAGATTGGGGCTGTAGGGCACCAGGTTGGGGCTGTCGGGTACTAGATTGGAGCTGTCGGGTACTAGATTGGGGCTGTCGGGCACCAGATTGGGGCTGTCAGGTACTAGATTGGGGCTGTCGGGTACTAGATTGGGACTGTCGGGTACTAGATTGGGGCTGTCGGGTACTAGATTGGGGCTGTCGGGTACTAGATTGGGGCTGTCGGGTACTAGATTGGGGCTGTCGGGTACTAGATTGGGGCTGTCGGGTACTAGATTGGGGCTGTTGGGTACTAGATTGGGGCTGTTGGGTACTAGATTGGGGCTGTCGGGCACCAGGTTGGGGCTGTAGGGTACTAGATTGGGGCTGTCGGGTACTAGATTGGGGCTGTCGGGTACTAGATTGGGGCTGTCGGGTACTAGATTGGGGCTGTAGGGCACCAGGTTGGGGCTGTAGGGTACTAGATTGGGGCTGTCGGGTACTAGATTGGGGCTGTCGGGTACTAGATTGGGGCTGTCGGGTACTAGATTGGGGCTGTCGGGTACTAGATTGGGGCTGTCGGGCACCAGATTGGGGCTGTCGGGTACTAGATTGGGGCTGTCGGGTACTAGATTGGGGCTGTCGGGTACTAGATTGGGGCTGTCGGGTACTAGATTGGGGCTGTCGGGTACTAGATTGGGGCTGTCGGGCACCAGATTGGGGCTGTAGGGCACCAGATCGGGGCTGTAGGGTGCCAGATCGGGGCTGTAGGGCATCAGATCAGGGCTGTAGGGTGCCAGATTAGGGCTGTAGGGCACCAGATTGGGGCTGTAGGGCACCAGATTGGGGCTGTAGGGTACTAGATTGGGGCTGTAGGGCACCAGATCAGGACTGTAGGGTGCCAGATCAGGGCTGTAGGGTGCCAGATCAGAGCTGTAGGGTGCCAGATCAGGGCTGTAGGGTGCCAGATCAGAGCTGTAGGGTGCCAGATCAGGGCTGTAGGGTGCCAGATCAGGGCTGTAGGGTGCCAGATCAGGGCTGTGGGGTGCCAGATCAGGGCTGTTGGGTGCCAGATCAGGGCTGTAGGGTGCCAGATCAGGGCTGTAGGGTGCCAGATCCGGGCTGTAGGGTGCCAGATCCGGGCTGTAGGGTAGGTGGTCAACAATTTCCCAGTGATTAAATCTTTGCAACAACTGAACAGTTCCATCTGCGGTGTGAGGTTGAGCATTATCTTGCTAAAGCATGATTCCAGAGGACAGCAACCCACGTCTTCTGTTTTGGATGACACAGTTTTTCTTGTATCTAATGTGCCTTGTCACAGTGTCCTTAATCAAGGAATGTGAAACTTCTGAATATTCAACAGACAAAGCATAAATTGAAACAACAATGTTCCTGAATTTTTAGTTCACTTCTTTGACCAAATGTCTGTCACCACACTCAGCGGACCGACCGCTACGATCTTCATCATGGATATCTGTTTGTACTCCTTTAAACATTCAACACCAATTCCTAACAATACTGTCAATCAACATGTGGCCCATAAACCTCAATGAGTTGCCTGTGAATTTCTGCAGCAGGAACGTCACAGCTGCTGGGAGAATTTATTTTTGCACTTATTTTAAATCACTTACACGCAGCATCAAACAAGATTTAGGCAGTAAAAAAGTAGCACACCGCTAGCTAGTGAACCACATAAACATACTGTATATGAACATTTACGTTTTCCACGTGTGAAAATAAACCTTGACTTGACTGTGAAAATAAGTCATGACCTGACTTAAAATGGTCCTTGATTTGACTGTTAAAATGGTCCTTGATTTGACTGTTAAAATGGTCCTTGATTTGACTGTTAAAATTGTCCTTATTTTGACTTTGTGAAGAAAAAGCCACCAATTGACTGTTAAAATGGTCCTGTCCTTGACTGGGTTCAAATGATCCTTAACTTGTTGTTGTTGTTATATTTATGGCATTGTGGTGCTCGGGTGTCTGTGGATTACCTACCTCCCCAGGCAGCAGCTAGAAATGCCCTGTACCAGTTCTAAAGGAAATATGGGTTGTGTTTCTGCCTTCCCCTTTAACATGTAGCTAATGCAGGGCTCACAGTGTGCTCATTTCCCACCACCAGATTGCCTTCTGGTTTTGCTGAGATCTTCATGGCTCTAAGCATGAGTAGTTGGGGCAACTGGTTCGTCACGTCAGGGGGGTTGGCATACTTGTTTCCACTCCTAAGACTGTTTGGCACACCTCTGACTCCTTCCCTCCCACAGGGGGCAGTACGGTGTGGTGCACCGGGTTTATTATCGAAGTTTGCTCCTCTAGATCCATTGTGTTTTGCCTGGGGATTCACACCACCAGTTACCAGGAAGACCTCGGAAAGCTGTGACTCTTCGCCACGCACAATGGTCTTGGGGTAAGAGAGGTTGGGCTAGGTCAAGAGGCTGACATCGCAATGGACACTCCTTTCGTGAATAGATATTCACTAGACCTAGGGTGAAGTAGGGGGGGGGGGAACCACTACCCACAACACCAACACTTCTTACCCCCTGCCTCTCGAGGCTGAGTCCCCATCCTTAACTGTCATGTGGTTTGTTTGTCATGCAGGTGCTGGCAAGTCCTAGCAGTGGTGACTTTGTAGAAGTGGAGATGGGTCTGGTTGAGGATGAACAGAAGAGAGAAATCTTTGACGCTGCCAAACAACAGCATAGGTACAGCTTTAACTGGTGCTGTTTATATGAGTTTCACTTTTCTTCTTCACCATCATCTTTATTTTCTTTTTCTGCATCTTCCTGTTCTTCTTTTATATTATCACTTTCCTCTTCCCTTTCTTCCTTTCTTTTCATCTTCATTACCCTTATCTTCTATTTCTTCCTTTATTACTTCATCATTTTCATCTGCTTCCTCCTTTTATTTGTCTTCATGTTTATCTTCTTTCCCTATTTTTGGGGGGATATATGTTAAACATTGTTGTTCTCCCTCTTGAGTCCACACTGTGTTTTCAGTAACTTCAGCAAGCATGTGTGTGAAATGTTCTTCTTCTAGTCAGATCCCATTTAAGATAGTGGGGTCAGTCGCCCAGTGGGTAGGTTTTTCTTAAAAATTTTGACTGGGTACATTTTTTGCTTTAACATGGACAAATATGTTTGCTTAGCTCTAAAAGAGGTAATTGTCCTCATACATGCATAAATGTATCACTGTTGTCAAAAGGAAATGCTAGATTTGTACATATTTATAGATTGTTCACTTATGAAGACTGTCACGCAGTACAAGTATAAACACTATCAGACATTATATTTAAAAGCATTGACATCCGGAACTCCATTGTGGTGGAAACATAGAATAGACCCACTGTCTCCTTGAGAAGCATGTTGTCAAAGTTGACTAATTAGAGCAGTTTTCTTCAGGGTTGGAGTGCATCAATTGGAGGATTGAGGAACCAACAGTCTGCATATAAATAAGCCAGATTTGTATACGCATAGAAAAGTCAAATACTGGAACAAGTTCACAAGTGGATGAAGAACCAGAGCTTTTTCCCAGAGTTAACAGCTGGTGAATGTAAAGAGGAAAAGAATTAATAAGCATTGACACGTTTTTTAATTAAAGAAAGTTTGTGTAGATACACACACACACGTATATACATCATGAGACTGTTCTCTTTCAGCAACAGTGTGTTTGTAAAGGATCCAGGCTTTGCTGGGCAGGAAGACTTGGAACCACGCTCTGCACCAGTGCCTCATGCCGAGAAAGTATGTTTAACTCTTTAAGTGCCAGGGAACACATAGTGCCTTTATTGATTTATGTTTTTATCAGGGCTGTTCAACTGAGTTGACTTAGGGGCCACAATATTGAAAATAGGGATTGTCATGAATCAGAGTGTAGAACGATCATGAATACAGTACAACTGACAATGATCCACAGGCCACTTGCTTGCCACTGCAGGCAGGATTCAGCCTGTCCTACTACCAGTTGAATAGCCCTGGTTTCTGTGGTACATATTTCTGTACTTTTTATGCCCCATTCATCTAGTATCTTC
The DNA here is from genome assembly GCA_905116865.2 of Candidula unifasciata. Lineage (NCBI taxonomy): Eukaryota > Metazoa > Mollusca > Gastropoda > Stylommatophora > Geomitridae > Candidula > Candidula unifasciata. The sequence continues at coordinate 1,498,833 of CAJHNH020001024.1, forward strand.
TTCTTCTTTACGTCCTCTTTTACGCTTTGGGTGTCGAGGGAGATATAAGGTCCTGCTTCGTGCTCTTCTGGCTGCTGTAGAGTGGTACTGTAGAGTTTCTCTGAAGTTATCTTTCCATCCTGTTCTTGATCTACCCCTTGCTCTACATCCCTCTTCTCTTTTGGTGTATACCTTGCATGGTATTGCATTAGAAGGCATTCTCTCCAAGTGAGCAAACCATTTCATTTGCTGTCTTTGTATGTCATTTAGAATTGGTTCTGTGCAGACTTTATCTCATATTACCTCATTCCTGTTTTTATCTCCTTTGGTCACTGCTACAGTCTTTCTTAGACACCTCATTTGCATGGTTGCTAGTTTTCCATGGAGTATTTTAACCCATTCTAACTTAATTATTACTATACATTTTGCCCCGAAGTTATACTTTCCAATAAAATAAGACTTAAAACAGCTGTTGCTCTAATGTACAACAACTTTAGGATCAGTGGTAACCCTTTTACACCCACAGATGACTAAAGCAGTGGACATTGTTTCGTAGCCCACCTGGCAGCTCGCCAAACACAGAAATAAAAACAAATGTATGAAGCAGTTGGTTTGGTAAAGCCAATATCGCATATTTAGTTTTCCACTAATGTGACATCTGCTGCTGCTAAAGGATTTTTTAAAAATGTATATATGTGACTGAGGTCCAGTTTATATATATAAAGTGCTATAATAACATCCATTTGATTTCTCCGTTTGTTTTTTTTAGCCTCTTCACACGTATAGAAGGTCCTTGGGGTGTTAGTTCTAAATAGAAGAGAAAACCACCTTCCCTATCTTCTTAGACGATTAAGCAAAATTTTGTGGTGGCCCACGGGGACTTCTCTGCGCCCATCATTGGGCTGCAGCCAGTGGTTTGAAGAACACTAGGATAAATCTGTTTTGAATTAAGAACTATTTTGGGATAAATGAATAAATAATAAAATAATATACCAGAATCAGTGACCTACTAATAAAACTGGTTATCACACAGTTTTCATTTTATGGGGAGAAGTTTTCTGGAGGAAAAGACAACAAAGCAGTTTTACCATCCCAGCTCATACGTAAGCTAAATAGTATTTTGTTTGAAATACTTTGAATACTCTAAAGATACCTAATAACAAAGGTACTGTCTATTTTCCAGGTGCCAGTTTTCCGTCCTCAAGTGCCAGACGTATCAGTGTTGTGGACGGACCAGTATGAGCATTTCACCAGTCCTGCACCAGTACCGGCGATGCCAAGTAACAAACTTGCCTCATGGCAGAATCCAGCAGCAAGGTCTCAGGTTGAACCTCTTTCAGAACAGCATTATCCTGAACACAGTTTCTCTCGTCCACATTTGACCACGACTTTAGATAGTCAGCGATTGACCGGGCACTACCAGCAGCCACAAGTGCTGCAGACTAGGTCACCACTGTCGTTTCAGTACACACCATCAAGACAACATTTGGGAGCCGCAGCACCCAACACCCAGCAGTTGTTGCCTTCATCTCCACACAGCTCACATAATTTTTATGTCAATGATAAAGGGATTTCACCAACTCCGACTGCTGTCACTCATGGATACCTATCCAACCCCCAAAACATGTCTCCTCATCTTGTCACAACACCTGGGTTGCTACGGCACTGCACTCCACCAGCACCTCAAACCTCACAACCCACACCATCCTCTCACATGATCTCTTCTAGCAGAACAAATTGTCTTGCCTCTGTAGCAGGGCCTAGTTCTCAAAACAGAAACCAGTGTTTGCCTACACCAACATCAGCTCACGTTAATAGCCAGGCTCTTCCGTTTCCACAATTTGGTAGTAATGATCATACTATTCATGATCAGAATGCCTGTAGTTCCAATTCCCCCAACCTAAATACCAAGAAGCACCAGAATGTTGATCATTTCCAGTTTATGAACACTTCAGTTGCCAACGAAGGGCAGCAACAAGGAGTCCCATCTCCACAAGTTCATACTCAAGCACACAATGGTAACTGGAACCCTCCTGTGGTGTTTACCCCTCAGCCTCATCCGCTGTCTTCCACTAAGGGCTTGCAGAATTATAAGGAAAGTTTAAAGACTATAAGTGAAGAGGGTTCATTGTCACAGACATTGCTGCCGCATCTGGAACAGCCAAGTACTAGGATGTTTGATGTTAATGACCATGCTAAAACTGCAGAATCAAATGGCAGCTCTTTGAGGTTGCCAAGCATCAACAGCAGTGTTAGGTCTAGTGCTGAAGACAGTGGGCTTGATGCCTCGTCTGACAGACTCAACATATCTCTACCTCAGCACCGAGCTGATTCCCTGACACCTACAAATTCATACCCAGCCACGACTAAGACCTCAGCTTGTACCTGTGCTTCAGCTTCTTGCACCCAACAGAATCCTGTAGAGAGCATCAAGTGGGAGCAGGTTCCTCCTGCAGTCGTCACACTGCTGGTTCAACAGAGTGAGCTTCTCAAGCAGCTCCAACAGCAGGTTCAGATGCTCAAGTCAGAGATTGCTGAGACAAACAAGGCCTCTCCCCCAGACCAGGGCAGCCCAGCATCCAGAAATCAGCAGAAAGTTTCTGTGGCTGTCAACACCAGTTTTGTGAACCATCAGACTGCTGCAACACAAGATCACTGTGATAGTAAAGCTACGCAGGTTACTCCAGTACGGCATAGTTCGCGACAGCAAGAGTTCACCTCACCGGCTGCTTCCTGTCAGTGGAAAGGTATTCTTTTTCTTTTTCCAAAAACTGTGTGAGTGGGTGTGTATTGTCTTCTTCTTCTTCTGGTCTTTGTCCCCCCATGTGTGTATTGTAAGTGTGTGTTTGTATATACAGACACATGCACACTGTATTTTTATCTTGCATGTGCTAGCTTTAAGATTATAACAGAAATGATTTTTTTTTTCGCTATTTTTCAAATGGGACATTGACGGACCGTTTGTATGATGTCCATTGACACAGAAATGCAGCAGTAATGTGTCCGCAGTTATGTTAGAATGTCGACTAACAATTCTAAGTGCAAAATTACAATAAATAAGAGGGGCTTTCAAAGCATTCCATATTTCTAGAAAGAAGTCAGACAAAAAATTAAAACATATCATCATCAAGTGTCTAGCTAACTGGCTTGGGCGGATAATTTTTCCTCCATTTTACCATCTGGAACAGCATATATCAGTCTATGAGCTGACACCTTCCCATACCATGACAACGGCTGTCAGGGAACGTCTTTGGTCTTAGAACAAGTACCACAATTCTGGGGCTGCAGTGTCTGGAAAACAAGAATAGACCGTCTGCCTCCCCAACATGCATGTCATAGGAGTCAGCTAATTGAAGACTTCCTTCAAAGTCAGAGTGCATCTGCCAGAGCGGCAAGGAACATTCAACTGCACACAAGTAAGCCAGTCAAATGGATGTACACGCAAAACGCAGACTCTAGCCCTGACTTTCAGCTGGAGCTTACAGCCGGTGAACAGAGAAGAAGAAGAAGGGGAGCTTAGATGCGAACAGCTGGCATCACCATGGTGTGGGTTCTGGGCTCTTGTGGAGAAAACAAGAATGGACCCACTGCCTCCCCAAGAAGCATGTCATAAGAGTAAAATAATTGGGCGTTTCCTTCCGCCTGAGTTTACAGCTGATAAATATGAAGAAGTCTAGTTTCTTTCTGGTCCTTAATGAAATGTTGCTGCAATTGACTAATTACAGTGTTATTATCTTTAAGATGTTCAAAATTCAGTGAGGGTGCCAGCAGAAGCCAGTCAAACGCCTGCTGGTCATCACATTACTGCAGCTGCATCATCTGTTGGTTATCAGTCTCCCCAAGGGTCATCTAGTTGTGTCCAGAAGGATGTCAGCCAGAGAGAGTTTGACAGAAATGTCTCCAGCATGCAGTCGTTTGAGCGCACAGAGAACACAGACTTGGAGTCTGAATGTGCCTCATTTATTGACAGGTAGGCATTATCAGTCGTTTTATTAGCTTGTCTGGGTTTTCTTTCTTTTGTTGTCGTCTCACTGATACCTTGCTGTAGCCCAGTGTCGTGGTTTTCTGTATTTGTGTTTGTTAGGTTTCAGCTAAACCATTTATTCAACTCTTTCTTTCTTGGTCTTCCCATCACCTTCTTCCCAGATGTTCAGCTGTAAAGACTCATATTCAGTTTGGTCTGGCTGCATTCTCACTAGATGGCTGAACCATTTCATTAATTCATATTGGGTATATGAGGCTGGAGTCATAGTTTTATAGGCCAGTCGGCCATCGGTAGGTGATGTCAACATCATGCTGGTCGCCTTTCCTTCTCAAGACTTTACCTTTCTAGCCCCCAGTGGAGCATAGGCCTTTAACCAGCTCCCACCAAATTGTTCTGTCTTTGCTATCACACGCAGCTCTTCCCATATCCTCCTCCTCCTCCTCATATTTTTTTTTTTGTAATTTTACTCTCTAGCTCCCTTCTCCACATGTTTTTTTATCTGCCTACATTTCTATGCCCCTGTGGGTTCCAGTGCAAAGACATTCTAATTATATTGTTCTCAGGTTTTCTTCAAGTGTCCTATCCAACGCCAGCGTCTTTTCTTCACCTCTTGGTCCACTGGAACTTGTTTAGTTCTCTCCCAAAGTTCTACATTAGTGATTTTGTCATATCATTTAATTCCCTTTGTTCCACTGGAACTTGTTTAGTTCTCTCCCAAAGTTCTACATTAGTGATTTTGTAATACCATTTAATTCCCTCTGTTCTGCAGTCACCAGATAATGAATATTTGTAGTTTTTTAGTAATTGCCCTAGTTGTTTTCCATGTTTCCGCTCCATTTGACAGTGCTGAATTGACCTTAAAATTGAAATTTTTCAGTTTAGTATTAGTTGGCACTCTTCCGAATACTGGTCCCAGATTATTCACTGCGAAAAACATCATTTTGAAAGCCTCGAGAAGTTATGTAAGAAAAACATTTTGGTCATCATCATCAGTTTCCACTTCTGAGTTAATTCTCGATGGATAGAAATGTTTTGACGTTAAGCTAAGCGCCTTGGGGAGGAACAGTTTTCGATCCATTGAAGTGTCGTGGGAAGGAATATATTTTGATCCGTTGTACACATTACCCGTGAATTCCCATGTGGGTACCAGGGCACATGTTTAAGAAAAGATTAAAAAAAAAAGATCCACAGCCACCTAAAAAGCTTGTTATAAAAGGCCTAGCGCAGCCTAGGGGCAAACCACAAAACCGAGCAAAAGGCGCAGATATCCCAGCCTAGTTGTAAACCACAACATAACGTGCCAACCGCCCTTTTAAGGGCTAAAACACAAAATTATCACTCGGCAGGGAATCGAACACCGGTCACCCACGTGACAAGTGGAATACTTACAACTGTACTACCGAAGACTCAAGAGTTTGGTTTAAATGCATTTATAAAATAACGCAAAACATAGTTCTCTTGAGCTGTGAATGGGATTTTTTTTACAGTGAATAATTTCAGACCGGTATTCGGAAGAATGCCATATTAGTTTACATTTTTCCCCAGATTCCCTAGTGCTGCTCTTGCCTTGTGTATTCATATTTTGATATCTCTGTCAGTTTCCCATCTTTATCAACATTACTGCCCAAACAGGTATTGGAATGGAAAATCATTTTAAAAAAAACAAATTACTATTTGCCTGATTTATTCTTATTATCTTTGTCTTTCTCTTCTGGATTTTCAGACTCAATTGTGATCTTCTCGCAGCAGGTATATTTAATTTACTCTACCTGGTACCTATTTAAAGCTGTGTTGACCTAGGAGCCAATATCATATTTGGAAAAATCTGGAACCCTGCGGATTTGAACCCACAGTCCGTAGGCGAGTGTCTAGCTGCTACAACTTGCTTAATTAAGTGTGGCCAAAATAAATGAATTTAATAAATGTAACAATTATTGTTATGTATATTAATTGAAGCCGGTATGGCTGTGATTAGTAAATGAAACAGTTCATCATTTTTATTAGCTGAATCCATTATCTTTGTTTTTATCAAATCTAGTCATTATGAAGGAAGTTATTACATATAGAAATTATACGTCATTTTATCAAATCTAGTCATTATGAAGGAAGTTATTACATATAGAAATTATACGTCATTTTATCAAATGCATCTGTTTTCTTCTTCTTCATGTTCACCATCTGTGAATTTCAAGTCCTGGTTGTTCGTCCATTTAGACTTTTGTCTTTCTGGACCTGAGTTTTGCATGTACATCTGTTTTACTGGCTTATTTGTGTGCAGTTATCGTTTCCCGCCTCTCCGGCAGATGTACTCCGACTTTGAGAGAATTCATCTGTTAATTATAGTAGTTTTAAAATTTAGTAATTATTATGTTTATTAAACATCATTTGATAGGGTGATATAGTATCTACAAGACAAAGTTCAATGACATTTTAAAAATCTGCTTGCTTCATGGTTGTTTGTTGTGTATTCCAGAAGCCAGTCAGACAGAAGCCCCTCGAGTGCCAGTGAATATAACAGACAGGCACAGGTAATGGGAATGTGGCCGACAGCGTCTTGTATCTTATCATTATTTAAATAATGCAGACACAAAGAGTATATTGGACAGTTCATTGCCTGGCATATTTCGCTGTATCTCGTCTGGTGCATGACTACAGAGTTAAATCAGCGTTTAATGAAGCACAAGCATGAATCCTGTTTGCTAAAATGCTTAAGCCATGTTGTCAGATTACTTACTGTACATACTTTCCATCAAGATCAGGCCCTTAATTGCCAAGGTGACTTTAAATTTATCACATTCATCTTTTTTGTACACATAACACAGGAGAGTTCAGTTTTATCTTTAAATTTATCACATTCATCTTTTTGTACACATAACACGGGAGAGTTAAGTTTTATCTTTAAATTTATCACATTCATCTTTTTGTACACATAACACGGGAGAGTTCAGTTTTAGTAATTGAGCACCTGATGAGATACTGTGATATATGCCAGTCAATAAACTGTGCAGTGTATCATTTGCACCCATATTTTGTTAAATTTTCAACAGAAAAACATTGTTTGACTTTCAAATCAATATTGTTTACAGTTATCTTATTGTGCCAGAATCCTAACTGTTATCAATAATAATTATTGCATTTCTAAGCTGAGTGAATATTTCAGTATTTCAGCCTGGTTTGTTATAGTTTAGTATTATTATCATTGAATGTTTGAAACTTGCTCAAAGCCTCACTCTGATGTGAAATTATATGCATCTCTAGTTTGGTGTTAACCAGCACTGTGATGAGAACTATTGACATATGCCAATAGTCTGGTAGGAACTAGTGACATGTGTCCAAACTGAACTAATAATGTGTGCCTGCACTGTGGTAAAAACTAACGATGTTTGCCCGCACTCTGAAAAGAACAAATGACGTGTGCCTGCACTCTGATAAGAACTAATGACATATGCCAGTAGCCTGACATAAAGTAGTGAGGTGTCCACTGTGTGAACTAGTGGTGAATGAACTAGCATGCCTGCACATTGATGTAAACCTGTGATGTGTTCCTGTTGGACAGTTCTCACTGGCAGATCTATATTTTTCATGACCAGGAGTCCTGTTCCACAGTTGGTGTAGATGCTGCAGACCCTAACCAGTTCTTCTGTCATATTATGGTAAATATTGATTTATAGTCATTTTACTGCTTAGTTATAGTTATTTAAGTAGGTGCATCAGCAATGTTTGGACAAATACTTGTGTGTGTGTGTTTTGTGTGTGTGTGTGTTTTGTGTGTGTGTGTTTTGTTATCTTGAGGCCTCAGAGATGTGGTTTTACAGAAGAATGCTTAGAATACCTTGGACAGCCAAAAAGAACAACCAAGAGGTTTTGAAAGAGGCGGGAGCCCGAAGACAACTTATCACAAACATCAGAAGGAGACAGTCATCATTTTTTGGCCATGTTATGAGAAGAGGAAAAATAGAACATGTTGTGACCACTGGAAAGATCTGTGGAAGGAGGGATAGAGGAAGATAACGAGAGAAGATGCTTGACAGTCTTGTTGCATGGCAAGGTGTGTCGGCCACGAACTGATACATGCTGCAAGAGATCGCGTATTATGGAGAGGCATGATCGCCCACGCCACTCGACAAGGCACCTAATGATGATGATGTGTTTTGTTCAAAATAAATTGAAGCCGGTTGTTTTGCATGCGAGGATGACACTAGATAGTGATAATGATGACAGGTACAGCCAAAGGTGTCATGTGCTAGAGGTGCACATTTTCAAAGTGATTATTCAATAAATTGTGGTACCTGTAGTCTGTTCCTAAAGTCTCGCTCCTGTATGGATCAACACAGATTTTTGCATGTGGTTTTTGAAAGTGGTTAAGCTTTGGGAAATGGGCAGATTTTAGCTTCTTCTTCACTTTCTGTTTTGTCACTCCAGGGGTCGAGGAAGGTATAAAGTTCTGCTTCTTGCTGCCTCAACCAAAGACATGTCTGGCTGTGGAAGAGTTAGTCTAATCTTGTCTGTCCATCTTATTCTTAGTCTACCTAGTGCTCTCTGTCCTTCTCTTCTCTTTTGTTCTATGCCTTGTATGGTATGGCATCAGATGTTCTCTCTAAGGGGGCAAACCATTTGATTTGCTGTCTTTGTATGTAATTTAGAAATAGTTCTATGCCCACTTTTTCTCTTATAGCTCCGTTCTTGCTGAAGAGCCAGAAGCAGAACCTTATCTCTCCTTCGACACCTGAAACAGTAAAAGAGGAAGTGAAGAAGAAGAACGTTGTTGTAGTACATGTAACACGGAAGAACGTTGTTGTAGTACATGTAACACGGAAGAACCTTGTTGTAGTACATGTAACACGGAAGAACGTTGTTGTAGTACATGTAACACGGAAGAACGTTGTTGTAGTACATGTAACACGGAAGAACGTTGTTGTAGTACATGTAACACGGAAGAACGTTGTTATAGTACATGTAACATGGAAGAAGAAGAACGTACATGTAACACGGAAAAACGTTGTTATGTACAGTACATGTAACACGGAAGTTATAGTACATGTTGTTGTTGTAGTACATGTAACACGGAAGAACGTTGTTGTAGTACGTGTAACACAGAAGAACGTTGTTGTAGTACATGTAACACGGAAGAACGTTGTTTAGTACATGTACACACGTTGTTATAGTACATATAATGACTTAACACGGAAGAACAGTTTCAGAAAAATACATGTGAAGAATTGTTTTTGTAACACGGAAGAACTGTTGTGTAACACGGAAGACACGTTGTATAAATCAGAGAGATTTCTACATCTTCATTTCATTTCAGAAAAATATTGGATTTTTTTTGACATATGAGCCTCAGATGATTCCCGTCACACGTGGGTCTCCATCAGAGTAAGACTGAGCGTTATGTTGTTTATGCATTAGTTCCTGGGTATTCTCCGAGACGGTTTTTTTTCATGTTTGATAAGCATTTCATATAACAAGTTTGGGAGAGGGCTAGATATCAAGGGATGTTGGTCCTAGGTTACCCTAAAACTGGTACAGGAAAATGTCTTGGGAAGTAAAAGGGTTGGTGACCACATCGCCCATTCAGTGCCACAAGGCCTATAGAAATATGAACTTTATTTTCAACGGGTCATAAATTGGGCATGCAGATCGGCCCTTGTAAATACTCATCTATCACACATCAGTTGTACCTACATACACACCCTCATGTATACCTGTACATACACAAATTTATACAGACGCAGTCATAAGTACTGACAATAAACAATACTATACATGTACCTACATTTATATGCATGTAAACATAAAGCACTTTTTTTTTAAATGTTTCAGTAATTTATTTATAAAGTAACACAAGTAATCCTGATGGTTAGACAAGATGGAAGATAATATACACAAAAAAGGTTGTTTTTTTTAAAAAAACGTTTCTCTGCCCATAAAGAGTGACTTCACTTTCCATTCATGCCTTGTTGGATCACAAAACCTCTGCTATGTTTTGGGTGTGTTATGATATGGCTTGGTTTGGCGTTTGCTCGGCTTATATAATGTTTGTGGGAGGTTGTGTTGTCGTAAGTCTATTTGAGGCACCACATGCACCTGTCTACAAGTAAGAAGTACTGCATGATTCTTGGGTATCGAAACTGGAATGTTTTTGTATTTCCACCTTCCCTGAGAAAAAGAAAGCACTTACAAGGAATGTGGGAATAGACAAATATGGCTGTTTCCTTAGTCATGAACTGTCGCACGGTCAGCAGAACATGAAAATAATCATACAAGCGAGCGGTGAGAAGACAAGAAAAGCGGAGACGGTTAAAGCGTCGACAATAAGGAAAAGGTGACACCCTTGCAACATAGGAGAGGTCCTGCGACCCGGTGAGGCATGAATGGCAAGGGAAGTCACTCTTTTTGACCGGAAAAGGTAAAATGAACTGAAATAGCTTCACTGACAGTCCTCATAGATCATTAAAATTACACTAAATAACAGTGCATGACCCATGACCTTCAGAGCGCAACGCAAACAGCTGAACTGCTTATCCACCAAGACCTCCCTAAAATATTCCGTTTATGTTTTTTATTTTAGTTTTTGCCCTCAAGGATTGTACTTTGTAGGATTAACATCTTAAAGATGAGAATAAAACGTGCAAACTGTAGAAACCCCGTTCAACCATTTTACCATATAGAACTGTTATACTGGGGCACCACAGAATGGTTACAGAATAAACTGTCTAGTATGGGGTGTATGAAGCCTTATTACAGGTTTTTGAAAAAAAACAGTCTTTGGACCCATCAAAGATGCAAACATTGGGGAATGGAGAGTGAGAAGCAACAAGGAAATTCATAAACTGTTTAAATCACATTTTATCACTGGCATCATGAGAGCTAAAAGACTAAAATGGTTGGGGCAAATTGAAAGAATGTCAGATGACATAGAATTAAAAAAACTGTATACACAAGGGAGATGAAAGGTAGTAGACCATGAGGCAGACCAAGAAGATTATGGAGAGATAATATCCAGGCAGACCTGCAAACACTTGGTGTCACCAACTGGAAAAAGAAGGCCAACCAGAGAGATGAATGGATATCTGCAGCAATGAACCTCAAGTGCTCAGAATGCTGAGGAGGAAGAAGTATGGGGAATGTATTGTTACTGGATACTGATTTCACTTATATTTCTTGATGTGTCTATTAGGTTACACACTGAAGCCGGCTTTTGTGCTGCTCCTGAGGCTGGCTCCGTGACGATGCATTCAATGTTTGGGACAGATCCCAACCAGACCACGGAGATGAATGCTCTAGCTATGAAATACCTCAGCGATGAGCAGCTGACAGCGGTTGCAAAACTCCGGCAGACGGCCCCGAGCAGGTCTCACAGTGCTGCATACTCTGCCAAAATTCTAGAACAGGTCATGAATGGGTGTACATCTTCGATGGCTGGAAACATTTCAGCGGCAGATATGTCCCATTTTGGGATGTCTTCTTGTGATATGACCATGGATACATTGATGTACTTGCAGAAATATGGACTTTTAGGAAATGATAGATCCATCTTGGGGGTTTCCATGCTGGGTGCTGATGTGAAACTGCGAACTGACTTCAGCATCATGACAATTGGAAGTTCTGCTGGGGGAACTAACTTGAGTCCAACAACCACTGGTGATGAGGAGCAATTCCTGCAGTTACATGAAGATCCAGAGGTGAGCAGTGACCATGTGCCATCTCCTGCCAGAGTTGAAGCTCCCGCTCATGCAAATAATGAAAACTTGCTTCTCCTTAACGCCAAACCTGCCAGCAACCAAAGAGGCATGGGAGCATCTCTGATGCTGCCTGCCTCCAGGAACTCTTCTAAGGATGCACAGCAAAGATATGCTAATGGAGATCAGTTCAAAGTTCAAGGTAACAGTCGCAGGCGAAATGTTCTACAGGAGGTTTCACCACAAGCTTTTGTCAACGTGAAAACTGGAGATCATTTTTCACCTCTTGTAAAAGCATGGTCCGAGGAGGAAGAGGGGGAGAAACATTCACTTGACCTTGAAACGTTGAAACAGTTGCCAAAATTGTTATAGAAAAATATATTCTTTAGTTGTATAAAGCATTGACATTATAAGTTCACTTTGGCTGTTTCTCCTGGTATTTCGTCTCTACAGGGATTCATGTACACGTGAGCCGGTTGTGCCTTCTAATGTTATAAATATGGTTGGTTGATCATGAATCTCTGGAAGACTCTTGGTTTCATCTCTAGTGAGGTTCGGGTCGTCTGGGGCCCCGACATGGGTTAGCATCCATTAGAGCGAGGGTGGGGCAGAGACCTAGACAGTTGAAGTAAAGGACTTTTTTTTTCCTTCAGTCTGTTTAGGTATATAGGGCTAGACCTGTAATTTATAGACCAATCAGCACTCAGTGGGTGATGTGGTCAGCATCACGCTGGCTGCCTTTACTTCCCAGGACATAACCTGGTACCCATTTAAGGCTGGGTCAACCTGGGAGCCCGAAGGTCATTTTTGAAGAAAAAAATCTGGGTCCATCAGGACCTGAAACCCCCAACCTTCAGATGCGCAGGGGAGCATCTAGCCGCTACACCATGGCGGCGCCCAGGAGACCTAGTACTAATGTGTGATCTCCAGGAAAAGGCTGAAGAGCTGTCCTTCCCCTCTCCAAGCTCAGAAATTAGTGGAAATCAACTGTCATCTTCTGACCTGCCAGACAAGGGAGAAATAAACAGATGGGGGAACTCTTGAGGCCATGGAAACATTATATATACTAAACAAACTAGACAGTGTATTGATCGGCACTCACAGAAAGAAGGACACACTAGGGAACATACAAATTTAAAGCTGTAGTTACGATGCTGTACATGGGAGACCCGTCTCACTACACCTTCATCAGCATCGCTCTTCTGGTCATAGGAGCACATAAGCTTCTCTACCACGAACAAACTTTATTTTCAAAGGGTTACATATTGGGCACGCAGGCCCGTCTGACATTCGGCCCTTCTAAGTACTCATTTTTCAGAGTACCAATACCTGTTATCAATAATGCATTTTATGGATATAATAAAGAAATATAAATTATAGAATAATGCATACACACATCATGTGTACACAATCGTACACACTCGTATGCATACTCCTACATTCTCACACATGCGAACTCATATGCAGACATACGTGATACACACACACACACACACACATCTACATACATATACAAGCATACACATACATAGACATAAATGCACAAACAGAAAACACACACTGCATACATACATACATACATACATACATACATACATACATACATACATACATACATACATACATACATACATACATACATACATACATACATACATACATACATACATACATACATACATACATACATACATACTTGCATACATAATACAGACACAGCCACAATCACACTCATATACAATCACACATACACACATATCATTACAACTTACATACATAAAAACACACACATACTAACAATCACACACACCCACCCACATAATACACACATATAATACATATAAGTAAGATGATAATGCATATGAATCATTAAGTACATATATGGTGGCCTATAATCACTAGTAAGCATGAATTTAAAGAGGCTGCGGTTAAATGAGTACATCGGAGTGGTGACCTCTTCTCTACCACTTCAGGGGAAGACACATCGGAGTGGTGACCTTTTCTCTACCACTTCAGGGGAAGACACATCAGAATGGTGACCTCTTCTCTTCCCATGGAATCACACAAAACAAAACCCATTGTGCTGTAATACTGTAAGTAAAGAAGACTGTCACACACAGACACATTGGATACACATTGCTAGACCTAAGGTTTTCTTGGGGGGGGGGGGGGGGGGGGGAGGTCCCGGTACTCACCAGAAAAGAGTCTTAAAAAAGGTACTGATACTCACCACAGTGTCTATTACAGTAGTGCTGGGGGGTAAAAAAAATGCCCTCACCAGATCCATATTTCTAAATTATATACAAAGACAGCAAATCAAATGGTTTGCCCCCTTGGAGAGAATGCGTTCTGATGCTCTAACATACGAGGCATATTTGAAAAGAGAAGCACCTTATATCTTCCTCGACACCCAAAGCAGTAAAAGATGATGTAAAGAAGAAGAAGAAGACCCATTTTTTGGGTAGATCATTGGCACTCATTAAGATGCTATAACTGTGCTATTTTTGTTCAAATTCCAGAAATTATCAAGTATTATATAACTCTAGATTTTTCTTGTTAGAAAATGTGATCAGAAATTGTCAACAGTTTTTGTGTGTGTACTGAAATACATATGTTATTTATTTCATGTAATCTCATACTGCAGGCTTGGTGTCTTTTCATTGTTTCTGTATGTGGTTCTTGCACAGACCGGATGTTGAGTTCATATTGTGTGTACTGTTTATGTTTTATTAGTTGTATGTTCTGTTTATGTTGAAGAGAGTAGATTTCTTCTTCGTATTCCCCGGTTGTAAACTCCAGTTGAAAGCTCTGGCTATAAATGCACTTTTGAGCTTTTGTCTTGCTGCAAAACTTTTTTCCTTTTTAAACAGATCTGGCTAATTTGTGTGCAGACTGTTGGTTCCTCACCTCTCAGGCAGATGCACTATGACTTTAAGGAAACAGCCCTAATAAGTAAACTTTTGCGACAGGCTATTAGAATTCTCTTTGGGATGAGGTCGCTGGTTGGTCTCAGGCCAGCTTTCCTTCTTGACCTTTCATGATAGGGTACAGTGCTAATTTAACCAGATAGGCTACGCTGGCAAACAAATACCTGATGAAGTCAGATGTGTCGGTCAAAAGGCGCAAATATCACAGCAATGCTGTAAACTGGGACAATGCAGTTATGTCACTCAGAAGAACGATGAAAAAGACGGTGCTAATTTTCTAGTCCGTTTATCTTTTCGGGGTGCTAGCAACGTGAGCACTGTCATGTGTGCTTGCAATCAAAGCAGATCGGACTAAAGAACTAGAAGACATATCCTGATTCAAGTATCTAATAAATGCATACGGGAGGATAGTCATTTTATGTGAAGAAATCACTTATACTCTCATAATTCTGAGGTAATTAATTGGACACCTACATTTTTCTGAAGTGCAAAAACTAGAAGGACATAAATGTATGTCTCATAATTCTGAGGTAATTAATTGAACGCCTATACTTTTCTGATAAGTGCAAAAACTAGAAGGACATAAATGTATGTCAAAGATTTTCTCTCATAATTCTGATGTAATTAATTGAACGCCTATACTTTTCTGATAAGTGCAAAAACTAGAAGGACATAAATGTATGTCAAAGATTTTCTCTCATAATTCTGCGGTAATTAATTGAACGCCTATACTTTTCTGATAAGTGCAAAAACTAGAAGGACATAAATGTATGTCAAAGATTTTCTCTCATAATTCTGCGGTAATTAATTGAACACCTATACTTTTCTGATAAGTGCAAAAACTAGAAGGACATAAATGTATGTCAAAGATCCCTCAGCAATATGAAATACTAAGCTTAGGCCCCCCTGAGCCTTATTCAGTGAATTGTAATATCAATGGTCTCGTCGACATTTGACTCATTTATGTTATATGGCTGTGTATCATGTACACTATGTTATATGACTGAATATCAACTACGCACTATGTTATGTAGCCAAATATCAAGTACACACTATATTATATAGCCAATTAGCAAGTACACACTATATTATATAGCAAAATATCAAGTACACACTATATTATATAGCCAAATAGCAAGTACACACTATATTATATAGCCAATTAGCAAGTACACACTATATTATATAGCAAAATATCAAGTACACACTATATTATATAGCCAAATAGCAAGTACACACTATGTTATATGGCCAAATGGCAAGCACATGAACGGCCCCTGTTTTTAAAGTAATTTTGAATGATTTTGTCAGGAAGCATAGCTCGTACACGCCCTTTGAAGTGGCTTCTCTTTACCGACCCGATTTTTAGACACAGATGGACGAACAATTTAAAAACTGAGACAAAACTGAAGTTCGTAGTCATGGGCTTTCTTTGGAGAGGTCGTAAAGAAGTCTGCTGCTTTTGTCAAAGTTCTGTTCTAATTCCCGCTTTCAGTAGCCTCCGGCGTGTAGTAAAACGAACGACCTTCAAGTACGGTCGTCTGCTGCGGCATCAGCTGAAACTGTCATTGAGATCGATCGAGTTGCCCCTTCCGGGCCTCTGCCTAAAGATGAGCTGTACTGTCTTGAGATTCACAAAGAATAATAAAGATGTACCGGTATAGATCTCTTCTTTTTCTTTGCGTTCACCAGCAGGAAACTCTGGCGGAAAGTTCTGGTTGTTCGTCAACTTCTGGAATTTAGTCTTGTAACAGAATCTGTGTTGCGTGCACATCCCTTTTACTTATCTGGCTTATTTGTATGCAGACGGTTAGTTCTTTGCCTCTCAGGCAGATGCACTCCGACTTTAAAGGAAGCCCACTATTAGTCGACTCGTACGACATGCTTGTTAGGGATGCAGTGTGTCTGTTCTTGTGTTCTCCACAACGAAGCCCCGGAACCCACACAAGGACCTGTATTGACCATACATGGATTATGTTAACATTACATCTTTCGCCTTTACTTCCCATGTCATCTGTGGTACCCCTTTCAAGCTAAGTCGACCTGTGGGGTGGGATGGGGTGATTGTTACAAACAATTCCCCTCACTATGTGGGTTCGAACACAGTACTTGACACACATAATAGACAGTATTCCATTCTAATCTCCTAACAATGAAAAACTGGTGCATGTTCAGAAATGAAAGAATTAAATGTTAGACAGAATCACCATGGTTACGAAGTAAACCGTGTTCCTCCTCCTTCTTTATTCACCGACTGTAAGCTCCAGCACAAAGTCCTGGTTGTTCGTCCATGTGAACTTTGGCTTTGTGCCAGAGAGTTTTTGCCTGAATTTTGCATGCACATCCGTTTTATTGGCTTTTTTTGTGTGCAGCTGGTTGTTGCTAGCCGCTCGGGCAGTTGTATTCGACTTCCAAGGAAGCTCACAGTTAGCCGATTTCTACCATGCTTGTACCAGAAAAAGGTCCTTGGAAGTAAAGGACGCCCTAGGAGTAGGGTCTGGAGGGGGGAGGGGTGAACTGAGGTTTAGGATTCTTCGTCTCGTCTTTGATAAAGACTTCGGTGAAAAAGTTCAACTGTATCTATACAAATCTTTTCCTTCTTTTCAAATATTGAACTTCCAAAGCATTGTTAGCTTTAATAAATTCCCTTCTTTCTATCACCTCCACTTTAATCTCCCCGTCCATAGCATTCTTCTGAAAGAATAACACCTTTCTTCTTCTTCTTCTTCTTCTTCTTCTTCTTCTTCTTCTTCTTCTTCTTCTTCTTCTTCTTCTTCTTCTTCTTCTTCTTCTTCTTCTTCTTCTTCTTCTTCTTCTTTTTCTTCTTCTTCTCTAGTAGGACGCGAGCCTTTGCATGTGCTACGCAAATGCTCGTGTTTGGAGGCGTGGATATTCCATTTATCTATCGGTTGCGTAGTCGACCTTCGGCACTACTTTCATTATGTTTAAGTGACAGGGTTCTGTGTGGTGCACTACCTAGTGGCAGTTCTGACACATGTCCAAACCATTTCATCTGTTGTCCCTTGATGACGTTTGCTACAGCTTCCGTCCCAAATGATTTCCTGAAATCAATTTTTTATGATCCTATTTCTTCTGGTTACACTTATAATTCGTTGTGCACATTTCTTCTCTGTGGTTACGATTTTTTTCTTTCATCGTTAATGTCCAAGTTAGGCATTGGTAACATAATTATGGTAAAAATACTGTCTTTTGGTGTCAATTCTTACACATTTTAACACACACTAACTAAAGCAGACACTCATCATCATCATGTTCCCTGCCAACTGACGTAGGGGCTCATTTGTCATCACAGATCATGATCCCTGGTTGACCGGAACAGCACTCTTGATGATATCCCTTCATGCCATCGTTTTAGCCCATTCAGCATCATATTTCTTGATCTGCCTCCTCCATTTTCCCCCTGATCTTTCCAGTTGTCACGCACGATGTTCTCTAATGTTTCTTTCTCATTATGTGGCCAAAGAACAGTGTTTGTAAGCAGACACTATTCAGAAGATATTCTAACCGGAGCAGATTCTACAAACACCGTTTAACCACACAACACAGTTATTCTCTCTCCCTTGTTGTACCCCATAAGGGCATCACACAAGCGATAAACACCCGATGACACACAGTGCCACCATGCGAATGAGGATCACCCGTAGAGAGGTCCCAGGAACCCCGTTCAGGCATTATACCATATTTAAGGTCCGGCTATGTTTAGGGCTCCTGGCAAAAGCCAGGGTGGGGCTTCAAATAACGAAAAATTGCATCACACATGGGAACGACACAGTTATTTTAGGGCACCCGACAGTTCTACAGCAACTTGTAGCCTAGTTGGCGTAGGTATTGAAAGTAAACATATCATCATCAAGTGCCTTGCCGACTGGTATGATCATGCCTTTCCACAATCGGCGATCTCCAGCATCGTTGATCAGCTTATGTGCCGAGACTCCTCCACGCCATGACAAAAGGCTGCCAAGAACCTTCGCACGTTGTCTGCCTCCGTTTCTTTTTACATAAATTCCATTCTGTGAGGGCATTTGAGTGCACAATGAGAGTAGTTTCCCCTATGCAGGCAGACGTACACGATATAGGGTCTTTCTAACAGAACGTTTCAGTCTGTTGCCTTCAAGGTCGCAGTCGGTTGGATGAACGTCCCAAGGATGAGAATCCTACATGTACAAATCATGGAAGGCCCCTTTTATCCGTGAAGTTGGCTCCCCGGACTGTAACGAAGTGACCTGGAGTCTGGACCAGGCGGGGATTGAAACAACAGGAGAGTCTTCAACCATACACGAACGACCACTCAGATAGATTCCAATGCCTAAGCCCTTTCTGTGTGGGGAGGGGGTGTAGGTCATACACGGGAGCAAGACGTAGACAGTCGTACAAGTGGGAAGATAAAATTAAAGACATGAACAGCAGCATCGGAGTGTGAAGTCATGATGGATGAAAGTGCACTGGAGACAGTGGTCAACAATCTTCGTGGAAGCACATGTCAAGAGTCTCTATGCAGGGTACGCTTGCTTATTTTCTTTAGCCACGCAAAGTGACCCAAGAAGAAGACGACTCCAAGAGGCACTGTTCGAGTGGGAACTTCTTCTCGTTTTTCTTCTGACTATAAACTTCGACAGAAAGTTCTGGCTGTTTGTCCACTTCTGGACTTATGTCTCGTTTGAAAACTTGAATTTGTAAATCTGTTTTAAAAATCTGGCTCATTTGCTGTTGGTTCAGAGGTAACTATAAGACAATGTTGTCCATAGTCCATAGTCGGCTGTTGTTGGTCCCTCGCCTCTCAGGCAGATGTACTTGAAGGAAACACCCCTGACTAGTCGCCTTTAAGGATATGCTTGTTATAGTTTCTATATACCCTCCCCCTACAGGGCCTGGATGCAACAAGGGGAAAAATGAATGATAGAAAGGTGTATTCCTAATTGTCTTTGGACTCATCAATGAACGCAGGGTGAGCTACCTGGATATGAAAAAAAAGAATTATGAGAGTAGCTTCCCCTGTACAAGCCCAAAACACACACGGTGCGGTGTTCCCAACCTAACGTGAGGGTCTAGAATCATCCAATGGACGCCCGCCTGACAACGAGGTCCGCCAATGAAGAACGGCGAGAGAAGCGCCGAGCCGCGGCAGCCCTCGGAGCCTCCTCGTTCCGCCAGAAGCCGCCCGCGAACGCTGGACGTTTGACGTCATGTCGGCGCACAGACTTCCCAGACGTCTGCGCGGCCACGGCCATCTCCTCCACAGTACACGGACCACATCCGCCATCAAACATCGCACCTCGAGCCGCCACCTCCACGCTCTTTTCGGGCATTTTGGCCAGCCTCATGCCCCTTACTCCTGTACAAATCAAAGATAAGCTGACAAATGCTCTCGACGATGATAAAAATGTAAGTTTTGAGCCCGGGGTTGGGGAGAAATAATTTGGGAATGTGTGCTGTGTCTTGGGGTCCCCGCGTCAAGATGTCTCTCGGTTGAGTTCTTGAATAAACAACCAGGTTGCTGGAATGGTTTCAAGTGAAATGTACCCGTTTCTCCGTGTGAAATTACCTAGTGAATCTACCAGAAAACCCCCAAACTACGGTGTAATATTTGTAAACAATGCTTTTTGTGTTATAATTTCAGAGTTTTGGATAAACAAAAGTATTCGCTGGTTGTGTACGAGTAATTGTAATTTGTATGGAAGTTACTTAACAACTACAATATTTCCATTCTTATTATTACGACTCTCGTGACAACAAATGTCAAATGAATACAAATTTCACTACAACAGTGTTAAATATTTATACTTAATTGCTATGGAAAACTAGGTGAGCAGACATTTATATATTTGTAGATCATAAATTTCATGACAGTGCATGTGATTTCTTTCCACAGTATGTATTCTCTGGGACTAAACAGTTAAACACATTCATATGGCAAGCACATCCCTTATTTGGTTGTAGAATCTTACATTGCAGAAATAGTTTATAGGATGTGTTATCATTTGTTCCCTGGTAAATTTGTGAGAACTCATGATTGAACTGTTAGTTAGGTCTGATGCGCTGGAATTCATGTTGCATGGGTCCTTGATTGGAATGTAAACAATTCTTGTTATTTGATTTGTGCATCAGTTTGGAGCCTGATGAATATAGACGTTTCCCTCCTCAGCTCTGACTGGGGCACCGTCTAATCAGGACATATGTTATTGGGAATTTATAACTTAGAAGTGTCTTTGTTAGGACGTCATTTGTTTTGACTCGGGACATGACATGTAGTTAAGGATTGTGTGCCTTTAGGATTATTTATCATACAATTTTACAAAGAGTATTCATTTACTAAAAGTGGCTGTATACGGATGTAAATGTAACCACATCATCATTTCGACACAGAACATAATAGATTAACTACATTTGAGGCATAATTTGAGCTTGGTTCCTCCATTGTTTGAGGTATTTTATTGTAGTTATGTTGCAGAACCATTGAGAATCCACATATGTTCATATGATGATTATTTGTTTATTTTGGTCCTTTACTGCGGTAACTTGAATGACATTTTAATAACATCTGACAAACAGCAGGCAGTTGCGTTCCGTCCCATCATAAACCAGATGCACAATAATATATCGTTTTCTTTACACGAAGAAGAATAAAATAATTGGCTATCTTCCGAATAACGGTCCCAAATTATCTAGGCAGAAAATATATCCTAACAGAGCCTCAGACACGTGTCCATTGCGAACTTCCGGCGACTTAAATTGCTCACTACCGGCGACCTCCGCCACTGCCGAGAGTATCCCCCACGCCGCTCACGTGACGTGGATTGGGGCTAAACTAGATGGCTGGGGCTCACAAGCAGCAGCTACAGCACCTCCTGAAGCTTCCTTCATTTTATTTGCTCAGTGGCGGTATAGTCCCCGGAAGATTGCAATTCGGGGGTGGCAGTATAGTCTTCGGAAGTGCGCAATTGACACATGACTGAGGCTATGTTAGGGTATATTTTCCGCCTCGATAATTTGGGGCCGTTATTCAGAAAATAGCCAAATAATTTTTTATATTTTTTTAATTAAACAACTTAGAGAGGATGGCACTTCAAATATCAATGTGCCAAAAGATGCCAGGACTGGTCAGTACTTACATTTTTAGTTTTATACCCATTCATTATAAACGTGGCCTAGTAAGAAGCTTGTTAAATCGTGCCAGGTAGATTTAAACAAAAAATACGCTGACAGCAGAAAATAAAACCACACCAAGATAACTTTACAAACCAAAATCCTGTAGGTTTTATCAAACGACATCATCCTACATAATTTAACCCCAATGAAATTACAGTTCCAGACCTGCAAATATTTATCCAGTTAACATTTTACGGGGTTGACCTCGTGCGACATCTGCATGACCAACAAAACAAAAAAGCTGTCTGCGAAATGATTTTTGTGTGTGTGTGTGGTAAGCTTCAAGATCAGTAACACCACTATTTTCCCTTTCGAAGAACCAGTATCTCAGTTCACCAAATCAGTTTACATGTAAGGACCAGTTGACTTATATTGGTCGAACAGAATGACATCTTGAAAACAGTAGCAGAACGTAACCCCAAATGACTTCACACACAACTGAGTGAAGGCCGTGTTTCAAGATCTGCCAAGATGAGAAAACCGAATTCTCGATAGGACGTCGTTTAGACTCTCGACGTGTAGTTAAAGATTGTGCATTCAGGATTATTTAGCACACATGGAATAATCGTTTACTCAAAGTGGCAGAGGTCATTTAAATTGGTTAGGTACTCAAAATATCACATGATAAATTTGGTTGCCATGGTAATCACTTGATTGATCTTGAATTTGAGGTGGTGACAGTGTGGTTTATGCCCTTAAGTGATCAAGGATTCATTGTGTGCTCTGTTATATGTTGACTTAACTCTGTAGTAACGCACCTGAGAAGCTACAGCTGAATATACTAAGCAACAATTTGTACAATCGTTTTGTGTCCGCGTCATTTAGACTCAGTTTGAGAATACATTGTTTTAAACTAGTCAGTTTATTACGAATTCATCCTGACGAGGGAGGGAGGCTTACAGATGATGTAAATATTTTTAAAATCAACTACTTCATTGATCGTTGTCACTGCATCAGTTTGGGAATCGGGTAATTGTCTCATCACTAACAGCATCTTCCTAGCCATCAGGCATCCTCTATCTGAGGATACCAGCACCACAACTGACTGACTGACTACCATTTCAGGTGTGTTCTGTACAGCGGTTCTGCACCACTTGGTAGTGAACTGACGCATGACAAACTGGATGTTGTGAGGGCTCTTTGGGAGAAATTGAACCGTGTGGAGGCACGGATAGATATCATTACGGTCTGCTGAGAATGGCGCTGGAAGGAGTTACAAAGGGATCTGGTCGGTGCTCAACACTCGGAGAAAAGGCGAGACCGATATACCGTTACTGGTGCCATCAGAATTGTGAATTGCTGCTGAGGATGGGGAATAGCTTGATACAATGATAATTGCAACCCCTGATATAGTTAGTCAGTACTCTGTTAATGACTGGCACATTGTCAAAATATAGTTAGTTAATGACAGCAGAGGAATGGCTGGAAATCAGAGGCACATCTTCAGTCCAACATACTTGTCTGGAAG
Source organism: Candidula unifasciata (assembly GCA_905116865.2). Lineage (NCBI taxonomy): Eukaryota > Metazoa > Mollusca > Gastropoda > Stylommatophora > Geomitridae > Candidula > Candidula unifasciata. Next base: position 1,522,041 of record CAJHNH020001024.1, read on the forward strand.
AAAGAACTTGAGAAGAGAGGGATGACTGTCACTGTCTCCAAAACTTTAACCATGATGATTTCTAGAGAGGAGAAGAAACACCAGATCATGATGGGACAGTGTGCTTTGGAGCAGGTCAGCCTGTTCAAATATCGTGGTAAGTTTGTGGGTTTTCAGTGCGAGTTACAAACATAGAATTATAACCTGCACAGTCTGTGGCAACTGCACTCACCCATGTGGGGCTCCAGATGCTTGGTCTTCAAAATGACCCAGCCTAAACCACAGCAGCGGGGGATGCAGGCAATAATGACAGGTTTGGCATTTTAATGCAGCCACATGATCAAAATGTGGTCAGGTGATGACAGTTACAAATCTTCATTGTCAGTTAATAATTGAATGTCTTCCCAGCAGGTTATTGATGAGAAAGCAGTTGAAGAAGTCCTTACACTTCTGGAGGCCAGTACCATCACGAAGGAAATTTTGGAGGTAGTATTTGTCTTTGTCTTTGGATAGCTCTATGTTACATTTTATAGAATTAGGGGTTATTTATATCTCTGTTACATTTGATAAAATAAGGGATCATTTATGTCTCTCTGTTACGTTTGATAGAATAAGGTGTCATTTATATCTCTCTGTTACATTTTATAGGATAAGGGATCATTTATAACTCTCTTACATTTAATAGAATAAGGGATCATTTATATCTCTGTTACATTTTATAGAATAAGGGATCATTTATATCTCTGTTACATTTTATAGAATAAGGGATCATTTATATCTCTGTTACATTTTATAGAATAAGGGATCATTTATATCCCACTCTCCTCCAATGTTTAGAATAAGCGATAATTTAAATCTCTCTTTTACATTTTTTAGAATAAGGGGTCATTTATATCCCACTCTCCTCCAGTGATTAGAATAAGGGATCATTTGCATCCCAGACTCTTCAATTTTATAGAATATGGAAGCATTTATATTCCACTCTGTTACCTTTTATATAAAAAGAGATCGTTTATATCTTGCTGTCTTCCGTTTTATAGAATAAGGGATCATTGATATCCCACTGTCTTCCACCTTATAGAATAAGGGATCATTTATATCTTGCCGTCTTCTGCTCTACAGTATAAGGAATCGGTCATGTCTTACTTTCTTCAACTCTAAAAGTATAAAGGAGCATTCATGTTTCTTCCATTTACCATATAAAGAATCATATTCTACTTTTCTCCACTATACGGTTAAAGGAATCATTTATATCTCCTCTTTATTTAACCAAACACATCCAACCTCAGCAGACCTTTATTCAGTCGCATTTCGCACCGTGCGCAGTGAAGGGCAATAGGTCTGTTCTTGTTTTCGCTAATTAGACCCTGGAATTTGACTAAACTATTGATATTTTAGTTTGCGATAAATTCAAGTAATGACTTTGTAAATTCAGATTTTAAAAATGTAACTTGTAGTTAGTTAGACCTATTCTATAATGTCATAACGCTTTCTGTTATTTTTTGCAGCAAACACGTCTTGGGAGGGACATTAACCATGTGCGGAAAATCTGCAGAAATGCTGCTATAGCAAAACGGGCAAGGAATCTTGTGAAAGCATGGAAGCAGTTGATTCCTGTACCAGGATCGCCTCAGGTCCTGAACGGTCAGCATCCGGCACAGAGGATAAGCCCCGGGCTGACACCATCCTCCAGGGGTCTGCCGTCACCGGCTTTGGGGATGAGGCAGCCACAGCTAAAGGCAGGTCCTTGCAGTCCTGCGATACAGGGCAGGATTGGCCAGTTATCCCTGCCCACATCAAAGCTAGCTCAAGAGACAAAGTCTAGGCCAGGTGAGGTGGTGCAGTCTCCAAAGATTGGCCAGCTACAGAAAAGTGCCAGTACTGCTTTTGAGGACTCAAATCTTAGCTGGCCGCGCACACCACCATCTGTGGCTAGTGACAACAGTTCGGATCGCCTAACTGGTGATTCTAAAATTCAGGATTCTTCCCCTGCTGATAGGAACTCTCAGACTAGCACAGGCAAGCGTAATTTTAATTTTGACTCTAGATCATCGATTAGTTCCATAGAGGCAACGTCAAAGGCAGTGAACAGGGCATCTGATCAAAGAGATGTATCAAAAACAAATGTTGCTAACCGTAAGAGAACGCGTTCGGGCATTTCAGAAGACTCCAGTGATCTGTTGTCCCAACCACCTTCTAAACAGCCTCATCGTGTTTCATCATCTTCAAGTCTTTCAACGTTCGGCAAGAATGATGTGATAAATGGTTCAGTTATTAGGAAAATGGGCGTTAAGTCGCCAGGTTTCAGTGCAAGCCATGCTGGTTTTTCTTCCGTTCCCAGTCCGAAAACTGCAGTTTCTTCCTCCTTATCAAAGAGCACCTTGCAAGATCACTCTGATGCTTGCTTATTACCAAACCGCATTAACCAAAGACTCAACTCCTTACGCCAAGACAGCACTGACTCGCGCCTGGCTTCAGATACCAAAGGATCCAGGGAAAAGTTGAATAAAGTTAAAACCACAGAGCAGCTGATAGAGGATATGCAAAAAAAGTCTGCAACATCTGTGGGCACAAAAGTTATAGCTCAGATACGGACCAACCAGATAGAGAAAGAACCAGACACTCTGAGAGTTTCTCTTCCACGTGGTGTAACTGGCAGGGGGCGTAACAAGAAAAACTTGGAGCTCCTAGATGCAGAAACCAGATCTGAAGGAGGCCGTCTGGCTCAGGCCAAAAGTGAGTACATTGAAAGGTTTCTGCAGACCTCGGTTGCTCCTACTCCAGGAGAAGATGCCTTTGAACAGAACTTGTCTCATTTATGCCAAGATTCTTTGGAGGAGCAGCCCCTCAGCCTTGCTGGTTGTAGCTCCTCATTTGTCCAATCAGTTTATAACAGCCGACAAGACAAGCCTGATTCAGGACCTTCCGCCAGTCCACCGGAAACCAGGGACATCTTAGAGGGTCCCGGTCATTTGCCTTCCACCAGTGCAACTGCACTCGACGACAGTAGTTCCACAGCATTGGATCATTTAACTGAGGAGCAGATCCTGTCCCGCCTTCCGCCGATAGACTTTGATAATATTGATTGGACTAGTCATGACTACCCCTGTCCTCAGCCTGTCCAAGTTAATGATGCTCTCGTAGATAGATTGCACCACGGCAACTTGGAAGGCATCAACGGCAACTACGACCGTGACGGCCAGTTCCGACGTTGGCAAGAGATGCTTACAGTGGATTCAGTCTCTATCGAGCCTCTGTATGTCCTGCCATATGTGGTCCTTGATTGAATGATGATGTTAAACAGGAGGCTTGTTTAGCCTACAACAGCACTGATCCGATTAAAACCAGGGCATACGTGGCATGCCTAGTGTTATTGTTAACATCTGTTTACACCAGTATCATATGGGCATACGTCATTCTCTGCTGTTGCGTACGGATATGTTTCCAGTTAATATAACCACAACACTGAGGCGACAACAGATTTCAAGTCCCAATATGCAATTGAAGTTGAGATGTGTGTTACAGTTGGTGTTGACTGTGCTGTGATTAGTATGTGCAGCGACATATGTGGACAGTTGTGACCCAACTTTGCCTTGCTGTAAGCTGAGATATTTCTGAAGTCATCTTCTCCATTGTTTCATTATCGCAATTATCATCATGTTTCTCTCATCCTCATCATTTGTCTTTCTTTGATCATTTCAGTGAAAGATCTTGCAGTGAATTAGCTACACACACACACACACACATTTCAGAGTGAATATGGTGTGTGCAGCTGTGAACCTGCCAGTATGTATTTGCTGTTTGCAGTTGTGAACCTGCCAGTGGCATGCATATGCTGTGTTAAGCTGTGAACCTGCCAGTATGTATATGCTGTGTGCAGCTGTGAACATGTCAGGGTGTGTGTGTGCAGCTGTGAACATGTCAGGGTGTGTGTGTGTTCAACTGTAGAACCTGTCAGGGTTTGTGCTCTGAATGGCTGTGAATATGTCACAGTGTGTACTTTGTACACTTGTGACCATGTCAAGGTGGGTGCTGCGCTGTTTGCACTTCTATGAATGCCTGCGTGCAGCTTTAAGCACCTCCGGTTGTAAATGTGCTGACTTGATAACGGTAAATGTGTGGTGTGTAACTTCAGGCACACCTAGAAATCACTTTTTTATAGCTCTAGATATCTCAGGGTAAATGTACTGTTCAACATTGTTTCAGTACGCAAAAACAAGGTTGCCGTAATAAATACTTTAATAGTATTTTTCCAAAAAACATGAATAGTAGCAGTTTCATGTGTGTTTGAGATTGGTCACCAGTGGACACCCGATTTATGCAAATGTCAGGGGTGGGTGGGGGAGTGTTTTAATATGTTGCCAGTTTGTGTGACATATTCCATTGTTTATTTGACAGCTGCCATAGTTGATTTCATTTGGGGAACGCTGACTGTATTTTTTGGTTTCCTGTGATTGTTGATGGTCACTTGTAAATTATCTATGATCATTTTCATGTTTTTTCATTCAGTTTTAGTGTACTGTTCCTTTTCTGCACTGGCATGCAGGAGTCTTAGATGAGTTTGTGTTGTCACACACACATAGAAAGAGTTTTAGTTGACGGGTTAGGCAACGGGCAATATAATGATGAATCTGGAACTTGGTTGGGTTCGGCAAGGTTGTCAGCACTGCACTAATTGTTGGTTGAGAATCCCCTGGATTGATTTCTTCAAATATATCCACACTGACATCTAAAGGTATAAGAAGAATAAAACTGTCCGGGATTCTCTGAGCTGATAGTCCCTAGAGATGCAGAACTCGTAAACCACATAAAACTATAGTGGATGAGGAAGCTGATAGTCCCTAGAGATGCAGAGCTCGTAAGAAAAGTAAAACTATAGGGGATGAGGAGGTCCACCGCAGTAAAAGTCTAACATGCAAAAGAAGCAAAGTACTCATTTTGTGGTGTAGGTAAATGAAATCATTTGTCTGCAGGCTGCATACTGCTGGCTATAAAAGAGATAGCCCATGATGTATGAGATGTTCAATATATGGAAGTGAGGTTAAACAGTCATGAGCAGGACGTGACGATTCCTTGGGTGAGCCCAGTACCAGAGCACCATGTATTAGCTCTGCATATGTGGAAGCCTCCTTGGATGGCGGGGGAATGCTCATGTTCTGCCCCTGCCTTCTCTTGCGGGCTGATCAGCATTATGTGGCTTCTCTGGACCAGCCTGATTGGGGCACCACCTGATACCTGGGAAATAAAGATGACCACACAACAATGAGACTGCCATGTCCCCAGAAACTAACCTGGGAAGGCTAACCCGGTCAACAAATGCCTGCAGAAGTCGGATGTGTTGGTTGAAAGGTGCAAATATAATTATTGCAGCCATGCTGTAAACAGACACAACACAATTACATCTTCGGATGAACGCAGAAGAAGAAGAATTTCCCTGGATGACATGAGTTTTAGCCCCAATTCTGATTCAGTGATGTTCATATCCTGGTCTTGACGAGGTCAGGTATTGGGATGTTGGTGTCGATTTTCTGATTACCTGGCACCAGAGTTGCCTATCTCCATGGGGGCAGTGTTGCAGAGTGCTTGAAAATGGGGGGACTTCATATCTGTAGAGGGGTAAACCAGGTGGTCACTAGATTATGATTGGAAACAAGTGGACTAGTTTTGTTTAGAGCTGAGTTTCTCATGTTTCCTTCACTGTAAGCCGACCCCAGTGTTGCCCAGGAAAGTGCTGCACTAGAGACACACACAATTATTACAGTTAGAATGACCATGTTTTGCTGTGTATAAGATGATTTGTGTTCCCACATTTTTGAAGGTTTAAAATTGGGGGTCATCTGAAACATAGAATGTGATTAAATATTTTCTATATGCTGGGGAAGAAAATATGAGGCGTCTTATTTGCAGAAAAATATGGTATGTTCTGGTAAAAGATTCACTGGCCACAAATTCTTTGTGGCATTTGCTGTTTTTCACCCCCTGAAAGTAGTCTGTTAAGTAAAACTTTGTCAGTGTGGCAGTCTGTTAAGTAAAATGGTGGCTCTGTGGTAGTCTGTCAAGTAAAACTTTGGCAGTGTGGTAGTCTGTCAAGTAAAACTCTGGTAGTCTACTATTGGACTAGCTTCTGCTGTTACACGTGTGAAAGTAGATAACTCACATTTACTGAGAATGAATGGTAAGATATCGGCAGTTATCTCTCTTTTACTAATGTGACTAGACGCTCAACGCTCTACTTCTGTCCCCTATCTTAAGTTCTAATCCACACTACGCAGATTTCCGCTAAAATTGACCTTGACTCCAAGGTTAACCAAACCTGAAATGGGAAGGTACCAGGTAGGGTCAGGTGTGATGCCGACCACCTCATCAGCCACTGAAGCTCTAACATATGCCTTGTGTGGCACTAGCATAAACAGGGGCCTTCACTTTCCCTGATATCTTTTTGTTGAGATATAAGCTCTGGTGGGGCCTGGTACAGTTGAGAAAATATTAGTGCTTTCGTACAGCTGAGCAAATATTAGTGCTGCAGTACAGCTGAGAAAATATAAGTGCTGTGGTACAGTTGAAAAAATATCAGTGCTGTGGTACAGCTGAGAAAATATAAGTGCTCCGGTACAGCTGAGAAAATATTAGTGCTCCGGTACAGCTGAGAAAATATTAGTGCTCCGGTACAGCTGAGAAAATATTAGTGCTCCGGTACAGCTGAGAAAATATTAGTGCATGCGGAGGCCTAGCCAATGGCCCACAGATGGCTGCTATTAATGATCTTTATGTCTAGCCTGGGGCTCGGTTCTCTGGCCCGCATCGACTCCCTATTTCCAAAACCTCGACCCCTTTAAAGTAAACTTAGTTCTAAGCTCTCTTCTGTAGGAATGCATCTGATGAACTTCAGCAATATATGCCAGCAGTAAATTGTGCGATATGTTTTTTGTGCCCCCATTATTTGAGTTAATTAAAAATACTTGTTTACAATTAAGAACTGCTTCATTGATAGAATCGTCAATGTTGAGATTTGGCAAAGTACTAAACAAGTTTCCACTAGACCAAGAGTTGAAGAGAAGAAAAGATGCTGATGTTGGCATAGTACTAAACAAGTTGAGATTTGATGAAGTATCGTCAGTGTTGAGATTTGGCAAAGTACTAAACAAGTTCCACTAGACCAAGAGTTGAAGAGAAGAAAAGATGCTGATGTTGGATAGGGCACATGATGAGAACCCATGAGAACAATATAACTTGAGTATCTTTGTACTGAAAACCACAGGGACATAGGACTAAAAGCACATTGAAACAAAACACAGATAAGGGAGCTAGAGAGTCAAGTTTACAAGACTGGTAGGACATGGAGTTGGTAGGACATGGAGCTGGTAGGACATGGAGTGAGGTGCATGTAATAAAGAAGGATTTTTTTTAAAAATCTAGAAACCATTAGTTGTTAAACTCTTTTACTCAGTACTATGGATATCGCAACACTTCGGCCTTGATTCCGTGAAAGGTACCGTAAATCTGGGAGAAATGTGGCTTTTCTGCCTACCCCTGGGAGTGAACCCGGTCATCGCTATGTCAGATTTAACCAACTACGCTAGAGAGCTGGGGCTAATGAAGAAGGATAGAATGACTTATTGAGTTGATTGAGGGCCTATGATCCTTTAGGGTATACAAGGCAGTAGGGCTTCTTCGTTAAATATTTTGACAAAGAAACTTTCTGACAGCGTTTGAAAAGGGCTTCAGTTGTGGTAGGAAACAGCACTGAGGATGTCCGCTGGTTGCCTCGGCCGTAGAGACCAGAAATAGGACACTTGTTTGTTTCCTTAGCTAATTTGTCAGAGTTAAAGAGCCCTTTTCCACTCCTTCGGGTATATTGGGCATATTGTGCTAGAACTATATTTTGTAGACAGATGGGCTCTCTGTGGGTGATGTGGTCAGCATTACGCTAGCCACCTTTTGACTTGCTAGGACTGCACCTAGTACCCACTGAAGACTGGGTTGACCGATTTTACTTCGTACCCACTGAAGACTGGGTTGACCGATTTTGACTTGGTACCCACTGAAAGCTGGGTTGATGTTGGAGCCCAGGTCAGAGTGTATGGATTAGCCTGTTTCTGGAATAGAATAATAGCGCTGTCCTCTCTGTAGACATCTCTGCTGGTTTGTCAGCTGACTTCACTTGTTTATGCAGTGTCCGCTGTTTGAGCATTGACACGTCAGCCCTGATGTAACCACTGCAGTGGCTCAGCTGTTGGCTTTGCTGTTTGTGGGGATGGTTTTGCTACTTGCCCTTAACCTTGAAGTATAAAGGTCATGAGTTCATGTGGCAGCCTTTTGAATGACATTCTGTGTCATGTCCAGGACACTCAGGAAAGATGTCCTCGATTTCTGGCTCATAAATGAATGACATTCAACCCCACTAGGATCACACAGTGAGCGATAAACACCCGGTGACACAAAGTGCCACTGTTGGGATGAGAATCACCCCGGGTACAAGTCAGAGAAACCCCATTCAATTGCTAGGTTAAATTAGGGCGTTCAATTTCAGGGCAAATGCTGTCACATACCAACTATCACCTCTGCTTAAACATCCAGATATAACCATGAAGACCAAAAGACAATTGATAAACACCATCTTCATTCCAACACTCTTCTACCAGTGCCAAACATGGACAATCAACAAGACCCATGAAAGAAAAATAGAAGCCTGTGAAATGAAATGTCTAAGAAAAGCAGCGAATAAGACCAGACTAGACAGGATAAAGAATATAGACATTAGAAACACTGTCAAAACTACGCCATGTTTAGACTACATAGAACATCAAAGAATGAAATGGTTTGGACATCTAACCAGGATGAAAAATGATCAAATAACATCACAAATTTTCAACCAAAGAAGCTCAGGATATAAGGCAAGAGGAAGACCAAGGAAACGGTGGATTGACGGGGTCTCCGAAACCTGCCGAAAGCATGGCCTCAGAACATCAGATGCTGCCCGCCTTGCTTATGACAGGAACTTGCATCTCCCCACAACGCTTAGCGGCATACGTGGAAGTAAAAAGTAAAGTAAGTAATTTCAGGGCAAGGTTGTGATTGTCACAGCTGCTGATCTTCAGTCTGCAGGCATGACCCATCCCAGCAGGGACCGCTATAGGAGCAGACATGTTGTTTGGTTACAAACCCCACACTTCCATGTCACTGTTCTCAACTTTCCTACGTATCTTGTTACTGGAAGATGCAGCAAATATTTATTGGTTGTGGCCATTGTGTATGCTGTCTGCCTGTTTGCACTACAAGCGAGCATGTGTGTGTAGTTTATATAAACACGTGTTGTTAATATTTACACTGTTTATTATAAAGTATTGAAATGAAAGGAGTGTAACTGTTGTATAACATATGTCAGAAATTCTCACTTGTTCTGTGTCAGTTCAAATACATTGTTTATACACCTCCATAAATTTGTGTATACCGTTTGTGGCTTGTCCATCTGAGCCATGGCATGTTTCTTACTGGAGGTAGAAGCAAACATGGTAGGATTCACTTTAGAGAAGCCAAACTCTTTATTTATGTAGGGGTTCTGTGTGTGTTTGCCTGATGAAGATGAGAAATGTGATGAAAGAGCCAGACCTGGGTTTTCACATGTTCTGTTTTAAGTGCAAAGGTCAGAAATTGTGCATGCGTTACTTTCAGGTGTCTTTAATGCATACACATCTATAATGTATATATCTGTGGACGTGGTGGTGGTGGATTGTGTCACGATTGACTGACTGAATTGACATGATAGTCGTTTGATCTGGACAGAAATGTTAATAAAGCAGGTTGACTATTAGTGTTGTTGTGTTGAGCCTATTGTTGAGTGTGATGTTTGGGCTAGAAACGGTGCTGTGGGTGCCACACTTCATTCCACCACGGCTAAGGGATGTTTTTGACCAGCTGTATGTCATTATCACATTGGCCACCAGTGAGAGGAATGTCATTAATGCTGTGCCAGTGAGAGGAATGTCATTTATGCTGTGCCAGCGAGAGGAATGTCATTTATGCTGTGCCAGTGAGAGGAATGTCATTATGGTATGCCAGCGAGAGGAATATCATTATGGTATGCCAGTGAGAGGAATGTCATTAATGCTGTGCCAGTGAGAGGAATGTCATTTATGCTGTGCCAGTGAGAGGAATGTCATTTATGCTGTGCCAGCGAGAGGAATGTCATTATGGTATGCCAGCGAGAGGAATATCATTATGGTATGCCAGCAAGAGGAATATCATTATGGTATGCCAGCGAGAGGAATATCATTATGGTATGCCAGCAAGAGGAATATCATTATGGTATGCCAGCGAGAGGAATGTCATTAATGCTGTGCCAGTGAGAGGAATGTCATTAATGCTGTGCCAGTGAGAGGAATATCATTATGGTATGCCAGCAAGAGGAATATCATTATGGTATGCCAGCAAGAGGAATATCATTATGGTATGCCAGCAAGAGGAATATCATTATGGTATGCCAGCAAGAGGAATATCATTATGGTATGCCAGCGAGAGGAATATCATTATGGTATGCCAGCGAGAGGAATATCATTAATGCTATACCATCGAGAGGTATGTCATTAATGCTATACCATTGAGAGGTATGTCATTAATGCTATACCATCGAGAGGTATGTCATTAATGCTATACCATTGAGAGGTATGTCATTAATGCTATACCATCAAGAGGTATGTCATTAATGCTATACCATCAAGAGGTATGTCATTAATGCTATACCATCAAGAGGTATGTCATTAATGCTATACCATCAAGAGGTATGTCATAAATGCTATACCATCGAGAGGTATGTCAATAATGCTCTGCCAACTGCGTATCACAGAGAAGACCTGGACAACAAGCAGTACTCTTTGTCTAGGCTGGTGGAGAGGGGGGGGGGGCAGCCTGGAGCCTCCAGATATGATCATTTCATCAAGGAGCAGGACGTCTGCTTCATCAACACAGAACGGGAGTGATTAGTCGTTTGACTGCTGTGGAGGAGATCTGAGCACTTATCGATCTGTCAAGAATGCTGTAATCATAGTCCCCACTTAACATTAAGAAAAGTGTGGTTTTTTTTATGACTCACATGTACATACATAGCATTGGGCATTACTTCTGTTCACCAGCTGGGATCCCTGCCAGAAAATCCAGGTTGTTTGTCCACTTCTGGACTTTGGTCTTGTTCCAGGACTTGATTGTTGTGTACATATCCATCTTCAGTTCTAACTTCTGTGAGTGCAGACTGTTAACATAACTTCTGTGAGTGCAGACTGTTAACATAACTTCTGTGAGTGCAGACTGTTAACATAACTTCTGTGAGTGCAGACTGTTAACATAACTTCTGTGAGTGCAGACTGTTAACATAACTTCTGTGAGTGCAGACTGTTAACATAACTTCTGTGAGTGCAGACTGTTAACTTCTGTGAGTGCAGACTGTTAACATAACTTCTGTGAGTGCAGACTGTTAACATAACTTCTGTGACATAACATAACTTCTGTGAGTGCAGACTGTTAACATAACTTCTGTGAGTGCAGACTGTTAACATAACTTCTGTGAGTGCAGACTGTTAACATAACTTCTGTGAGTGCAGACTGTTAACATAACTTCTGTGAGTGCAGACTGTTAACATAACTTCTGTGAGTGCTAACTGTTGACAATCTTCACCAACCTAGATATGTCTTCACAAGTTTGATCCCTGGTGCATCCATACCGCATATGGGCATACACCTCACATAATGCTTTAACCACACCTGCTGTATCATGCATGGTTGTTGCACCAAATTATGTGAGCCAGCTAATCTGGCTGTTTATTTCCCATCACACCAGCATTATATAATGAGGACATGGAGCAACAAACATTCGCCATTCTTTAGTTTTGTCAGTCTATAGTAAGGCACACCTGCTGTCAGTCTTAATCTTTCTATCTGCCAGTGGGGCCTAAACCGTCAACCAAGTCGATATATCCTTCGCTTTTGCACACAGCCTCCCCCCCCCCCCCCTCACCCTTACCCTTTTTTTAAAAAAACTTCTAGCGCAGGCAAGTCTGAACTGAACTGAACTTCTACACTACCAGGACATCACACAAGCGATAAACACCCAATGACACAAAGGGCCACCATGTGGATGAGGATCGCCGTGGAGTGGTCCCAGAAACCGCGTTCAGACATTTTGGCCATATATATGGCCTGGCTATATTGCGGCCCCTGGCAAAAGCCAGAGTAGGGCTTCAAATGACAAAAAATTTCGTCCTTAAAAGAACGAAATTGGATATAAGTCAAACTTCCGGTACCCGATGGACATTAGGACACATTTGTGTCACCACGAGCCCCACAAACAAATAATTGGAGCCATTTAATACAGTAATAGTTATTTTCACAATGTTGCCTCAGGTGCTCTTGCAAAGGGCCGCTTGCGGCTCACAGACCGCCAGTTTTACATGCCTGCTTTAGCTCCCTTTCCATGTGCGTTTTTATTTCTTTCTACATGTATGCCCTTATTTCTGTGCCCCTGTGGGTTCCAGTGCTGTAAAGATATTCTAGTTATATTTTTCTCAGATTTTCCCAATGTGCGTCCTATACAATGCCAGCTCATTTTCTAAATCTCTGGGTTGACTAGAATTCGTTTAGTTCTCTCCCAAAGCAAAACATTCAATGATTCTAAAACACCGTTTTATTGCCTCTAAACTTTGCAGGCACCAGTTAAGGTGGCGAGTTTTGCATGTTAGTGCTTCCATTGATACATCTCCACCACCCTAACGGGTCAAGGGTTACGTTATACGTTATGTTACTTTGAAGAAAAGACTTGTATTTCACGTTCAGTGGTCCGTGCCCCAAGAAAAGTGTGAGAAGTCCGTGAGATTAATTTAAAAAAAACAAAAAACTTCAGAATGCAAGCTTTTTTTGTGATACCGGTATTTATCAAGTTTTTCAGTCGAAATAGTAAAAAAAAAAAAAGTCTGAAATAGTGAATATGTGTGTAGTAATACACAATTTCGTCCTTTTTAGGACGAAATTTTTTGTCATTTGGAGCCCTACTCTGGCTTTTGCCAGGGGCCGCAATATAGGCAGGCCATATTATGGCCAAATGTCTGAACGCGGTTTCTGGGACCTCTCCACGGCGATCCTCATCCGCATGGTGGCACTTTGTGTCACCGGGTGTTTATCGCTTGTGTGATGTCCTAGTGGGGTAGAAATTCATTCATTCATTCAAGTCTGAAATTCGAGGCATACTTTTAACCCCAACCAATACACTATGCACAAATAAACCTTACCATAATAATAAGAAAAACTCCACAGGGAAGTATGCACAGCAGGGGTCTACCAGTTACCAGTAGAAGATCCTTCATCGACAATTGTTTCGGTCCGTTACTATTCTAAACAATTTCAATAATATAATCGAATGCTGCTGGCAGCTGGTTATAGTAGTCGACATTTTTTCCAGTCTAAAATCGACTTTGACTAATCAGACTTTCGACGAGAGGGACCAGTTGTGGCCATCTCTCTGTGGATCACAGGAATGGAGACACTTCCACAGCCACGTATTTGTACTTCTGTTGTAGTTGTCAGCTTTCTGTCCCCTCCGGGCGGTAGTGCGGCAGTATGCTACGATGAGGCATGGGACTCAAAGCCAATGGCGATGGTGAGTGTGGTCTGTGCTCACACGTTGCATTCATGTAAATGGTAAACGATTTATCTCTTAGTTGTTGGTTCTTCACACTGAACCTGTTCTACAAGATAACATTATTACTTCTTCTTCTTCTTCTTCTTCTTCTTCTTCTTCTTCTTCTTCTTCTTCTTCTTCTTCTTCTTCTTCTTCTTCTTCTTCTTCTTCTTCTTCTTCTTCTTCTTCTTCTTCTTCTTCTTCTTCAGCATTCCGAGCCCTTAAGGTTCATTACTGCAGATATCACCCGTCTCCATTCATATCTCTGGTTTGCCTTCTCTTTTCAGTTGGTAACACCAAGTGTTTGCAGGTCTGTCTGGATAGTATCTCTCCATCGTCTTCTGGGTCTGCCTCGTGGTCCACGACCATAAATCTCACTCGTGTATACAGTTTTTACTTCTCTGTCACCTGACATTCTTTTAATATGTCCAAACCATTTCAGTCGATTAGTTCTCTCGATGCCAGTGATCCGTGGTGATTTAAACAGATTATGAATTTCGTTGTTGCTTCTCACTCTCTATTCCCTGCTGTTTGCATCTTTGATGGGTCCAAAGATTCGTCGTAAAACTGTTTTCGAAAACCTGTAATAAGGCTTCATCTTTTTTAGTTGTGCTCCAAGTTTTAGAGCCATATAACACGACTGGTCTAATCAACGTTTTATATATTTTGATCTTGGTGTTGCGAGACAGACACTTTGACTTCAGCAGATGTTGAAGGGCATAATAGACTTTATTTCCAGATTGTATTTTAGATTGTATTTCTTCTCTCAACATGTTGGAGCAGTTAAAGTTTGTACCCAAATACTTATATGTTTACGTTCGTTTGATTTTCATATTGTCGACTTGTATGTGGCCGGAGTTTATATCCTTTCCCTGTCTAGTTATTATCCTGTATTTTGTCTTATCTTCATTGATTATTACTGCTCACATTTATTTTACATCAGTTTATATGCTACATATCCAACGGAAGACAGAGAAAGATGGCGCGTTCTATGTGCTAATGCTTCCATAAGTACACTCCACGACCCTAACGTGTCAAGGGTTATTATGTGTTATGTTGTCCTACCTAGTCTTATGTATAGGAATTATGTTCAACGCTCACCTCCCAATCTAAAGGTCGTGGGTTCATAGCCACACGGCGCCGGATTTCTTTTTCTTTCAAACATTACCTCGGCTTCCCGGTCGTAGGAGTCGACTAATTGGTGCTTCTTTCGAAGTCGGAGTACATCTGCCTGAGAGGCAAGGAACCAAGAGTCTGCAGACATGAAAGTCAGATGTGTGGAACGGATGTGTACGCAACAGTCAGGTTCTGGAACAAGACTAAAGTCCAGAAGTGGACGAACACTCAAAACTTCCAGCGGGGGTTTACAACCAGTAAACACGAATATCAAGGGGAAATAACAATCAATTATATACCTTTAACTTGTATAAGTGAACTATTTCCCTGTAATGATACATCTTTTAAAAATTCTTAGACGAGGTAAGAAGCAGGATCTGTTGTACCCCAGGCATATGACGATAGTTTTACAGACCTTGTTCGTGTGGTCACCATCACGTCGACCACCTTTACTTCCCGTGACATGTTATGTTATCTGCATCTCCAAGGGTTATGTTATCTATATTTCTAAGTGTTATGTTATATACATCTCGAAGGGTTATTTTATCCACATCTCCAAGGGTTATGTTGTCTGCATCTCCAAGGGTTATGTTATCTACATCTCCAAGTGTTATGTTATCTACATCTCCACGGGTTATGTTATCTGCATGTCCAAGGGTTATGTTATCTACATCTCCAAGTATTATGTTATCTACACCTCAAAGGGTTATTTTATCTCCATCTCCCAGGAGTATGTTATCCACACATCAAAGGGTTATGTTATCTACATCTCCAAGGGTTATGTTATCTACACCTCCAAGGAGTGTGTTATCTACACATCCAAGGGTTATGTTGTCTGCATCTCCAAGGGTTATGTTATCTACATCTCCAAGTGTTATGTTATCTACATCTCGAAGGGTTATTTTATCTCCATCTCCCAGGAGTATGTTATCCACACATCAAAGGGTTATGTTACCTGCATCTCCAAGGGTTATGTTATCTACATCTTCAGAGGTTATGTTATCTAAATCTCTCCGCTATCATCACAGAAACAGGTTCCCAACCGGAGACATCGCGAGGTTTCCTGCGTAGCTGGAGCCAATCTGCCTGGGAGGAGAGGGTTTAAATCCGCACACAAATAAGTCTGATCAGTAAAATGGATGATGCACGCAACACTGAAGTCCTTAAACAAGACTAAAGTTCAGAAGTGGACGAACAACCATGTATTAGTGCATCAGTTACAGCCGGTGAACATAAAGAAGAAGAAGAATAAGAAGATGATAACGAAGAAGAAGAAGACAATGATGATGATCCCGAAGAAGAAGAAAAAGAAAAAGACCTCTCCTGTCTGTGTGACTATCAGAGAAATATTACCACACGTTTTTCGAAAACTCTAAGTCAGAACGCACTTCTTCGGCTGCCGAAGAATGGGACGGAGCAGGTACGGGATAGCTAGAACACGATGATGTCAACACTCATTCATTCATTCATTCATTCATTCATTCATTCATTCATTGAATCTCCTCTTTTGTTTTTATTTTTTTTTTTGTTTGTTTCATTGTTCCCGACACCGTATGCGCTTTCAGAAAATCGAAGCTGATATAGATCGTTCGTGCAGTTTTATTTTCTGCATTAAAAAAAAAAAAAACATGTCGGCATAATCAGCTGTTGTTCAAAGAGACTATTGTTGACTCAGAATGACGTAGTTTACGTTCTGAAGCGGTGTGTACACACGAAAAGGGCACGTATATTGTTTCAATCTAGCCAAAAGTACACATTTGGACTGGGAAATAACATGCAACGACATTTCTTCTACAACGAGGCTGACGTCAATGACTATATTCTTGAAAGAGACCCTAAAGACAAACAAATTATATTAAAACGATCAACAAACGGAAAGAAAAAGACACACATACAGAAACCGAACGATTTGGCCAGAATCTTTATCAACAGACAAAATAATATACGTACGATCTGGTCAATATGGAACCTGAAATAAGTAATTTAAACAAACACTTCACAGGAGAAGCCTATGACCACTTAGTCTGATAAATATTGCTTGTTGAGGCATACTGTCTGTTAGCAGCCGTGTTCAATGGCCGAACCACACTTTTGTTATTTTATAATGAGATCCAGCGCTGCTGATGCCCACACTTATTTTTGGATTTCCTGATTTCTGATCATTTCTCCTCTTGAAATATATGATGTGCTCTTCTCGTAGAATTTCCTTTCTGCTGTTTCGTTTTTCTTTTCCCTTTCTTTCTGTGTCTTTGTTGGTATTATATGGGTACACAACAGCCATTGGTTGTTGCGGTTGGTTCTGCAACGTCCTGTAAAGGATACGCAACTAACCTTTGTCGGCTCTGTGGATAAGTAGATGCCGGGTTCGATCCCAGCTGCGGGCCATGCGCCTTGCGTTGGTTTCGACAGTGGTATCAGGGGGCCGACCGTCCAGGATAAAATGGCAAACTACTGAACGTAAATTTGCCTAGAGAAACCACGCAAGAGCCAGGGGCTGCTGGGGTTGGTTCTGCAACTTCCTGTAAAGGATACGCAACTTACCTATATGTGTAGCGAAGGTCGTCCCCATGTGGGACGCAATTTTTCGTTATTCTGAAGACCAACCCTGATTTTTGCCGGGGGCCGCAATATAGCCTGACGGTTAAACGCGGTTTCTGGGACCTGTCCACGGGTGAGCCTTATCCGACAAAGAAGGGGGGCGAAAGGAGGAAAAGGGTTAAGAACTGTGAAAATTAAATACAAAAATTTGCAGGAGTGTAAGGAAATGAACAGACAGACAGACTGGATGGTATCTGCACCGGCGAGTGGTGAGTTGCGTCACAAGCTAAATAGGGTTAAGGGCCTTCGGGAGCAAGTAAATAATTTAGAGGCGTGAATGGATTATTAGGGTATGGAGATAATGGTACAGCGGGGAGTGATAAGTGCGTCTAGTCGACCCTCTACACGCAGAGGTAAGGCAAGACAGGCGTATAGTCTAACTATGACTGTCACCGTCGGAATTGTGATTATATGCTGGCTGCTGAAGGTAAAGACGTAGCGCTTATGTGAATGTCCTGTATGCTGTGATGTCAGTGCTTAACTCATCATCAATTTCCACTTCTGTCGCTAAGTGTTGTGGGGAGGAACAGTTTGCGATCCATAGCTTGGCTACTGTCATTTTGTGTTCAAGAATATTTAAGCTATAGAATAGTTGTATCGAGCTTACCAACAGTCGCTAGTGACAGAACCAGTTAAAACTGAGATGGATTGTATTTCAGCATGCTCGTGCAATGCATGTTTCTTACTGTTATGAAACAAGTTTACACAGCAAATGTGAGTCTTTTAACATCTTATCGTTAGCGCAGTTGATAAGAGGCTCGCTTTCAAATCCAACTGCGACTCGCTGTAGCCTACGGTCGGTGTTCAAAACCGGGCGGCTCCTGGGGTTCACCCAGCCTCTAGGAAATGGGTACCAGAGTGATACTCTGTGGTAAATAGAGGAACGTCGCTGTAGCTACAGAGTTACGTGCGAACGGCGACACATGCGGACAATTCTTATCAGCTGTCCCTACTGGTGGCAGAGCACTTATGGTTTATAACCGTGTGCAGTGACGCTGGTTCACATCTCCCGACTTTACCTATACCTTTTACACTCCATGAAAATAATTAATTTTTTCAGAATCATTGTCATCATCATCATCCTTGCGTGACTTAGGGAGGAACTGTTTTCAGTCCAGCGCTCTGTAAGTGGCTCTAGATGTTGTCTTGCATCTGGATAAATATTTTCTTTAATACCACACATCCAAGTAGGAAGACGATGTCAGAAATGTGGTTAGGATACGTAAGTAGTTCCCTACTAAACTGCAAAAACACAGAACGTGTAAGGAAAGACAAGGGTTCATTTTGTGCAGGGACCATGAAATATAACTCATGGCACAGGCGATGAAAATATAAATAGTGAATTTAACCCAACAACAACATATAACTGCACAGGCAACACCTAGTTCACCACGTGCATAAACTACATGTACTTTTTCGAAAAAAAAAGTAGTAAAATGATGACATTCAACATCTGCTTATTTTCGATGACATTAAACTATTCCCTGAAAACAATACATTAACAATCAACAACGTCTTCGAACAGACTGCGTGGTAATCATTGAAGCTAGAAAGGGTGAGAGTTCGCCTTCATTAACTATTTGTTCTTTTTGCCCTCCCTCCCCTTTTTTTCTCTTCCCTATAACTTGCTACCGCTTTAAAACTTACTATCAAAATCTCAGCGCGAGGATTAACATGGGAATCTAGACCTAACACAAGCTATCTGCTGGACGTACGGTCAAGACATGAAACCATTGAGCCAGTTCATCTCTCCGCTCAGTCCGCCGACCTTACGTTGCACTGAGAACTTTGTGCGGTTGCGCAAAGAAAAATCAGGACTTCAAGTTACTAGTGTCACTGCTTTGGACCAAAGAGGAAGTTTTCTCATGCGCTGGGGCTTATATCAAATTTCCAACCCACTGGGCACTTCTGGGGAGTTCTAATCTGCAAACCTGCCAGTTTGAGTACTCCAAGTGCAAATAAACGAAAATTATTAACAGGCCAACAACCTACTCCACGAGTTTTCTAAAATGTTCGATAATGTTATCTCTGAAAAGTTAACAGGCTTGTTAAGTAAAGCTGTATCAGGGTGCCACCTCTCAATAACTTCTTGCATTTTCAACCACATGGTCACAAGATCTTGGATTCCATCACTGCCGGGCTTCGGTTCTTCCTACCTAGAATTCTACAATCACTTCCTTCTGCTGCAGGTCAAGGTGATGAAGCTCGTGCGTCGTCATCTTAGTGGTGTGATCGGTACGTGCCAGGTGTTCGGTTTCCAAGACGGCGGTCAAATTGTAAGAAAACATTTAATTGAGAATTTTTTTTTGATTCCAAGTTGTTCGAATTTTGAGGCGTTCGAATTCCCAAGTACCGCTGATAGGCACTTCTTTCCATGAGATATGGCCTATTATTCCTTTTTTTGCCCACAACTCCAGACACTCAAGTGGACATTTTAATTGTTCACTGTTCAAATAAGATTCGCTAGCGGATACAATTAATCACACTAGCTAGTCAGATAACAGCGTCAACTGTGTTTGCTTCCATCCGATACTCCTATCTTACCTCGACAGTTAATTGTGATCCCTGCAACAGCTTGATCATTGTTTGGAGTGGACGCTACTACAATTTACAGACTGTGATAACAATTGTCAGAAGATTACGTTACCAAAATCGAGAGTAAACAAAATCGTAAAATAACAAATATGGTTTGTGCACGTTGCACTCATTTTGAAGTTAAAGCTCAATTCGGGAGGTTGGACTTCATTGCATCGGGGTTTTATTTAAATATGTCCAGTCTCTCACCACAGAACGGCTAGCTACCTACGGATCGCTTCGCACAAAGCACTAACTCCATAGCCCCGATGGAGATCCACAACAAAATGAAGAGTATATAGTTTCTTAAAACAACACCTGCTTGATTACAGCCTCGACTATGTGGGTGTGTGTGTGTGGGGGTCAGGGGTCCCCAGACTGGCAGGACCGCGACAAGGACGTGTGAATTATCTCGCAGACTCAGCCCGACTCGCTAGCTCAGTTAGTTAAACCACTGCCTTCTCTAGAAATAGTTCTAGGAGGTCTTGGTTAAACCTGACTGCGTGGCGACCGGGTGACCAACTCTTTGTGGTCCGGGTTCACGCCCGGGGGTAGGCAGAAGAGGCACATTTCTCGATTTACGGTATCTATCATGGAATCGTCAGCTCTGTGGCTAAGTCGATGCGAACGCTTCGTAATGCCGCGGTACTGGGTTCGATCCCAGCTGCGGGCCATGCGCCTTGCGTTGGTTTCGATAGTGGTATCAGGGGGCCGACCGTTTAGTCAGCAATGGCACACTACTGAACGTAAATTTGCCTAGAGAAACCACACAACAGCTAGGGGCTGCTGTGGTTGGTTCTGCAACGTCCTGTAAAGATATGCAACTAACCAACCATCATGGAATCAAGGCCGAAGGGTTGCGATATCCATAGTACCGAGCCAAAGGGTTATCAACTTTTGTTTCTGGATATTAAAAAAAAAAAAAGCTTGCAGACACTGCGGCTGTTATGGCTGGTACGACACGCAACAGAAGAGATGTTGTCAATGCCGTGAGCAGCAATTAGCGTGAAGACGACGAATTCGGAAAAAGGCATGACTCAGTATCCCAGTGCAGGCTGTTGGTCAAGAGGTTAAAACCTGGGGCTGCAAGAACTGAACATTTCGGGAAACAATCAACACAGAACAGGCGTCATCAGTCTTTTTACGCTTGTGCAGTTTCAATGAGGAGATCGGAGCACCGATGGATCTGTCCGGAGTTCTGGGATGATATTTCTCCCTAACCACTCATCTCTACTAAGATCTCAGCGTCCTCGAGTTATCTAACTAGCTTCCTCGCTATATTATCTTGTGAAAATCCACATTTCCCTCTCGTTTATTCTCCCGTGTACTACTGTCAACACATTTTCTGTTCTTCGTCGTTTCCCGAGTAAATATCCTCATAGTTTCTGGACCCGCCCCTAGCCAGATAGCAGCAGATGTAACGGACCATATTCCACGCCCTTAGGCTCAGGCAAATCGGGCATAGGACTAGATGTATATTTTATAGACCAGTCAGCACTCGTTGGGTAATGTGGTCAACAGCAGGTCGCCTTTATTTCCCCAGGATATACCTGATACCCATTTGAGGCCGGATCGAACTGGGAGCCAAGGTCAGTTTTGAAAAAAAAAAAGAAGAAAAAAGTCCGGCTAAGTCAGAATTGGGCTCCAGGAGTTTTTATTCGCATTCGGACATTTAGCCGCTACACTAAGGCAGCCACGACAAGGGTCTTCGTTTGAAAAGAAGAAAGACAGAAGTAATGGTATTAGCAACGAATATTCACCCTCCAAAATGCAACATCAAAGTAAATTGAGGACCCGGACAACAGCAGACGGAGGATGTATTATAAAGAAGTAACCTGTAGAATAGCAGTCGCCGTGGAGATGGCGGTTAGACACCTGCCTGCGGATCGAAAGGAGATGGGTTCGCGTCGCGACGGAGCCGAACTTTTTTCAAAAATGACCTTGACTCTTAGGTCGACCTAGTCTTTAGTGGGTACCAGGTGCAGTCCTGGGAAGTAAAGGCGGCCAGAGTGATGCTGACTACATCAGCCATCTTGTTTATACAAATATAGGTTTAGCCCTATATTCTCAACACTCCGAAAGGCGTAGAAAAGGGTCCTAGCACAAGACAACATTTTAATAAACGAACAAAATTTTGTGTAATCTTTCTTTGTAAGTTGTACAAAGTCAAACTATTGCTTCCCCAACCAGACAAACTCAAGTGAAACAAACAAACACAACAAAACAAACAACAGAATGAAAAACAAACATCTATTTCGCATGGAAACGGGCCAAGACAACACCAAAGCAACAATTATCAAAGTGAAACCCCCTCTTACTGCTCCACTTTCTAAGGTCGTGACCCCAGCGTGCTTGAAATCCAGTTGCGGGAACAACACGTTTCCAGATTCAAGAGCCTGCGTGAGTGCAGTAAAGGGGGAGGGGCGACTGCTGTGAGAGGGGAAGTTGTGTGTTTCTATTGCACAACTGGAGACCGTATAAAACGTGTCAAATTGTACTTTATCTCAAGAGGCACTTGTTAGAGTCCTAGTTACTGCGTGGCTACAATACGAATCCGTGTATTTGTGTCAAGGATAGGAAATGAGATGCTGTGCTGCCTCATTGTCTCAGGTATAGCGGAACTGGGAGCATACTGGATGCTGGTCTGTCTAACCACAGGCGGACGACGGTGAGATACGGAATCTGTGCTAGAGATTTTCTTATTTGGTGGGAAGGTAAGTGTAGCGTTATTTCAATATCTGGGTATGTATGCCGTGTGGTGAGTCTGAATTACAAGTATGTCTCTTAAAAGGAATTAATAGATATTCATGGGAGCCGCGTTAGCGCAGTCGATAGAAGGCTCGCTTTCAAATCCAGCTGCGACTCGCTGCAGCCCACGGTCGGTGTTCGAAACGGGGCGGTTCCCGAAGTTCACCCAGCCTCTAGGAAATGGGTACCAGAGTTAACACTCTGGTGTAAATGGAGGAACGTCGCTGTAACTACAGGGTTACGTGCGGACGGCGACTCAGGCGGACAGTTTCTTATCAGCTGTCAGTACTGGTGGCAGAGCACTTATGGTTTATAACCGTGTGCAATGACGCTGGTTCACATCTGCCGACTTTACCTTCACCTTTATATATATAATTTGAAATCGCAGGCCCCTGGCAAAATGACCGCACTGCTTTCCTATCAGCACAAGGGAACCCATAAACCTATTCCCGTCCCAATGTGGGACTCAATGATTCGTTATTTTAAAGCCCAACGCCGACTGTAGTAATTGGCCCTAACAAACCTTGAGGGTTGAACGGGGTTTCTAGGACCTATCCCCGGGGGATCCTCGTCCAGATAGTGGCACCTTGTGTCACCCGGTGTTGGTCGCACGTTGTAGAGTCCTGATGGGGTTGAACAGAATTTGAAGTTGCTCTAAGGTAGACACCTTTGGGACACCCAGTGAAAAGACTATCTTCAACGCATTCAGGCGTATTGGGCATATAGGGCTAGACTTTTATTTTTGTATTGATCAGTCGGCACTAGGTGGATATGATCATGTGACCAACGCACTGGCCGCCTTTACTTCTCAGGACTATACATGATACCCATTTCAGACTGGGAGCAAGTGTAATTTTTAAGGGGAAAAAAAATCTAGCTCCGCCAGGATTCGAATCCACGAGTTCCGGATCCACATGTGAGCGTCTAGCTGCTACATGGCCATGGTTTCTTGTGGTAGGCACTGTGGAAGTATTAACTAGCCGCTACACGGCGATGGTTTCTTGTGGAAGGCACTGTGGAAGTATTAACTAGCCGCTACACGGCTATGGTTTCTTGTGGAAGGCACTGTGGAAGTATTAACTAGCCGCTACGTGGCTATGGTTTCTTGTGGAAGGCACTGTGGAAGTATTAACTAGCCGCTACACGGCGATGGTTTCTTGTGGTAGGCACTGTGGCAGTATTAACTAGCCGCTACACGGCGATGGTTTCTTGTGGTAGGCACGGTGGAAGTATTAACTAGCCGCTACACGGCGATGGTTTCTTGTGGTAGGCACTGTGGAAGTATTAACTAGCCGCTACACGGCGATGGTTTCTTGTGGAAGGCACTGTGGAAGTATTAACTAGCCGCTACACGGCGATGGTTTCTTGTGGCAGTATTAACTAGCCGCTACACGGCGATGGTTTCTTGTGGAAGGCACGGTGGAAGTATTAACTAGCCGCTACAAGGCGATGGTTTCTTGTGGAAGGCACGGTGGAAGTATTAACTAGCCGCTACACGGCCATGGTTTCTTGTGGAAGGCACGGTGGAAGTATTAACTAGCCGCGGCTGAAAGAGGGAAATCATTGAAAACTACGAAGATTTGCATGCAGTGTTCACCGTGTATGTTACTGAAGAGCATAAACAACACGAGTCGTAATTTGGCAAATCTGCTGTCAGTTTTGTGTTTACCCCCTTTAAATCAAGAAACATTTTTTGTCTTCAAATCTTAGTCACGATTTCCCCTGCCTCTTTTTGTCAGTATCAGTGTTTCGTTATCGGATAAAACTCATGGAATACCATAGTCCGCTCCAGAAGTCGTGACACACTTTAAAAATCGGTAGCCCAGTAACTAATAAATACTAATAAATATGTAAGTGACAAAATACACAAATTTGCGGGACATCAGGAGCCTCTCTTGGCAGTGGTAAAACGTTCTAAGATAGCTTGGTTTGAGTACGTGGTGAGATATGATTCGACTGCAAAGACTGTACTTCAAGAAATATTGGGGGGGGGGGGGGGTGGAGGTCGTCGAAGAAGAGGAGGGTAAAGAAGAACCTGGAATGAACACATCAATAAATGGACAGGACTATCTCGACGTCAGCGCAGACACTGACTGCGACATTAACTTCATTAACCGTGTTAGACACGTGCGATTTCTATTGTTGTGACGTTTCATTAATATATCTGGAGTATCTGTCTACGAGAAAACAATTGCCTGCGGTTTTGAGTTGTTATAATCGGGACACAGTAGTAGGGACACACATCTCTAATAGTTTAGTTCTCTTTTCGGTGCTCCGATTAAGTGGCTGCTTGGTCGAATGGTTAGAACACTGGGTTCCCGTGCGGAAGACCAGGGTTCAAATCCGCAGTAGTTAATTTTTTTTTTACCCCGGACTAAAATAATATCCCCATCTGCTCTGTCGTGGCGACAGTACTAGCAATGTTGCCCTTAATACTGAAAAAAAAAGACGACAAGTAAATGGGTAAACCATTTGATAATTAAATTGTACCATTTCGCATACTTATGATTGCATTTTTAAACTTTCTGATTGCATGGTTACGCTGAAATTTCATAGCTTTCCATTTATTTTCATTTAGATTTAGTTATTTCATCTGCGTTGGAATTTTAAGCTGTGCTGTTTACCATAGCGTTCATTTCCTAATTATGTTTTTTTTTCCCTGTGTTCATTTGCTTTTCAAGTTTTTTGTTCTCCCAACTACTTCAATGAGGGAAAGAGTTGTCACTGAATGTAGGGGGGGGGGGGGAGGCAAACTATTAACTGAGAGAGCTTTAAGTCACAGTAACTGCTTTACCCACTTAAAGTAGCAGCAGCAGTAATAGTTGTGGTTGGGCTGTTACACCATAGTGCTCTCATGTGAAGACCGCCGGTAAGGTTATGGCGTTCTTCTGTCGGCAAGTGAAATTATACATCCTAACCTGACCAGTCTGTGGCGACAGCACTAGCCATGCGGAACCAAATCTTCTGGCTCACGACTCTCTGTCTACTCCGATGGTAACACAGATAGCAGTGACATTATTTTAGCTGCTGTGGTGGTGGTCGTAGTAGTAGTTGTACTGGTACTTGAAGGATGATGTGGTAAATATTACACTAGCCCCATTCACTACCTATAACAATTCCTGCTCCCCATTTTATTCCGGATGGACAGGGATGTTAATGTCAGTTACAGCAACAAAAAAAATATCGTCAGGTAATGATTTTCAAATCCTTCGAAGAGGGAGAGAGCAGTAGTCGGTGGAAGAGGGGAGGGGGTAATGAATTAAATTTAAGAGAACTTTAAGAGCTTTACACGTGATTTTCAAATTCTCATTACCTAATTTGTTTATATTTTACTAACGCTACCTCCGCTTTTCTATTTTTTACGACTTACTTTGTTATTCACAAGTACAGTTGTAGCTTTACTTCCGTCCCCTATAAAAATACAAACAGCTTTAGCATGTGATAACCAAATAAAAAGTTTTGTCACTGTGCTAATAACACCATTTAAACGACCACTAATATAAAGACACGATTATAAGGTGCGTGTTCTAAAGTTGGAAAACCAGACTATCTCTATATCTATGCAGAAAATGATTGCGACATTAACTATATTAGACACGTGCGATTTCCATTGTCTTTCTTTTCCAAAAACCTTTGATGAGGAAGAGAGTAGTAGGTGGATTTAGTTGTGGTGGTGGTGGTGGGGGGGGGGGGGGGCGGAGATCAAAGACTATCTCTATATCTGAGCAGACAATGATTGTATTAGACACGTGCGATTTCTATTTTCTTTCATTTTCATTTAGCCAAATTATGCCACAGCAACGCGTGGCCGGGTACAGCTAGTAAATAATAAAAATAAGAAGAACTGCACAGGGGAGCATGTGCAGCAGGAGTCCACCGATCATCACTAGAAAGATCACTCGTCGACAATAGTTTCGGACCATTACCTCCTTCCTATACAATCTCGGAGGCCGACCTGGATCATGACACCCAGCCTCGATCTTCTCCTGTTGTATTCGGACTCTCAGACAGGGACAGGACGAAATGGTGACTATGCAACGGGTACTGTGAGATTCGAAGTTATATACATTGTCGCTGCGGTAGCCAATTTAAAAATAAATATCGCGGACCTCCTAAATTTGTTCCGCGTACACCAGGGTCTTCGTTACCAGTTGTAAACCACTGGTATAGATATCTCTCTCTCCCTCTCTCTCTGTCTTTCTCTCTCTCTCTCTCTCTCTCTCTCTCTCTCTCTCTCTCTCCCTCTCTCTCTGTCTGTTTTTCTCTCTCTCTCTCTCTCTCTTTTTCTTTCTCTGACCTTTTCCTTCTCACGTTCCCTGTTGAACCTGAAAGTGTGCCGCCATTATGAAAAACTTATTTGTTTCGTGAAAAATATGATGGCTTTCAAGAGTATGTAGACAGTGTATTTACACTAAGCATATACAGAATGTGACAGGGGCGTAGTCAAGTTAAAGATACAGGAGGAGCCAGGATATAAATCCGGCTATGCGACACGTACCATACACAGTGAACGCCCACGATGACTGTATATTAATCACTCAAGTAAAACATGGCACATTTTCAAACATACGGCACGTGGGCACAGTCACTCACCCCCTGCCCCTACCACCCCGTCTCGCGATGCCTCTATAAGATGGTCTGTACAGGATCATTCAATTAATCTAGTCATCCCCTTGTGAGATGCAATTTTTCGTTCTTTGAAGCCCAACACTGGCTCTTGCCAGGGGCCGCAATATAGCTCGACCATAAATATGGTCTAATGGCTGAACGCGGTTTCTGGGACCTCTTCACGGGGATCCTCATCCACATGGTGGCACTTTGTCTTTGTGTCATCAAGTGTTTATCGCTTGTGTGATGTCATAGTGGAGTAAAAATCTACTACTACTACTACTACTACTGCTGTTACTACTACTACTACAACAACAACAACAACTACTACTACTACTACTACTACTACTGCTGCTGCTGCTGCTGCTACTACTACTACTACTACTACTACTACTACTACTGCTACTACTACTGCTGCTGCTGCTGCTGCTACTACTACTACTACTACTACTACTACTACTACTACTACTACCTACCACCACCACCACTACTACTACTACTACTACTACTACTACTACTACTACTACTACTACTACTACTACTACTACTACTACTACTACTACTGCTGCTGCTGCTGCTGCTGCTGCTGCTGCTGCTACTACTACTACTACTACTACTACTACTACAACTGCTGCTGCTACTACTACTGCTGCTACTACTGTTGCTGCTGCTGCTGCTGCTACTACTACTACTACTACTGCTGCTGCTGTTGCTGCTGCTGCTACTACTACTACTACTACTACTACAACAACAACTACTACTACTACTACTACCACTACTATTACTGCTACTACTGCTGCTGCTGCTGCTACTACTACTGTTGCTGCTGCTGCTGCTGCTGCTGCTGCTGCTACTACTACTACTACTACTACTACTACCACTACTACTGCTGCTTCTACTACTACTACTGCTACTACTACTGTTGCTGCTGCTGCTGCTGCTACTACTACTACTACTACTACTACTACTACTACTACTACTACTACTACTACTACTACTACTAGTGCTGCTGCTGCTGCGGCTACTACTACTACTACTACTACTACTACTACTACTACTACTACTACTGCTGCTGCTGCTGCTACTACTACTACTACTACTACTACTACTACTACTGCTGCTGCTGCTGCTGCTACTCCTACTACTACTACTACTACTACTACTACCACCACCACTACTACAACCACTACTACTACTACTACTACTACTACTACTACTACTACTACTACTACTACTACTACTACTACTACTACTACTAATACAACTACAACTACTACTACTACTACTACTACTACTACTACTACTACTACTACTACTACTACTACTACTACTACTACTACTACTATTACTACTACTACTACTTATTCAGTGCATTCTGGCATCTCTACATGTGCCTTTGTATCCTGCCACGACACACAAGAAGAATCTCTGCACGTCATAAATATTTACCCTCAGTTGTATCGCTTCTGTTAGGGAATATTTGCCAAGGCAGTGTCGCACGGCCTGCTCTTGTCGATTCCAAGCTGCCTGTGGAATTTTTTAGCGCGTACAGTTAGATGCTCTTTGAGTGCTTTTTCCGCCATCTCTTTTTCTTTCTTCTGCATCTGTGAGTTTCAGTACATTGTGTATGTGTGTATGTGGGCCTGTGTGTGTGGTTGTCTCACTGATACAAGATTGTAGCCCATTGTCGCGGAATGAAAACGCTCTATCTTCTGAACTCCTATACATCAGACAACTTACAGAAGGGCTATTTAACACCCCCACCCCCCACACACACTCCCCAAGTACGTTCAGAATCCTATTTTTATCTGGAGGGAATTGGGGGGGGGGGGAAGAATGGGGTGTTGAAGAAAAATATTTATTGTGCCCTAACAAGCATGTCGTAAAAGGTAATGCGAATAATTTGTTTACTGACATTGGATATGTTCGGTCAAAAGGAACATATATCACAGCCTAGCAGTAAATCGCAAAACAAGGTGAATAAATCACAAAACAATGTACTAACCACCCTTCTGATGCGAACACAGAAGAAGAAGAAGAAAAAGAAGAAGAAGAAAAAGAAGAAGAGAAAGAAGAAGAAGAAGAAGAAGAAGAAGAAGAAGAAGAAGAAGAAGAAGAAGAAGAAGAAGAAGAAGAAGAAGAAGAAGAAGAAGAAGAAGAAGAAAAAGAAGTAACTCGGAAAAGATGTCAGATGTGGAAAATCATTGAGGCTATTGGAATATCATCAGACATAAGTTGCCAGGTGTAGACGGTTCTTGACATAGCTTCTGGACGTGTCAGCCAATACCCGAGTACGTCAGCCGCTGAAAAACAAACATCTTCTGGACGTGTCAGCCAATACCCGAATACGTCAGCCGCTGAAAAACAAACATCTTCTGGGCGTGTCAGCCAATACCCGAATACGTCAGCCGCTGAAAAACAAACATCTTCTGGACGTGTCAGCCAATACCCGAGTACGTCAGCCGCTGAAAAACAAACATCTTCTGGGCCCGTTTGTTCACAACAAAACAAAATTGCTTTTATGAAACTGGTAAATGTGATACTTTTTTGGACGTTATTGTGTACCTATTGGTGGCACTGCCTGCTGTCTATTTCCATTGCGCTGTTATCTGTGCCACTGAGCGCCATCTGTGTCATTGCATTCCTGACTATTGCCATTGCGTTCCTAACCGTGCCACTGCGTTTTTATTTGTGCCATGGCGTTCCAGTTTGTACCATTGCCTTCTTGTGTGTGCCTTTTGCCTACTACCTATGTCATTGAGTCCCTGTCTGTGCCTTTTGCCTGCTGTCTATGCCATTGAGTTCCTGTCTGTGCCTTTTGCCTGCTGTCTATGCCATTGAGTTCCTGTCTGTGCCTTTTGCCTGCTGTCTATGCCATTGAGTTCCTGTCTGTGCCTTTCGACTACTGTCTATGCCACTGCGTTTTTTTTCGGGGCCTCATTTCTCTAGGTGTCTCCGCCAGGTCTGTCTAGAAGGTAAAGAACATTCCCGCGAAAATGCCCTATAGAAGAAGTGGTACTAAAACCATATTTGTATAGAGTTCAAGACAATCTGGCACTCGGTGGATGTTGCAGTTAGCTTGAGACTTTACTTTTTGTGACATTTCCCGCTATCACATTTAGGCTGGAACCAATTAGGAGTCATGATCATACCAAATCTATACCAGTGCAGATTCGAACATTTGACATTCGGATGGCAGTATATCATGTAGTCACTGAGCCATTGCGGCTGCTCTTTAGGTCGCTTGCGTGAATTATTTATTGTGTCAGTTTAAGCGATTTCTGCCAGGCGTCACAAAATGGAGCCATATCTGCATCTATCCATGAATTATTAGTGGTCTCCAGAATCGCGGCTGTTTAGGGAAGTTTGACGGCGTGTTCCCATCAATTGTTAATCAGAATCAAGTCGATTAAACGCCGTTCTGCCAAAGGCTCCGTTCGACACGCCATTAGTAACGCTGTAGTTGTCATTGACATAATCTTTTTAATCTGTCTAGGCTACGTGCAAGGACGAAGGTGCACACGAGATGCCTCAGGGATTTTCTGTTTGCGGATGATGCAGCCATTGTGGCGCATTCAGGGGATGATCTACAGATCCTGATGAATCGCTTTGCAAATGCTTGCAAAGAATTTGGGCTTACCATCAGTCTGAACAAAACACAAGTGATGGGATTGAATGTTGCAAATCAACCAAACATTAGTGTGTATGACCATCAGCTGCTGGCTGTAAATGAGTTTGAGTACCTAGGCTCACGTATCTCATGCAATCATTCTCTGGATGCAGAACTAAACAAACGTATAGGAAAGGCCTCTGCTATGTTTGCAAATCTCACAAAGAGAGTCTGGTCAAACAAAAAGCTAACTGATAATACAAAAATGAAGGTTCATGAGTCTTGTGTCCTGAGCACATTACTGTACGGCTGCGAATCCTGGACTCTCTATGCTCCACATGAAAAAAGACTGAATACCTTCCATATGCGCTGTCTGAGACGCATCCTTGGTATATTATGGCGAGACCTTGTCTCCAACGAATGTGTGCTCACAAGAGCAAAAATACCATCAATGTATTGTATTCTGAAGCAAAGACGTCTGCGCTGGCTGGGACATGTCTCCCGCATGGAGGATGGTCGTATTCCAAAAGATCTTCTGTATGGTGAATTGTTAACTGGGAATAGACCTACAGGAAGGCCAATGCTGCGCTATAAAGATGTATGCAAACGTGACCTAATAGATACCAACATAGGCACAGAGACATGAGAAAAATCAGCTGCAGATCGACTACTATGGAGACAGAAAGTGAAAGACGGACTGTGACATTTTGAAAGAAACCGAACACAACGAGCTGTGGAGAGGAGACATCGGAGAGTAAAACTGCCTCACAACGAGGGAGTATCTGCTTTTGTGTGTATCCTGTGTGGCAAAGGCTGCCATTCCAGCATCGGACTTTACAGTCACAGCAGATGCTGTTCCCCAAGCCAGCGGCACATCTCCATAGTCCCCCGGGACTGACGGATGCCATTATTAGTTGATATAAACATGACATAATAATGTATAGTTTGACAGCTAAGTCTTATTGCTGCGTTACTTCACGTACACGGGTTTGAGTTTGGTTTACACAACGGATCTACATCATGGCACAAGGGTACTAACCCATAAGTGTTCCGTTCTACTTTTAACTTAAGCCTGAATCAGAAGGTTCTCAGTGCAGTTCACGAACTCCGTAGGCCCGGCGAGGATCCTGAAATACTTTAGGTAGATTTTTTAATGCCAAATTTTGCCCGGGCATCGCCGTTAGGCTACTCTTTTAGAAACCAAACTGCTAGGGATTTTTTTTACGTGCGCAACAATACACACGGGCGTCCTATCGTACTACCATGCCACCAGATGAAATTACTAGAAGTCCACGTGAAAAAAAATCCAAGCCTTCACTGGGACCTGAACCCGGGACCTCCAGTATTCGAGGCACCGAGATTGATCTGTTGTTTAAACCAAACTGATGAACATCGTTTATCTAGTTTCAGACAGTGGAATGAGAGTTGCACCGTGGAACAGATTGAAGTTTTACCACGTACAGTTCCCAGAAGCTGCAGTGCGTGTAGATATCTACTGTAGCTTACCTCCATTGCGGAGACGGCACAAACATACATTTTCTTTTAATCAATGCGCGATTTAAATACATATAATCTGTAGAGAATATACACTGGACCTCCGATGGAAGAGTCTTTATCAGAAAAGACTATACAAACTGGTAACTCCGGGGTCAGGGGTCGCATTATCTGCTTGTCTCCTCGATCCCACTTGACTGTATTTATCATAAAAAAAAAATATCAAACCAAAGAAGAACTCGTATCTGTATTTGCTTCTCCCTAAGGCGGTTTGACCCTAAAAATCGCCATCGCGTTATCGAGGGTTTGAACCCGGGTGTACCAAATAACAGCCCAACGTTCTAGCCATTTTGTCAGCCGCTGTATAAAGAAATAAACGACGGTAAACAAAGCTCTTATGCTGCGATAAAACCACAATGATTGCCCCTTTTGATCTACTTACTTTATGTACTCGCCCTGGTTATAGCTCTGGGTCTTTCATTTTGTCGGAACTTGGCAGCAGATACCAGTGCTTTCCAAACTGTGTTCAGCAACCTCATTCGCTCTCTTAACGGGACAGTGACTGATTTTGGCTTAAACCAGTGGTCTCCAACTCTTTTCATGTCACGCCCCTTGAGCATAGGCCAAGACCCCCACGACCCTCTCTTTGAGGATAAGGCAAGACCCCCAGGACCCTCTCTTTGAGGATAGGACAAGACCCCCACGACCCTCTCTTTGAGGATAAGACAAGACCCCCACGACCCTCTCTTTGAGGATAAGGCAAGACCCCCACGACCCTCTCTTTGAGGATAAGGCAAGACCCCCAGGACCCTCTCTTTGAGGATAGGACAAGACCCCCACGATCCTCTCTTTGAGGATAAGGCAAGACCCCCACGACCCTCTCTTTGAGGATAAGACAAGACCCCCACGACCCTCTACTTTGAGGATAGGACAAGACTCCCACACCCCTCTCTTGAAGCCAAAATGTGACTAAAAAGAGGAGGGCAAAAGATTCAGCCGAAAGCGAAACAGAAAGTATGGAGATCCGTTTTGGTCAGAATACGTTCTTAATCTTTAGTTAAATGGGAGTTATCATATTAATTGGATTTTTAATAGTAGATGTACAAAGTGCTTTGAAAACAAAAATGTCCCATCTTTTTTGTTTGTTTTAATAAATAGTTTAAAAAATATGTTATTTATAATCAAACTAAAACAAAATGTTGATATAACAGATCACTACAAAAACAAATTCAGTCAATTTCAAAATTGCTTGACCCCCCCCCCTCCCCCCACCCGTTCTGAAATCCTAGCGCCCCACCCCTAGGTTGGGGACCAGTAGCTTGAGATAGGGGAAGGAGAATGGACTTGCTAATTATAGACCAATTAGGACCAATTAGTTTGGGTGAGTTAATAACCGACATTATAGCAGGCGGGACATTTACATTAGCGTCTCGTCTGCAGTTTAAGCAGCCAGCGCAGAATTCCGAGCACAAATTTACCAAAAACGGTCTGACTGTATGTCGGTCCTGCCTTTTCCCTGAGTGTCCAGCGTCGGTCAGATCTCGGCCAGATCCTTTGGTCATCTCTCGTTGCACAGTTCTCTTCAGACGGGGATGATCTAGTGCCTCTGCACTGTTCACAAGCTTACACGGGGCCCTTACTACATCTAGCTTGCATTGCATCAGTTCATCACCAAGTCGTGTAGCACCGTCTACGTGACGTTTCGTTTTCCAACAAACTTTCATTCCCTGAAGAAAATATCAAAGAAGGCCATCATCACAAGACCTCTGAAGCGAGTCTGGCCACTCTGCACAGTGCATACCTGTCTCCACCTCTCCCAGGATACTCTGTAGGTCATTACAATCGCGACATGTGTCTACAACTAGTTCTGAAGCCAACGGAAGGCTTTCTGTGACTGCCTCCACCTCCATTCTCAAATTAGATATTGCATCATTTGCCAGATTTTGTTGCCCTAAGCGACGTCCATTCGCTTTTGCTATGAACCCCCGTGAATTGGGTCTGCCACCTAACACAGAGCCATCTGAAGGCCTGCCTCCTAACACAGAGCCATCTGAAGGCCTGCCTCCTAACACAGAGCCAGCTGTATAGATAATCCCATCACCTGGGCGGGAATTGTCATGAAACATTTGTTGAACTTCTGATTCTACAGCGGCAGCTGGCCTGTCCCGGCACTCACGGCAACCTGGAATGTGAAGGCGGAACACTTCACAGCCTTGATGCTGTATCGAGACAAAAAAAACTTTCCTCTAGCGGATGTCTTGTTGAGCTGATTTTTCTGTTTTGTGGGTCAAGAACAAAAAAAAAAAAAAAAAAAGAAAAAATATTAAAGTTTGGCAATTTAACGCTGCTATATTTTTTTAATGAATCTAGAACTTCGTCTAGTTTTCGTTTAACTTTAGCTTTTCAACGTTGTTCATATCTAGTTCATCTAAGAACCGTCTAGAATTTCCCAACACCAACACGGAAACGCACCTCGCCGTCGAGCAGCTGATTTATGATTTACGACTGCGCTCAAGAGTTGTGGAGTCCATCTATTCAGCAGCAGCGAAAAGCATGTCGACCGATTATATTACCACATTTTAGACGTTACAGAAAAGGCACATCAGAAATGCTGATCGGCAGGAACGCCAGAGTCATAAAAACTACCCGAGAAGTGCAAAGTAAACAGCGATCTTAACATGCACAGGCGACTTCCTTCGAAGTCGGAGTTCATTTGTCTGAGAGAGAAGGAACCAACAGTATGTATGCAAAGAAGCCAGATCTATAAAACGGATGTGCATGCAACAAACTCAGGTTGTAGAACAAGACGTCCAGAGGTGGACGAAGAACCAAGGCTTCCTGTCGCAGTTTACAGCCCGTATTAAGGCTAACCCGAGAATCAAATGCCTGAAGAAGTCGGATGTGTCGGCCAAATAGCGCAAATATCGGAGCGATGTTGTAAACGGCCACAACGCATTGACACCTTCGAATGAACATAGAAGAAGAAGAAGAGGAGGAGGGAGAAGAACGAAAGAAGGAACGAAAAAGGAAATAAGAAAATAGACAAAGAAAGGAAGAAAGAAAGAAAGAAAGAAAGAAAGAAAGAAAGAAAGAAAGAAAGAAAGAAGAAAGAAAGAAAGAAAGAAAGAAAGAAAGAAAGAAAGAAAGAAAGAAAGAAAGAAAGAGGAAAGAAAGAAAGAAAGAAAGAAAAGAAAGAAAGAAAAGAAGGAAGGAAGGAAGCAAGGAAGGAAGGAAGGAAGGAAGGAAGGAAGGAAGGAAGGAAGGAAGGAAGGAAGGAAGGAAGGAAGGAAGGAAGGAAGGAAGGAAGGAAGGAAGGAAGGAAAGAAAGAAAGAAAGAAAGAAAGAAAGAAAGAAAGAAAGAAAGAAAGAAAGAAAGAAAGAAAGAAAAGAAAGAAAGAAAGAAAGAAAGAAAGAAAGAAAGAAAGAAAGAAAGAAAGAAAGAAAGAAAGAAAGAAAGAAAGAAAGAAAGAAAGAAAGAAAGAAAGATAGGAACAGACAGAAAGAAAGAAAGAAGAAGAAAGGTTCAATTTTTTTTCCACTAAACGTGTTACCAAGCTCAAGTTTGACGCCCTCATCAACATCAAGGTAATGATAGGTGACGTCAGCAGCATGGCCCGTCACCTGGAGCCGGTCTTGGTTCAGGATACAGAGATGCTTACCAACACGTGGTACCGGGCCACGACCAGGGCTTTATACTGTTCAACACCTGCCTACACCTCTCCGCTGATCATCCTACATACAGGTTCCCTAACTGGGGAACTGAGGAACGTAGATAGAATCTAAGTTTAGTTCAAAGTCTGAGTGCAAAGGCAAAAAACCAACACTCCGTATACAACTAAACCCGCTCTGTGAAACTGATGTGCACACAACACTTATGTCCTGAACTAAGAACAAAGTCCAGTAGTGAACAAACAACCAGTACTTTTCGCCGCAGTTTAACTGTTTCACTAACCGATGTTCAGCCCCCGCCAGAACCGCACGATGAGCGATAAACACCCGGTGACACAAAGTGCCACAATTCGGATGAGGATCAGCCAGGCGCAAGTCACCGAAACTCCGTTCAACTCGTAGGCTTTATTAGGGCTCGCAACAACAGCCGGGAGGAGGCTTTAAAAAAACCACACAAAACAAAAACACTAGATGTAACCGCAGTTAGCCACTAAATGCGAAGAAGACGAAAAAAGCATTCTTTGAATTTAAAACTGTTTGTCAGTCAGTCAGTTAATTAGTCAGTCAGTCAGTCAGTCAGTTAGTCGAGGTGTCACCATTACCGCAATCGGATTTCCCAATACTTGTTTGTCATAATCAACAGACTAAATGTTTTGCATCCTGCTTATGTCTAATAATCAATCTATATATTATATGGTGTTCGGTCGTACATCTTATGTTTAGCCAGGAACTCTGATAACCTATTTTTTTCCCCCTAGTGTTGGCTATTTGGGCTCTGTGGAGGCAGTACATCCAATGAGTTCGATGTTTTAATTATGACCTCCATGGTAGCCGGATATTTGTGCTAGCAACTGATAACAGGTATCGTCACACGGGTTACCATGCTGTACACTGTGCCACCACTGTGCCACACTGAATATGTGCTAACGTCTTCTTCTTCTTTTTCTTCTTCTTCTTCTTCTTCTTCTTCTTCTTCTTCTTCTTCTTCTTCTTCTTCTTCTTCTTCTTCTTCTTCTTCTTCTTCTTCTTCTTCTTCTTCTTCTTCTTCTTCTTCTTCTTCTTCTTCTTCTTCTTCGGAACATCGCTGGCTGGTTGGGTGCAAGGCGACAATGGGGAAGAGGGTTGGGGGGAAAAAGGGGGGGGGGGGGAGTCATTGGCTTTGTTTGGCCTCGGGGTCAATGCCAAGTGTTTGCCTTGAAGACCTCAGGTAAGGGATGGGTGCTTTTCTAATATGTTTGGTTCATCAATTCATGATTGTGTTGGTCATCATCGTGTTCATCATCATCATCAACCTTCTTCATCATCATCACCCTCGTCTTCATCATCATCACCCTCGTCTGCGTCATCATCAAGATATTGAAGATGTATAAGAAGCAGAAGACCGCAAGAAATTAGAACATGAGATCCTTTCCTGTCTGACTATGTCTCTATCTGTCTGAATGTCTATGTCTCTATCTGACTGTCTGAATGTCTATGTCTCTATCTGTCTGAATGTCTTTGTCTCTATCTGACTGTCTGAATGTCTATTGTTATCAACCCCTCCACCTTATCTGTAGCGGCGTCCGTTGCTTAGACGTTGCGAGTCTGACTCGTAATTCCAACGTACCGTGATCGAAACCCACTGCTGACGTCGTGGATTTTTATGATGGTACGGGGCCTTCGCAGGTCGACCTAGTCTAAAATGGGTACCAGGATAGCTGTCCTGGGGAAGTAAAGACAGCCGGCGTAACGTGACCACATTACCTGCCAAGTGCCGACTGGCTGTATCCGCCCGCCAGTCGGCGTGTCCGTCTATGATGGTCTAGGTGCCCAGTTTGTAACACTTTAAAAATGAAGTGTGTTCATTTGTTCTGTGTCTGTCCGCATATCAGTTTGCTTGCTTGCCTGTTTGTTCTTCCCTTGACCTGTGCTCGGCTGTTTCTGTATGTCCGCTTGTCTGGTTGTGTGAACATATTGTAGAATCATACAGACTGTGTTCTACATATTACAGTGCCATGTAGAGTTTATTATATGTTAATACCACACAATCATACAGGATGGGTTGTACATATTACAGTGTTGTGCTTAGTGTGTGTTAATACCATACTTCCGGACAAAATGGACGCTAGGCACTGTCACTGTTTTGAGTCGTGGCAAAGTTTTTGCTTTTGCCAGATGGTGGCTGTTGCATTTGTAGACTGAAGTGATGTAGTTTCGTCGCCCAGCTACTGAGTTGAGTGCATGGTGCGACTCTGTGAGCTGTGGATTTCATTTGGAATATTTTCCGACTATGATCAACGTGGTGTTGTGAATTGTACATTCAAAAAATGGCGCATGGCCTGTCGTTGCAATATTGGTGGTGCCCTTATGTCGTTAAAATTGATCACGTGTGCAAATGCTGATTTGTTGGTTACATCTGCTGCCGTCGATG